>CM039482.1:1813301-1835113 GCA_022433065.1 Begonia loranthoides | reverse complement strand
TGTGATTCCGCACGGTGGCGAGCACACCTCCCTCTCTCTCTCTCTCTCTCTCTCTCTCCCTAGTTTCTTCTTTCCATAATGGCTTGCTGCCATTCCTTCCTTTTGTTCTTCAATCAAACCGGTTCACTTTTTTCCGATCTCTTTTTAATTAATTTTTATCTCTATATTCCACTTAACCCCCACTTTAATATTCAATTAATCTTTGATTCAAAATAATTATAATTAATCTTATTTCCATCTTCTTCATTTAACCAAAAATTGAGCCACTTAATTTTTGGACCGAGCCGAACCAACCCGATTTGATCAATTATTCTCCCCTTCATAATTGTGATTTCGGACGAAGGAAGGTGTCCTCGCCATCGTCCGCATGCGTCCAAAATGTCCAATAAATTGGACAGATTCAAACTCCCATCGCCCGCGCTCATTCATTATTTTAAGCAATAAACAATGTGAAATTGTGCACTCCCACTAGTATATGCTAAACTTTCATAACTAATAGAATTTTGGGTTGTTTTTGACTTATTATTAAGTTAAGCTTCCACATAGCTCACTTACCCAAGAGTTGTCTTCTGTACATTTTAAGCTTTGTGGAGCTCTGCAATCCTTAGTTTATGGTGAACTAATCTGCTAGTAATGCTTTAAATTAAAACTAGAGGTTTCGAAATGTATATTCGTTGATCTCCAACCGCATATTCTACTCGGTCGACAGAAGGACTATGCGGACGATTGAAGAACCAGAGAAGAGCAGTCGACTTCCCCGTCGAAGAAGTCGTCGCTTCTAAGCAACAAAGGTTTGGTTCCCTCAACGTCAGAGATGGCTGTTCGGACGACAATTCAACAGGGTGGCTTCTCTTCTTGGTTGGTGGGATGGTCAAATCAGCCGCCTAGCTCGGTTGATCCCCTATTTGCAGGTTGAAAACATCGAAGCCTTCACTTCACCAAGAAGATGAAGGATTTTCCTTTTTTTGTGAACTTTTTTAAATAATTGCAATGGTTAAAGAATTGCGAAAATTGTTAGACGGGGGTGAACAAAATTGAGAGAGTTAAATGTGTAGATAAATTTCAAAACACGGATTTTCCAAGTCATATAAGAAGATGATAACATCCATTGATTTGAACACAAGAAGCAAAAATGTAAGTTTTGTTCATATCGTACCATAATTTTGTAGAGATATTACATCAACATCAAAGACAAGGATCAAATCTTGTTTTCTACTCTCAATTAATATTCAAGTTTGGTTTTCTTCCCTTTTTTGTCTTTTGACTTTTGATCTTAATCTAAGATATTGACTTGCCGACATGTTATTTTTCAAAAAAAAAAAAAAGAACAAAAACACAAAAGCACGTGTAGGACTCACCAAATAGTTTGTACATGTATTATGCATTGTAGTTTTGATTTGCTAGACATGTTTCGTATTGCCTTTTTTGTTTTGTTTGACATGTCTCGAGCATTAGGTACTTACGTGCACTTCGACTAATCTCGTGTAGCCTTGAAAGATAATTATTTGATTTTCGTTTGAGTTGGGCTGACCCATGTTCATTAATCCCGTCTTTTTTTTGTTAGGGTTTTTCGTATTATTGTTTGATACATCAACATATAGTATGTCACCTTCAACGAGACTTATGTTGATTGCACTTCATCGATCTTAGTCATTTTCAATCTAATGCTTTAAAATGTTGTTAGCGTTCTTCTGATGAGTTGAATTATTACGTGCGTATTTTTTTTTGAATAATCATGAAATATATATGAAACGATCAATATTTTTTTAGAATATTTTTATCTACGTATGCTGATTTTATGTAGAATTGATTTTTCTTATGTGTCATTTATTTATTGTAATAATATTTTTAATAAATTATAAAAAAAATCAAAATATTAAATCAATTAGATTATTGTAATACCATCTTTTCAAATCTCAATTGGTCAATTTGGGTGCTTTGATCAATGATGAAAGGAGTTTGAATTGACATGGCCTAATTGGTTCTTTCCTTTGAGAACTAATCAACAAAGCCAAGAGAATTAATTTAATTAAATATTTTGATGTAGGACAACATGAAGACCCCACAAATCATAGATATTCTAAGGAGGAATCATTCGACAAAGCCTACCATTTCTCCCCACTATCTTACCACTAATAATTATAAAAAGACTTTTGTCTTTGTTGGCCATAATCCTTTTTTTATTTTATTTATTCATTTTTTAAAAAATATTTTCAAACGTGCAACCAAATGAACTTTTAAGTATTTAAAAAATAAATTTAATTTATCTTTTCTTTTTCTCTTCACAGCTTAAACATAATTTGTTCATCAAATATTAAATTTAAGTAATTAACTTTTAGTCAAAGAATAAAATATTAATAAATAAAATATTCAACTATGAAAAAAAAATGGAACAAACATCACGATTATGTTTTCTGTTAAAAAATATTGTCTTTTCACGGTAGAATGTTGTCTTTTTACTGTGAAAAGTGGGTTCTTGAAATAAGATTCTGGAAAGATTACTTTGCTCAAAGGAAATATAACTTTCGCAGAGGAAATACGACTTTTTTATGCAGAAAGATGACTTTTTGTATCTGCATCTTTCCTCTGCAGATAAGGAACAAATCCATTGTTTTCTTTGTGAAAAAATACATACAAGTTGTGATTCTCCTATGATCAGTAAAACAATTATAAGTTATCCGACATCTAAAACATAATATATTTTTTTACAAAATCTTCTAAATTATAAAACTAAAAAAAATTAAAATAAATTTATACAGTATTTTCTCAAATCCATGGGTACTAGCTCTTTTCCACTGCGTGTTCTCTGAAATTATATGGTTGAGTCATTTCCCTCAAGTTAACGAAGATATTTGTGTCATTCATTTTCCATAGTTTAATGTTTTGTTTGTTGGCGAAAATTGTTTAATTGTTGACTTGTCATTGATGTCATAGTTCATTGGCTAAATTTATTCTGGTGTCACTGATGAGCTGTACAAATCTGTCGATAATTGAGCTTAATAGGATTCAAAACTATTATTCACTCTACTTGCCGTAAGCGTCAACATTTCCATATAACCACAATAATTTTACCGGTTTGGTACCAAAATCAATTTCAAAGTTGCACAAACCAAAAATATTGAAATTAAAATTCAACGAATTTGACGGAAAGATATTCGAAAAGTTAGGAAAATTAGAAAAATCTTTTCGTTTTTAATGTTTCTTTCAACATGTTAACGGAAAAAGCGATAATGATATTTGCGTAATTTATCTTTCATAGTTCAGTGTTTTATCGATTAACAAAAAATATTTAATGTTTATCTTATCATTGATATCATAATTCAGTGATTGTTTTGTTAATTTCTCATTATTTTTTCTTTTTCTCAACACAGCTTAAAGATTACTAGTTCATCAAATATTAAATTTAAGTAATTAACTTTTTAGTTAAAGAAAATACGTGGGAATAGATAAAAAAATATCAATTGTTAAGAATTAAATATTTATAAAAATGAATTATTTTTAGAACAAATATTTAATATATTTCTTCAAACAAAAAAAACATAAGGGAAAATGACAAATCAACAATCCTGGTTTTAAATTAATGACAAGTCAACCACTGTGGTTTAAGTCTTAACAAGTTAACCACTAACATATGAGAAAATGACAAATTTAACATCGCAGTTAAAATTTAGTCAGGACGCCGCTGCGATGTCATGAAGAAGCCCCTGCGGTGTCCTCACGATGCCCCTGCGGTCTCCTTCAAAATCAATGTTTTTATTAGATTTTCGACCTCTTCAACTTCAAACGACCATAACTTTCGTTACGAGTGTCGGAATTGGACGCAGAATGTATCAAATCGAAGCTCTCTCAGAGATCTACATTTATCATATGGTTTACCCCATGACCCCCTTGTTTCGACCCCTAAATCCATCGTCTAAGCCCTCAAATCTACAATTTAACATGTTTAACCTTAAACTATGTAAGATGCTGCAGCAGCGTCCTGGGAAAACCCGGTGGCTTCTCGACTACGTTTTAATGGCCAACGTAACTGCGATAGTTGATTTGTCATTTACGCATATATTAGTGATTAACTTGTTAAAATTTATATCACAGTGATTGACTTGTCATTGATTTAAAAC
The DNA here is from genome assembly GCA_022433065.1 of Begonia loranthoides. Classification (NCBI taxonomy): domain Eukaryota; kingdom Viridiplantae; phylum Streptophyta; class Magnoliopsida; order Cucurbitales; family Begoniaceae; genus Begonia; species Begonia loranthoides. The sequence goes on along the minus strand of CM039482.1, from coordinate 1,830,995 downwards.
TACGATGGTTTGATTTGTTATTTTCTCAAAACATAATAATTTGGCTAAAAAAATATGAGAAAAGGAGGAAAAGTCATGTTAAATAGACGAGGCACCAATTTCTTTTCTCTAATGATTAGAATAAATAAATAAACGTATTTATTTTATTAAAAAAATAATTAATTAATTAATCCACCAATTAAATCACATTACAATTTACTATGTTTGGATAATGTTTTTAAAGAGCACTACATAAAATCCGTTGTTGAAAACTAACTTGTTCTTTTGATTTTTGAAAGCAACCCATCCTTTGGTCTCGTGTTTTTTCAAGTGCTGTTGAAAAATGGAACTCTCCCACGTGACAAACACATCCCATTTAATCAATTATTACGTTTGAAATTCAAATATATTTGTTGTAATTATGTTCTAACAGGTCCAAATAATGGGATAATGTCATTTATCTCCAACCACTACTCAATGTAATTTATTGTCGATCAATGAATAATTTTTCTTTTCAACTTACTGTTTGCTCGTTAGACACAAAATTTGCTCTGACGTCATGAGTAATTGGTGTTGTTGGCACACTTCGTAGGTTGACTGATTGTTTTCTTTAACAATGGATGCTGCACGACCCATCTTAAGTCTTCTGAAATAGGACAGTGACAGTTAGATAGTTACTTCAAAATGTTGAACGAACTGGTTAAATCGTTGGGTTTTGTTAATTTTGGAAGAGATTTTGAGACGAATATCTTGGGTTGTCTGATTGGACTGGGTCGGATGTGTTGGGTTACTCTAATTAGTCTAAACAAATGTGAAATTAAATTTGGATAAGGTAAAATTAAAATGTAAATATAATAATTAATTCAAAATGCTAACTCGTCCGAGTTCCGAACCAATGACTATGGTTTTAGCAATTGAGGACGAGCTTCCGAGACAAATATCTCGACTCGTCTGTTTGGACCGAGTCAGACTGGCCTACTTATTATAATTAGTCGACATAAAATTTATAGGCGTAAATAATGTAAAATTAATGCATAAATATAATAATTAAATGTTAAATTAAGGATTTCATCACTGTAAATACCACCTTGAACAGTTCAACCCTAATGAAATATTTATTTAACATTTGGAGAGAGAAGGAGGTTCCTCTCAATCTCAGTTATAGCCAAAGCAGCCATTGCAGAGACTAAAAACTCTCTCTCTCTCTCTCTCCCTGATGGTGATGGAAGCTCTCAATTTTCACAGATTCTGGAAATCCAACGTCTCTGAATTGGAATCAATATTTCAAGAAGGTGAAGAAGAGGAGGATTCGTTCTTTGATTTGAATATTATCTCCCCTCCTGGTCTCTGCAGTAAAAATGGAGGCGAACCGAACGATAAAGCATCAAAACAGAACAGTGGGGTTAGCTCAAAGAGAAAAATACTTCCTATCGAATACAGTTTCAGGCCCCATTCTCCAATCGCGCTTCTGAAATCTGCGCCTAAATTATCAATTTTTGTCTTCAAGAGGCAGAAATCCACACCGGCGCGTGAAGTTGACGACCTTGAGCATGGAAAGAACCGGGAGGAAGAGAATGAAAGTTTTCCGTTCAAACATTACGGAGAAACAAGTTCGAGGAAACGCGAAATCTCGTCGTTAAAACAAAAGTATTTCAATCTAATTAAATTCCTGCATCCGAAGTTCTGGAAGAAATCCATCGAGAAAAATATGTTTACAGATGAGATTTCTGCTGCATCGTCTCCGGCTACTGTATCTTCTCCGGTGAAGGAGAAGCAGGGGAATATTCTGGGGAGCACGAGGGAGATTTGTCGGAATCTGGGTAAGAGCAAGTCGGCGTCAGCATCATCTTCTGGTACAATTTCAGTTCACAATCGGAAAGACGATTCGTTTTGGCAGTACCAGGATGGGATTCAGAGCGCCATTTTACATTGCAAGAGATCCTTAAATTCCTCGAACGGTATGAACACATTTCAGGGAAAAAAAACCCACCATTTTCTTCATTTAATTTCTTCTATTTTGTTTAAGATTCTTATTTTCAAATGGGTATTCCACTGTTCTGCGTTCTTTTTCAGATTCTTCAATGCTCGAAGACAAAGAGGATGACAGCTGAATCAGAGAAGACAACGAAGACGAAGAATGGAAAAAAAAAACAAAAAGACATCTTTTTTGGGCTTTTAGTTGTAAAGAAAAGGAAATAATTAGGGTTTAGGAACTTGGAAGTAAATAGTAATCATTTTATCAGTGTTAGTTCCATCGATCTTCCGGGCTTGTCAGTTGTCTCTAATCAACTTGCTTTTATCATCTTGAATTTGTTTAATTCATTGTTTTTATTTACTATAATTATAATATTAGCAACAATTGTTAATTATAATACCTAAAACAAACCCTATAATTAGGAAATTATTTTCACAAATAAATTAAATCTTAAATTATAAAAAAATTAAGTTATATTATTTGTAGTTAAAAAAATAATTCTGGGTATCACGCTTTTGAGATAGACGACCACGACTAAACACGGGTCTAAACAATATGGTGAATCCACATATACGAATGTGTTGAATGAATACGTATTTGTGACCCAATTATATAAGCTTATCATGTATAACGATATAGTAATCTGTCGCAAATGAGAACACGTTCATTGTGAACTACTTCGCTAGATCAATTCATAATTTTTACTCCCATAAGTCATTTTATGTGCTCATCTTGGACGTTCTCTTTTATGTAAAAAGATATAATTAGACGTTTGTGAAAATTTTTAGAATATATTTTTTAATAAAAAATATGACTAAAATGTTTATCTTGTTTATTTTTATTAATTTAAGAACAACTCATTTATTTTTTTTAATTTAAAATTTTATTTATTAGTAATATTAGTTTAAGATATAGCTGAGGTATTATAAGTTTTATTTTGGTATTTATTTTAACATATTTGACACCATCGAGAGTTTTCTTTTTATTATTTAAATTTTCAAAGAATTACATTTTAAATATGATGACAAATTATTATTAATTTTTAAAATTTAATTGAGTAATTAATTAAATCAAATTTATTTCTGAAGTTATTAAATGAAAACTAAAATTGATTTTCATAAAACATAAGTAATGACGTCATGATTTGTCCGAAGTAAAACGATGTGATGATCAATTCAAAGATTTTGGGCATGATTCTCTTCCTGCATTTGGAGATTGATGTGATTTTGGCCTCTTTGCAGCTTTTGTAATTATTTATTTATTTATTTAAATAATAATAATAAAATATGTTAGTTTTATTAAACAGTCTTAATAATTTCATTGAGTAATTAATAAAATAATTATTTAATAATCCAACTTTAAATAATTTAGGTTAATAAATAAAATATTCAATTATTAAAAATAAATATCATTTTCTTTTTTTTTTGGTTAGAAATATAAAAATTATTATTTTTAAAAAATATTACGAAAAATATATTTTCTGCAGTGATATTTATTTTTCGCTAAGAAAAACAATTATGCTGAATAGAACTGAAATTGTTTTTTCTTGCGAAAGGTATATTTTTATTGCATAAAATATATTCTTAGAATAAAATTTATTTTTTGCAGTAGAAAATACGTATGTATTGTAAAAAATAATTTTTTCGCAAAAGATACTTGACTTCAACTGTGAAAATCATGTTATTGAAATAAGACATTTTTTTACATCAAAGACATTTTCGTTGTTGAAGGTACATTAAATGTTTAACAAAAAATATGATAAAATATTTAACTCATTTATTTTTTATAATTATGTATTTTATTTATTCACAAAAATTGAGGTGAGTTCGTTTTTTAATTTTTTTTTTTAAATGATCAAATATTGAAATAATGTTTTTATTGGAATGTATTATTATAATGTATAATGTAAATGATAGTTGTCAATTATTTTAAAGACAAAACAATTAAATTATTTTAACCTAAAACCTAACTAATCTTGAAATTTAATAATAATAATAAAATGAAGTACAACAAGAAGGAGAAAAGGGTGCAGAAGGCTTTAATAGGGGCATTAAATGGAGGAAGACTGAAAGAAGCAACTTTTTGTTTTAAGACTATTACTTGTTTCGAATGCACAATGAGTCACATCTTCTGTCTCAACTCTCCATCAATGCACAAGGTGAAATATATTTTTAATGTTTCAATTTATTCTCCCTAATTTATTTTTATTTTTTAACAACTAAGCAATTAATTAAATTGTAATTATTGGGGGAATTTTTATTTTTATTATTTAACGTTTTAAAATTTAAAGTATTAGTAAAAGAAAGACCTTATTGTTTGTAGATATATTAAATAGCGAAAATATATCTTTTGTCAAATAATGAATTTTTTTTTTCAGTGAAAATGTGTCTTTCACTACATAAAAAATATTTTTAGCAGAAAAAATATATTTTCTTGTGGGAAAAAAGTATTTTTTGTAATAAAAACGATAATTTATACTGTTTTTGCAACGAAAGACATGCATTTGGTTTTAAGAAAGATATTTTTCTCAATAAAAAAAGTCATTTCTATAAATAATATCAATAATTTAATGCATCCCATAACGAAAAGGGTGCCAATTACTCACCCTTCAAATGGGTGAAATTCAAAATGGTAGATAATTAATTTTGATAATTATTCTTAATTAAATAAGATATAATTGGTTCGGTTTAACAATTTTAAAATAAATCAATCAAACCGGTTCTCCATTTCACATTAAGCAAGAATACCTCTTCCAATTCCATCACAGAACACGTCGACTAAACCGTCTCTCTCTCTCTCTCTCTCTCTCTCTCTCTCTCTCTCTCTCTCTATCGCTACTGTTTTTGGGATTTGATGGAAACAGAGGAAGTGAAAGTGGACGGAGGTGGAGGACGAGGGTTCCAGGAAAGGTAAAGGAAAAGGCCATAAATGTTGTTGATAGTTTTTTTAAGGAGAGGTCAGTAGGTAGTGTAATTAGCGCAGTGAGGAGACTGCACTGCAGGCTAACCTCGAACCTTTTGACAGTGTATTGTCAAAGGATGGCTATGGTGCTGCAACTAAAGGGAAATCAAAGTTGATATCAGATGAGCAGTCGCTGCTGTTGAGAAGCCAGGATGAATTTCCATCCCGCGCCAGTGAAGCAAAACCAAATGCTTAAGAAGGAAATAATTAGACCAAGTAGACGTCCATATTATTCCCCTATTTTGTTGGGTAAAAAACAATAGTCCTTACAGATTTTGTATAGATTAGGGAGTTTTGTGTTGGGTTAAGTTTTATTTTGATGATAATTAAATGATCTCTAATTTAATGAAATCAATAAGTTGTGTAATGTATTATTCAGATATTATTTTTAATATTTTTATCATAATATTTATATTCGTATTTATTAAAAATACCCTCAAAATGTGTATTATTAATACGCTAACATGTTTATCTAAGTCTATGTAGTGTTGTATATTATTTTGGGACTTAGATTAATTAAAGGAATTTATTGGAGTGTTGAGGTCGGACTGCGGACGAGGAGAGGTGACCAAAACTAGGTTCTTGTCTATCGGTTGAGTAGCGGTTGAAGGCCGGTCTCGGTAGGCGATCAAAAAGTAGAAAAGAATGCGACTAGACTTCAGCGTGGTTTTCCGGTCGAGACACAGTCGAGGCCCAATCAAGCCCAGTCGAGGAAGGTTTGAATCTGTAAGATTTGGGGGGCCTTGCGGTCGAATAGCGGTCGATGGATTCAAATGAGGTCGGCGACCGAATGTGCATATTCGAGAGACCTAAGAGTTTTCAATCAAGTTGTAGTTGAGCCATGTGACCGAAAAGTCCAGATCCTGCCAACGAACAGATTTCCAATGTTCGAATTTCAACGGCTATTTTCTACAACGGTTGGATCCGATCGACCGAATACGGTTTAGGTCTACCAAAAGTGCGTGGTCTCTAAATTTATAAGCACTCCAAGCACACCATAACTAACGTAGAATTGAGGCAAACCCCTGTCAAATTTTACACTCGATTCCAATATACTGTGAGCATTGTAATCCAACTCTCCCACCCATAAACTTGTGAGTTATTATCGGAAGAGTTCAGATCTAGTTTTTTATTTTTACATTTCCAAATCTATTGAGCTAAATTGTAAAGGGCGCCGCCCTAATAATTCGTCACGTAAGTGTGACGCCCTGAAACAGTCAACGACACGATTGAACGCCTATAAATTCAATTAAAGGGTGACTCCCCGTGAATAGTCAAGTAAAGAGTGACGCCCGTTAATAGTCAAAGGTTGACGACATAGAATAGTTAAAGAGTTACACCCTTAGAATTAGTCTTTGTAACGGTTTTATTGGCATCCGTAAGCCAATTGAATAGTGGATCTCCAAGTAGAATCTTCGAGCGCGTACGTATGCGGATTGTTGAACCGCATAAATAAATCTTGTGCACAACTCTCTAACCCTTTCTTTACTTTATTATATATTTGTGATTGTTTATTTAATTACATTCGATAAATCACTTAGGAGGTATAGAGATTTAAATATCACACGAAAAAAATTAGGACGCTATATTCACCCCCCTCTATAGGCGGGCATATGAACCAACACTTTGAACAAAATTACAATTCAAGATAAGTTTCCAATTCCTATAATGGATGAGTTGTTAGATGAATTGAGTGGAGCACAAATTTTTAGCAAAATAGATTTACAAGCGGACTATCATCAAATTAGAATGTGTATCAAAGATATTGAAAAAACAACATTTAGAACTCATGAAAGACATTATAATTTTCTTGTAACGCTATTTGGTTTGTCGAATGCTCCGTCAACTGTTGAGGGCATCATGAACTCTATTTTGAAAGGGTTTTTGAAAAAATTTATTGTTGTAATTTACAACAAAAGTAGAGCTGGACATTTGCTACATTTGAATAAACTACTACGTCTACAACAACATCAATTTATATGCAAAATTGAGTAAATGCACTTTTGCTCAAATCTCAATTGATTACTTTTGCTCAAACAGTCTACTACCATGAAGCAAGGAGGTCTCCTAAAACCATTGTATGTTCCATCATATATTTGTGAAGATATGAACATGGATTTTATTACTAGACTGTCTGTATCAAATAGTTTTTTCAGCAATTTTTGTGGTTGTTGATAGACTTTCTAAATTGGCCCATTTTATAACTCTAAAAGTTCCATATTCTGCTATCAAACTCAGTGGCACAACTTTAGTATACAAAAATGCTTATCATCCGCAAACCGATGGACAAATAAAAGTTACAAATAAGATTTTATAATAGTATTTGTGTTGTTTACTGATTAGGTGGTGTAGAATTTTACACCGGGCAAAATATTCTTGTAACACTTCTTTTCATTAATCAATTACTAAGTTTCCGTTCAAGGTTGTATACGGTAGACCAACTCGAAAAATTTGACTACATATGAATTTGATACTACTATTATTGAAGCTGTCGAAGAAAACTTATAGACTTGCGAAAACATTTTACAAACTTTGAAGGAAGTTTTACACCGCTCTAAAATTCGAATGAAGCAGCAATCTGACAGCGCTATGAAGATCAATTTTAAAAAGGGGAGATTATGGTGCTGGTCAAATTACAACCCAGGAAAATCAGTGGCCCAGTTACCAAATCCAGGATTCTTTTTTCCCCATAAATTTTGAAATTAAGCAAAAGGATTGAAGAATTAGAAGAAGAAATAGTCTTTAGCTTCATTTAAATCAAATCACACAGAATTAAAATAAAATAAAAATAAGGCTAGGATCATCAATCTTTTCTTCATTTTAATTTTTAATTATCAACAATAAATATAACCGAAACCTCACTCCTCTTAGACGAAGTCCAATCCTCCTCAGCTACAGTTCCATCCACCCAAAATAATGGAGTTTATGCTTTAATGGTTTCAGGCTGCAATCTTCAACTTTCTTTGCATTAATACCCTGCAGAAGAACCTAATTAACTTAGATTCTATTTCAGCATTAAGCTCATTCAATGAAAATACAATCAACCCTTTAAGTCACCCAACTAACAGGGAGCTTAAATTAACAAATCAACCCTTCTAAATATCTGAAAATACAATCACAAACTAAGCCTAAGTTCACTTGGGTACACACACTCATTTATTTAACTCTTAAGTCATCTGAGTATGTAGTAAGTAAGAGTAGGACTACAGATTGTTAAACTAATAGATAATTATCACCTCTCAAAAGTACCCAACAATTGCACAAGTAAATGAGTGTTTCTAAGATTTATCATCGTAGAATTGGCAACAAAAATATTAGCAGATACATACATGTTTATAAGATCAAATAAAGATAACTGGTGTATTGGGAATGCTATTGAGTAGTTTAGAATATTAATTACAAGTTTCATTATTAAGATATATAGTATATCTATTGGTTTATTAGTTTCTTAATAATTAGGTCTCTTCTGAATTTAAAACTTGGTTAAATTATTATACTTTGACGTTTGACCTATACATATAGACCCTAGATTAGAGTATTAAGTCGGAATCAATTATCGCTGGATTGCATTGAATTAACCTCTAATTCACCCCAGTTATTCTACTTAACAATCAGCAAGAACAGAAGGGTTTTATGCAGTTTTAGCAAGAAAAAGAAGGAAAAAAATAGAAAGATGAAAATGATAGGAAATAATAGGAAAAACAGTGGAGCTTGGAGTGGGAGTGTTCTTACAGAAGAGCCCAAAACTACAAACAAGATAAACATAACATGAAACTCTATTTCAATGTAGCACGAATGCTGAAGCAGTTAATGCACACAAAGATTCTTTGAAACAAACTGAAGGATTTTCCAAAATGTCAAACACCAGATTCTACAAGTTTAGAACAATTAAACAGCATTACAAATATGGCATAGGAGACTTTTACTAGGCACAAATTGCAACAATGATGAATTCAAGAGTGGTCTCACCAGATAATGAAACACAATTATTTCAGTTAAACAATATCCACATGCTAGACGGGAAACACAGACCTGAACTAGAACTCATTCTACGATATGCTCCTAATGTACTGGTTAAGACTTGTATTGAATAATTCAGACCTGCATGAAAAAAAATTAAATTAAATCAAGCAGTTCATAATCTCACTTTTTAGCAACATGTGTGAGCGGCCAAAGATATCCAAACAAGAAAATAATCATAGCAATAGAAAAGAAACGACTTAATGTTCAAAGAACACCCAACAGCTCCTAGTTTTGATTATACTGCATGAACAATATAAATGCAATTGAGGAACATACCGAGAAAAAAGATGGTAAGGAAATACCTGATAGGAGTTCCTGGATTATAAAGAGGGTTTTTTACCACGTATTCAACATATAAGTTGTAAATGTACTTGAGTGGTTCCCGAAGATCATTAGTTCGAGGATTGGTAACCAAAATAATCTGCAAAACTAAATAAAACGTGTCAGAAATTTGCATTCAAAACTTAAGTTCACTTTCTTAAAATAATGTTCAGTCCTCTATGTATTAATCTTAAAGACTGAAATACTACTACCGCAACATTTCCGATCATGCATAGAATGGTGCTAGGCAAACATCACCATTAGGGCCAAAGCCAAAAGAATTCTACTGCACAAAGAGAGGTGGAATCTAAAGTAGTTCACTACTAGCAAATGGGAAGGTAGAAATTTGAGTTCGTTGAATAATTTACTATTTCACAAAAGAAACCAAGCCTAATGATTGATTGGTTACAATATTTTCAAGATTTCAATCCTTTTCAAAGCTTAAATTCGTTAGACACAACCTACAACTACCAAATGATCACCACTAGGAGGAAAAATCAAAAAGGCAAAAGATACTATATATCTAATGAAAGAAAAAATTGAAACTTAATGTCCCCTCTACCAATCTTTATGTGGTCAACCACAGCTTGGAACTTTTCAATTTGCCTTTTTTGGTCTAGTTGGAGAGAACGAACAATAAAGCTTTTGATAACACATTTCTGTAAAAGTTCGAGGTTCGTTCATTTCTTTCCTTGAAGAGTTAAATTATGTCATTATACTACAAAGGAATATAACGTTTAAGTAGCCCTTTATATCATAAGCTACCTTCTGTGTAGTTTTCTTAATAGAAATTTGAATTTATTGATAAAAGAAAATTCTCCATTTGACTTTTCAGAGAATCCAAACAATAGCTCTTGTCCGTCTAATGGTAGTTTCAAAATTATCAGACAGGAAATATGTTTCATTAAAGAACTCATTTGTAACTGAAATTTTTAGTGCATTGATGACATTCAGTTAATTATTTCACAGATGCCAACTATTTTTAACTATTCAAATAGAAGCATAGTTATGTTAGCAACTAAAATGAAAAAAGATAATTTACCTTTATTCCTGAAGGACTTTCCATGAAACTCAGCTTGTATGTATTAGTACGAAAACTGTGAAACGAACAACCTTGGCCAAGTAACTGAGGCACTCCAAGATTACCTTTATCAGCACTGCACTAAAAAAATTTGTATGTGAAAATCATTACATCAAAAGCAAAACCATAAAATTTTAGATATAACAGATGGTAAGGATGAATTTAGAAAAAGGCTTATCAAGCATGCAGCAAAGCATTTCATGGAAAAAAGGGCCAAACAAATGGGTATCTTTTCTAACAAATATCCAACAAATGAAGACAAACCTTGTTGGGTCCATCTTAGCAGTAAAGGACTTGAGAGAGAAAAGCAAACCAAATATAAGCTTTTGGTCTTGCTGTGGATTTAAGGTCCGAAGAGGTCGATTCCACTCTTTATAGAGCAAGCAAACTCCATTTCTGTTGAAAACATACATCATATGTACATTGTTCCCAGACGCAGTGGGGATTGGTGGTGATGGGCTTATCTCTGACCCACCAAAGAACTGCATAATTCCTGGTCAATAAATCAACTTTAGTATAACCCATTTGAATTGCCAATTTGGTATAACAACATATAGAAACTACAGCAAGATTTAAAATTTCTCACACATTATATCATCTCTTATCTTTGCAATTTAGCATTTCATGGGGGCTTTCTTTTTTGCAGCTTCTAAAAGCCAACCTACTTTGATTTGCTTTCCAACGGTTGATCAAGGTAAAAAAGAACATCATACTAATAATATACCATTCATTTTCTATAAATGTGTATTTGCACCTTCCTGACGCTCAATCAAAAATCGAGCTAACAAAAGTAGAGCAAGTGAAGTGAAACTTTTGGATGATGCATCCATCGTAAACAAGAAACTGGTCAATAAAACACATACTCCAGAATAATGGAACAAAAAAAAAAAAGAGATTGGTTTTGATCAAAGCGAAAGAACAGTCAATCGACGAATACTAATCCAGTATAAGCAGAGAAGAAAATCATGCCTCAAAAAATTATAAAACGCATAAAAATTGGCCTCATAGTACATAAAAAGCTTATGCAGTGGCCACTTCCAAAAATTAAGGATAACCAGGAAGATTCAGAAGATAAGAGAGAAAATAGTGATAAATAATGGAATCAACATTAGATTTTTAAAAAAAATACCAGAGATGTAACAGAAAGGGGAAGACTACTGCGAGAGGGGGGGAGAGATGGAGATCTGTGCTGTCTAAATTGCAGAAATGATCAGAAAGACGACGATGAATCTGGTGGAGAGAAAGAGAGATTAGGCCTCGGCTTGAAGAGGTGAAATAATGGCTAGATAGCGGTTGAACTTCGGCCCATTTAATACTCGATGTCATTCGGGGTATTGTCCTCTAATCTCTATTAAAATAATGGGTAACTATCAATTTGACTCAGGGTTCACACCCTCAATTTGAAATTTTCAAATCTAACCTAAAAGATTGAGACAATATCGTCCAACTCCCTCTCTCCGTTAATCCACCGTTGAAAAAATGTCAACCGCGCACATCTCCCTCCTCTGCCTACTTCGTTGATTCCTCCTCTGGAAACTCTGGAGGGAGAAGATTCCTGCACCAAAAGGGTGGTTCTCGCCCTCTATGATGCCCTAAGCTCTCGAAACGTCAACACCGTCCAGAAGATCGTCGCTCCTGACCTAGAGTGGTGGTTCCATGATCCGCCATCTCACCAGTTTCTAATGCGCATTCTCACTGGCGCCAAATCTACCGGCGAATTATTCAAGTTCCTTCCCGAATCCATTGATTCCTTCGGCTCCATTGTCCTTGTCGAGGGCTGTGACCAGCGCCGTTCGATTTTCTGGGTCCACGCTTGGACGGTCACTGATGGGATTGTTAATCAGGTGAGAGAATATTCCATCATCGTCCGATTTCTCTTCCGCTTCATCGAGTGACGAGATCGCTCCGGCGGCATACCCGAATCACTGCTTTTCCATCTGGGAGAGCAGCCTCTCCGATCAAGGATCGGCGCCGTGTTCGAACAGTCTAGCTAACACAAAATCTCCAACTTTTCCGGTTAACTCGCCGTTGAGGAAGATCCCTTCTCCAACAAAAAGAAACCGTCTAAAATATAACTAAGTTGCTCACATGCATTCGGACATTGCATAATGCACATCTGATTGCAAAGAAATGAGGAACATGAAAAAATGACATAGAATCTTGAATCTCTAACGATTAATAAATACCAAGTAAAATTTCGCATATCCGATCTACAGTATTCAATCACACACTTGTGATTTTAGGTTCGGGAGTTTTCTGAAATCAGAGGCAAAATTGGATCAAATAGATAGAACAACATCTGATACCTAAAGTATCCAAGATAGACAGAGAGAGAACCACTAACCAGGAAGTTAATCGGAAGCGTCGAGCAATGAATTCGGTCGCTCGATCGCCGTTGAAGCAGCGAGAAAGTAAATCGCCTGGACAACAAAAAGAAGCTGCACTTCAAAGCAGGATGGGCATGGGTGATTATATATATTATATAATTTGGAAAGTTGGAAAATAGTTTTTATTGTTTAAGCAAATAATTTCCTAATCAATATGCTTTAAAAAAACACATCTTTCCACGTGACGAGGCGCGCTGAAGATTTGATCTATAATTTCATATAATTTGAGAGAGTAAAAAATACACAGTTTATAAATAGAGTTATACTCTCTACCTATTTAATACAACGCGTTTTTTGTTAAACTCAATAACAAAACTGTTCAAATTTCGATCCAAAGTAGACAATATTATACTTGAATAACTAGATACGTTCCAAATGATATCTGAGCTAAAACTTAACTGGAAGTGTAGCTGAAGAGGACGTCAGGCTTCTAAAGGAGGAGATTGTGGCATGTCGTCCTGTAAAGACAATAATGACCCATGTGAGGGTCTGACCCATACCAGTTGGAGTGCATAATTTTATATCGTTTAGGAGAGTGAAAAAACACATGGTTTATAAGTAGAATTCATCTTCATATTTAGTACAACGTATTTTGAACTAACCTCAATGACAAAACCGTGAGGATTTTTGCACAAAACAGACAATATTCTAATGGAAGAACGGAGTACGGTACAAGTGTATTATAATATTGTTATTTTAAATGACACAAGATAATGTGCCAAAAATAATAAGTACAATCATGTTAAACCACACCTTATTGATTAGATAAAAATAAAACATAATTAAATTAGTTTAACATTATTCATTTTCTTTTAACTTTGTGAACGAACATGAATGTATAAGTAATGCTTGAGAAACTTACATGATATGCATAATACGTATCATAATGTGACATGTGACTGACTTAAATACAAATAAAAGTAACATTTTAGAAAAAAAAAATGGATAAAGTACAATTTAGATTCTAATATTTGAGATTATTTACAAAATAGACTTTAAACTATTTTTTGACAAATTCTATATCCATATTTATGAAATTTGGATATTGTCGCACGTGTATTTTGTGTTTTTTTTTATTAAATTAAGTGTTTTAACTTGATTGCTAACTCATTAGGTGATTATTAACACAATTTTGAACACTAATCTCATTTTCAAAATGTTGTTTGGTATGGATTCCCATGGTTGATTATTTGACGAGTTTAGGCTGCGGATTGCTTGTAAATATTCAATTTGAGTTGAAATTTGATCAAATAATTTGTTGTTGAACAGATCTAGTCCAGTCATGCAATTAAGGATGTTGTTTTGGTAACTTAACTATGCGATACCTCTTTCGTTGTGAATTCGGCTTCATATCCTGCTAAAATTTTTGTCAGGTTATAAATTTAAGAGGGATCGCACAGTTACCAAACACAACCTCTTTAATTACATGACTGAACTAGATATGTCGAACAACAAATTATTTGGGTCAAATTCCAACTCAAATTGAATATTCACAAGCAATTCGCAGCCTAAATTTGTCGAATATTATTGGAAATGTCGTAAACTAATAATTCTGACATACCCTCTACTCCAACTTCAAGAGTTCCATTGAATTTGTTGTTATTCAACCGCAGGATCGAAAGAGAAGGGAGGTTTGTGAGGAAGGTTGTTTGAAAGGTTTAGGACATAAATTCCCCTGGCAATTAGATTTTTTGGAAGTTCACCACTGAATCTGTTGAAGGAAAAGTTCACAATGCGAAGTACTTGTAGTTCTCCCAATGAAGAAGGAAGGTTGTCTTCAAATCTATTCCTTGATATATTAAAAACCATGAGTCTGGGTAGAAACAATCCTATCCCACGAGGAAGCAATCCTATTGCTAGAAATGTCGAGAGTAATCAAAGCATGCACAAAGTCAGGAAGGCAATTGCGGATTATTCTGAAACAACCAAGATGGAAAGATGCCTTCTAGCTGGTTATGAGAAAGGTCAATGTACTTTAAATCATTTTGATGCAACAAGAAACTAGGAACAACAGAATTAGACAATCTGTTTAGTGCTAAATTTCTTAGCCTGAGAAACTGCAGTTGAAAAGACAGAAACCATGTTGGAATTTCAGTTTCCAGTTGATGATTATTGTCATGATCGGATAAGTGGAGACATTGAAGCTTTGAATTATTGGCCAAAGAGCTGAGAGAGAATGAACCTTCAAAGGAATTGCCTTCTAATGATAAGATGCAAAGGTCAGAGAGGTTCCCAATGCTTGGTGGTATGTTTCCACTTAGCATGTTGTAGCCAATGTCCAGGAATTGAAGCTTAGTCATGTTGCCAACACAATCAGGAAGAAGACCTGTTATACTGTTGTTATCTCCCAAATTCAATTAGATAATGTTGTTCATTTTGCAGAAATCTGTTTCAGATAGATGGAATATCAATCACTTCAGCCATGTTCATTTGAAATTTGTGCTTGAACATTTACCTTGAAGATTGATAGGTGTTTTAAATCTTCGTGAGCCTTTCCATACTCACAAACCCACTTCGCAGAGCTCCCTCCATCTTTTGGATTCACAGTTACATGCCCATTGTAGTACTTCAGCAGATCCTCATCTATCATGCTGTAAGAAACCGCCTTAATCGACTCTTCCACTACCGTGATCTTCTCCGTAGACTCTTTAACGAGGGGAGAACTGCCAACCCGAAAAGGGAACGTGATGAGCTTAATGATTGGCACATTGATGGTGGATCTTAACTAAGGGATCGAGGTCAGAGCCCCGACATAGAGTGCCAATGGTTATAAAGATGGATACACCGCATTTTCTTATCTCTTTTGCTATCGACATCTGCTACAACTTATCATCCTAAGAATGAATTCTGCTACAACTTAAACTAGGTGAATGTGATGCCATTTAACTGTTCTTACAGGAGAGATCTGCATAATAGGTTATAAGACGAACAGAGCCAACAGATTTGACGTCTTCTTCAAGAACTTCAATGCACTTATAATCATGGGAGAAAGCCTTGAGGAAAATAGTGGTAGAATCCCTTATGACCTCCCAGAAATTTTCAGGGCTGCATTTCACCTCCACATCCACTTCAAGCTTTCCAGCCACACCCATGATTCAAAATGCCAAAATCTGCAGAGAAACGTAGAAAAACCAGTTGGGTGATTGCTATATTTCAGATCTAAGCAAAATTGGGAATGTATATATAAGAAAAACAGAGTCATGATTGATCAGTGAGAGTATTAAATTCATCAGCAAGAAGCTCAACTGCCACTTTTAATGGCCGCTGCGAAGAAGAAGAGGGGTCCTTTTATTTAAGAATTTCTGACTGGTGGTGTGAAAATTAAGTGCTGTTTGGGCCAACTACTGACTCCAAACATCTATCCTTTTGGGGAGTTTACCTTGAACATAGATATGCAAACGATTCCCGCTCTCTCTAACCTCATTTACTCTTCATTGACTTTTACCTCTGTCAATCCACTATGTTTTCTCTCTCCCTCTCTATCTTTTCCTGTGAAATTCAAAGTTTCTGTCTGCATAACTATAATATACTCGAATTGAAGAACCCAACAAAATATTTACAAAAAAAAAAACTACTTTTTTATAGACTGAACGCCATTAATGAAGCAGTTTAACAGCAGTTGAAAGAAGGCAGTTGAAATTAATGAGGAAATTAAAGTTGTTCTAATTCTTTCCATTTATTAAAGAATTAGAATACCCACGTAGTACCTAGAAAGGAAGGGCAAATATCTGACCTTTCTGTGAAGCGATCTCCCGCGGCAAAGCTCCGGGCTGGTGGAAATCAATTTCGCCTTCGCCTCGCAGAGTTCGCCTCTGGTTCAGGAGTTGGCAGACTGAAGAACTGGAGAGTATGCTGCTCACGGGGAAGAAAACGGAGGGTGTTAGATGAAAACTTTCATTACTTCAAGGGTGTCTGAGAAAACAAAATTAAACTTGAAAGTGTTGCTTTAAAACGGCTACTATACTTTAGGGTATAAAATGATAATTAGCCTAATTAAAAGTGTCTAAACGAAAATTTTCTTTTCTTGTATCCGGCCATTCCTCCTCGTGGCACGGTGTAGAGCAACTATTCAGTATGTGATGGATCATGTTAAGTCCTTATGTTTATTTAATTTTATTTTTCTGAAAAATAAAAGTAATTTGTTTCTAATATTAAACAATATATATATATATATATTACAAATGAAAACTATGCCCGGTTCAAATATAATTTTATGATTTAATCTTAATTCATTTATATATTAATTATAATATGTTACTAATAATATTATTTTGGGAAAATGACAAAGCAATAGAGGTGGCTAACGAGCCGAGCCGAGCCGGCCGAGCCTGAAAAAGTCTGGCCCGTCGAGCCTGCCGAGCTTAACGAGCCGAGCCTAACGAGCCTGCCGAGCCTAACGAGCCGAGCCTAACGAGCCGAGCCTAACGAGCCTAACGAGCCTAACGAGCCGAGCCTAACGAGCCTAACGAGCCTAACGAGCCTAACGAGCCGAGCCTAACGAGCCAACCGAGCCTAACGAGCCTTAACGAACCGAGCATAACGAGCCAAATATACATAAATAATAATATCTTTTATAAATTATTTTCAATATTATATAATTTAAAACTATAATAAACATTTATTATTATAATGTAAAAATACTATAATTAATAATTTAATTGAATAAATATTTTTATTGAATTGAATAAATATTTTTATTACAATTTGAAAATGAAAATGAAAATTACAATTTCAAATTTAAATTACAATTTCAAAGCACAACTTACAAGATAGAGAGAGAGAGAGAGAGAGAGAGAGAGAGAGGAGTAGAGGACCGTTGCTGCAACGGTCCTCTACGGCTCTACCGTTGCTGGCAACGGTCCATTGGATTTGGACCGTTGCCAGTAACGGTCGAAATTGTGGCAACGGTCCTATGGACCGTTGCCACTTGCCAAAATGGCACTGCCTTTTGGCAGTGCCATTAGTCA
>CM039482.1:1732220-1813019 GCA_022433065.1 Begonia loranthoides | reverse complement strand
AGAGCTGAAGTGAACCACATTTTGGCGAAGTTGAAGAATTTGTTGAACACCAAATGACGTCTTGGAGTGTTGAGGAATTTGTTATTCATCGTCAATTTGAAGTGAGGCCCACTACCACATTTTTTGCCAACGAGGTATGTAAAATTGGAGACGAATATACTATAATGTTGCATTCCGTCTAGGCAACTCTACACAAAGAGGAGCTCCATTCATTATCACACGCCGCGACTCCATAGTTTTAAAAAAAATCACACGACAATTTTAATGGTCCGCCGATGTTTCATACTAAACCACAACGATGTAATAATAAAGCGATGTGGCTTCATATGACACCGCAGCGGTTTATCGTCACAACTCTGCGGTTTAGTATGAAACTGTGGCGAACCATCAAAATTGTCGTGTGATTTTTTAAAACTATGGAGTCGCGACAGTTTGTATACGAACCACCATGGCTCGACATTATCGCTTTTAACGGCAAACGTGATAACGATATTGACGACGTCATTTTTTTATAATTTAGTGGTTAATTTGTTAGCAAAAAAAAGATGACGGTTGGTTTGTCACAAACAATAAAAAATGATGTTTGCTTTGTCATTTTTTTTAAAAATATTAAATCACTACATTAATTAAAGAAAAACACACTGAATTAAAGTATAAAATCACATATGATTTTTAAAGATTATTTAGTCTTTATAATTAAACAAAATTGGGACCACACAAAATATTATAATTAATCTTATAAGATCCTAATCGAGCTATATTTTAAATGTTTTGGTATACGACAACTATGTTAACGGTCGTGTTTAATAATAGTAATTACTTACACAAATCGATATCTAATTACGTGTATTTGTGTCGCGAATTTGAACTTGCTATCGTATCAATTTAAATAAAAATATAAAATCAAATTTTGGGTAAAATATAGTTTTGCTCGTAATTTAATGAAATATATTACGTGTCAATCAGATCAGATCCCAAATCGACAATTTATATTATAAGAAAATTGAAATTTATTAATTGAAAATAGTTTTAGAATTTGATATTTTTAAAAATAGAGACAATAATTAATAATTAAGGATTATCTTATAATTATAATTTAACTAATTTAGGGACACGTGTCGGTAGATGACTTGCCGTCTTGGTCACTGTAAAGATTCTGTTCGTATGGAATAACTCCTCGAAGGTGTTCAATATCCTGTACCGAACCTGTAACAGCCACCGATCTCTCCTCCTACCATTGCTTCGCTTCCTAAAACCCCAAACCTCTCTCTATCTTTCTCTCTCTATTTGAGAGATGGTGTCGAAGAATCCAAATCCGCCGGAAGGCTTCTACTTGGATCCGACGGGAGTGGCATTGCCTGGACTCGGACCGTTTACTTCCTCCACTGTGGCTTCAGCTTCGTCGGAGGAGGATCCGTCGAAGAAGGTTCGGAAACCCTACACAATTACCAAGTCTAGGGAGAGCTGGACTGATCCTGAGCATGACAAGTTCCTCGAAGCGCTTCAGCTGTAAACTTTCTTTTTCTTCTTATTTTATTTTATTTTATTTATTCGTGAACTTCACTTCAATTTAGGGTTTGGATTGTGTTTGTGCTGTGATGTGAGTGGCTTTCGTGTGTTTTTTAGTTTTGAGAAATGTATTTTTGGCTTAGAAATTGGAGGATTTGATTGGTGCTTTTTTACTCTCTTAGTTGCTAATAATTCGCGGGAAGCGATGAAGGTTTAAGGTTTTCCTTAGTGTTCTGTGATTGAATTTTGGTTTTTTGGTATGAATGAGTAAGAGATTTTGGATTTCGATTGGAAAGTATCAGGTAATTAAAATTACCGGAGGTGGGATTCTGTTTTCCGTGAAGTGCAGCTGATTTTGAATTTGGGATTATGCAGTGGGCATTAAGAAATATTTTTGTTGCTGGGGAGTGTTAGAATTTGAAAACGGGATAGGCAGGCAGAATAAACTCAAGTGTATTGGGTAGTATTTAAGATCCATTTTCTATCTTATACTTTTAATTTAACTTTCGTGTTTGTGTGTGTCAGCTTGTGTTTGTTAGGAAATTTCTGAAAATAGATTTATACTATTCCTAGGATATTGGTTACGCGATTATGATCAACATTGAGATGGTTTTGTAACCTGCTGTGGTTGTATAATGTATCTTCACTTATGGGTCAGAAGAATCAAGTTTTTATAAAAATTGCTGATCTTAATAGGGGTTGGTAATCTACTCCAATTTTTTTTCCACAAAAATGCAGTTGATCTCATCAAATGTCAAAAAAAAAAAAATTTCGTAATTGATATTTATTTTTATTTCGTAGGGATAACATAGTTGAAATTGAATAGAATAAGAAAGGAACTGACCAACTCTATTAATGGTAAGCAATTGCGTAAAAGAATGATGAGGATATATGGTATTATATTGGAAGGTCGTTGGGTTCTTTCTCTCTCACACGCCCAAATATATTTCCCTTGAGCATTTCATTCACTATGAATTACTTTCAAATGGCTGTATGGAATTGAAAAAGTGAAAGGTGGAATGAAGGAAGCGAAACAATGTTGAAAATGTGTATCTTGTTATGTAGGTTCCAATTTTAAATGGATACCGAGACTGGATCTCTTTAACTTTTTAACTTTGACGAATAGTTTTGGTTTAATATTTTTTGTTAAGAAACAAGGAATGTTCTCTTGACCACCATGGGTTCTTCAGGTCTTATATGTTGACTGTCCCTGATAATTTCTTCTTTGATTGTATTCAGCTTTGACCGAGACTGGAAAAAGATTGAAGCTTTTGTCGGGTCAAAGACTGTTATACAGGTAAACTGTTGCAAATTTTTCTCTGATTAATTAGTTACGTGACTGGTATTATAAGTTCTTTACCTTCTATTTTATATTCCTATGATAAAATTTATCTGATTGTTGCTCAAAATGAGTTTGTTTTGGAATCAGATATCTCTCAAGGATGTCTGGTGATTGCATGTTTCATGGGCTTTTTTATGATTTGAATTGACTCAAAGATACTGCTCTTACTCATTGCCTTTTTTGCCCATTTAAAATAATAGCCACGGAAGTTGAACTTAAAAGCTGTAACATTTGCCTAAGCTCATTGTTCTTGATGATGAAGTCCACATAGTTTTTGAAAAAAAAATTGCTGAAGGTCAAAATTACCAGAAAATAATTTAATTGGACAGGGTTCTTGACTCTAAATCAATTCTTACGCTGTTGAAATGATATGATTTCAAGATTAACCATTTGGTTCATCATTCAAAAACAAAATTTCAAAAATCGGAATTTGAAAATTTAAATTATTTCGAAGCTTGTTTTGTAAATTTGCAACTCATAACTTTGATTGTGCTTTCAATTTATATAAAATTAGGAATCACTAATACTTGAATGGTAGTGTATCGAAAGTTTAATTTTCTGTTATTTTTACAATCGAAAAATATTTTTTTATTCTTTAAAAATTGTAATTTGAAATATATTTTTAATGACTGAATGTAATACTTTGTTTCATATAGCATTTCTAATATTATTTTGTGTTTAGAAATGTATGTATAGTGAATTTTAACAAGGGAAGAATATGAAAACAACATCGTGTTTAATGCATTATTTATTGCATCCTTGTTTTAGGTCCGTGATAAAGTTAAAAATTAAGAATAGATTTGGCCATTGTATTTATTTTCATTTTTGTACATTAAATATCAGTCCACATGAAAGATTTCTTCTACAGATACGGAGCCATGCACAGAAGTATTTTTTAAAAGTTCAAAAGAACGGTGCTAATGAACACTTACCTCCTCCACGACCAAAGAGGAAAGCTGCCCATCCATATCCCCAGAAAGCTTCAAAAAATGGTTAGGGCAGTTCATTTTATGAAATATTTGGTTTCACCGCAACGGTTTTATTTTACCGCTACTAATAACTGCCATTTCTGAAATTATAGTGCTCTCTCAAACATCAGGACCCATCCAGTCAGCATCTGCACTCCTTGAACCTGGATTTATTCTAAGGCCAGACTCCTCGTCAATTCTTATGAATCCTGTTGCTGGTTGTAGTATGTCTTCCTGGACTAGTCACTCTGTCCAAACAGTAAATGTATCTCATGGAGCAAGAGTTTTGATAATTTATAATTCTAATTTTACCATTAAATTTATCATAGTCTTCCAAGCCAGCGCATTTTTCTTCACTTCATAAGACATTCTTGGTTGATGTTTTTTAATTTCTTAATTGTAAAATACTTTGTTTCATCAGTTTTTGTTTTTGCGGCAGCAACGGGTTCAAATAACTGCTGCAGTAGCACTGAAAGGACTCCAAGAGCTCGTCCCACAAATGACAGAATTGAACCGGGAAATAATAATCCTGTACAAGGTGATGATTTGACTCATTTGGTTGTTAGATATGTGGTTTTTCTTTCCAGAAACATCTTGCACTTAATTTGAATTAGATTTTCAACATGAAAGTAGATAAAAATTGGTGGATGTATGAGTACTTTCGAAATGAGCTAAAATCTTTCAAGATTACATTGGATTCAGATTATGCTATCGCCCAAAAAAGAAATTTCAATGAGTCTTTCTCGTTCAACTTTTTTCTTTGCAGTGGGAAAGTTTTTGCTACCTTGGTTTTTATTCTTCTTCTGTCGTACTCCTTAATGTCCATTGTCGTCATGCAGTTCTACCAGACTTTACTCAAGTTTACAGCTTTATTGGTAGCGTCTTTGATCCAAACACTTCTTGCCATGGGGAAAAGCTAAAAAAGATGGATCCCATAGATGTTGAAGCTGTATGTTTCTTTTCTTCATAATATGCATTATTATGCTATGTAAATTTGAAGGCTTGTTGTGTGGTATTCCATACTTGACTTGCTCTTCAATATGAATGGCAAATCGAAGAATTTTATACTTCTCCACTATTCTCGTGAGTTTCTTCAAGTAGAAGAATCATGAATTGTACCATGCTTCATCAATAATCACACTTTCTACCACGCTCCTGTACAGGTGCTTTTATTGATGAGAAACTTATCTATCAATCTCACCAGTCCCGATTTTGAAGATCACGTAAGTTCATTCTTATTAACAGTTGCATCTGATCTTTACTTGCTTGTCAAGTTTTTCTAATTTCTTTTCCCTTCACATTTCTCAGAGAAGGTTACTTTCATCATACGAGATTGACACTGGACCCACAAACCAAATTGAAGCAGATAAATACCTCTATGATGAACCCAAAACAGTTGCGTAAGCTGGGTTAGAAGTGGAATTGAGATCTGTTCTTTTCTGGGTACGCCTGCAATTTCATTCTTTGAGCAATAAAATGGTGAATATATGTGCCCATCAAAGAGCCATGAAAATAACCTGCAGGCATTCTAAGTAATGCCTCGTATTTGTGCAGTGTTTTTGACTGATTCTCTATCATCCATCTTCATTACCTGTCACGTATATAATACAATAATTCTTTTACCTAATGCGTGTACACATTTGAAATATATAGTGTTTACAGTCAAATATTTTTAGTCATCTGTACAAAATTTATATTCTTAGTTTGTTCAATGATTTAAAACATAATATTAGGATGCTGTTGATGCTTGGTTAGAACAACGCACTTGTCTAATGATTTTGTATGAATTTATTTCAATCGTATGAAGTTTAGGAATAAATGTCTGTGACGGGTGTTAAGTTTCTTGTCTTCTTGTTGATCGGATTAAACATATGCAATTGAATTTGAAATTCGGGACCGACAAATGAATGGAGAAAGAAATCAGGGAGTTTACTTATGATATGTGCTGTCTTGATCCATAATTTGGTAAGAATCTGTCTATAGGAATTGTCATGATCCTGAATGTTAAACGTGACTGTCATTTATTGTCTAGCAGAGATTTTCGAATGACTTCTTCTATCCCTCCTTTTGCTTCTTTTCTTCTTCAGACGCTCCAAAAATGGGGAATTCTCAACCTCCCCTGTGACGTAGTACATGTCTTTTTGTCCCTCATTCATCCTTGTTACGTAGTCTTTCAGGCTATTCAACTCATCACCGCTCATGGTAGAGTGGTCTCGAAGTAAATCTGCTAATTTGGTTCTGTTTTGGCTGTCGTCATGTATTCCTATCTTCAAGTTCTTTGAAAACGCTTCGTGGAACTAGTTGAAATCGTCTCCGTTCTCTGCTATCTCATTGATTATATCTCTGCACTTTTTCACCAACACAAAAAAAAGTGAGGTCATACTCAGATTAACACCACACTATCGTTTGGGATCAACAACGCTGTAAATCTTATAAAAAATTTCGTAGACAACTAAAATTTTGAATTATAAAAAAAGAATGACGTCGACCTCGCAGTCACGTTTTTCGTTAAAGTAGCAACAACGGAGGTCCCTCAGCTAACAACAAATGTCCTTCAGTCCACAACTGACGTCCCTCATTCAAATTCGGACAACCCTCTTCCACAATACACATCCTTTTTCCTAGATTGGACGCCCCTCTTCTCGAAAAGACGTCTCTCGACTTGAGACTACGCCATTCTGCCCATAACGGATGTCCCTAGTCTCATAACGGATATCCCTCGACTTAAGACTACATCATTCAGGTTAAAACGGATGTCCGTATTTGGGGGATGCCCTAAATCCATCCTTGGCGTTAGGAGTGTGCAAACCGAACCTGTACCAAAGAACCGAACCAGAACCAGCAGTTTCAGTACCGGTTCAGTGCAGTTTTGTCTGGTACCAAACCGAATTCGGTTCTGATTGAGTATAACCGAATTTGGCGGTCCGGTTCTTAGTTCTCGGTATCGCAGAACCGATACCGAGAACTTGATTATTTTATGCACCCTGAATTAGTCCCAACTCCCGCACCTGCACCCCGGTACCTGCTTCCCTACTGGCGACTCCCGCTGCTTCTCTGAGCCTGGTTGAGTTGCTTTCTAGTTGTTTTCTTCTGAAATGAACTGATTTAGTGTCATCCCTTTCACAATCGATTTTGTTTTGTTCATGCAAAATACCCAGAATTTGGGACGGATCTTCAAGTTTGAGTCAGAAATAGGTCAATTTCTCTCTCTAGAAAGTTTTGTTTTTTGCTCTCTGATTCGTTGTTTTCGTTTCCTAGGTCAAGTACATTTCTCAACCTTAATCTCACGGCTGTTTAAGATACTTAACTTTTCTGTTTTTGCAATGATTTATGATATGTTTTTCCATAATTATAATTTCAAAGTTTCGAATAGTTCGAAAATGACATCTTTTATTCTCAATGATCTTTCCTTTATTTGGATGGCAATCGTTATTCGCAAACCATTGCTTCTGCTATCTTTTTTTAGTCCTTTCGTTTTCAGTATCTGAAATTCCCCTTAGACCCTCCTCCTTTCGAAGCCTAGCCTCAGGTGATATTTCGTCTCTTAATCTATGCTACAGCTACAATGGGCTTGTACGAGCCGTTTAGCAAGGTATGCTCATGGGAAAATACTTTCATAACTCAAGAAAACTCCGACACAGATGGATCCGCCAGTGTTAAAGTCTCAACAAGAGGGTGAGAACTCTTTTTTAGTCTTCTTTTTTTTTTTAACATTTTTTATTTTTATAAAATTGTATTATAATATTTATAAATATATATATATATATATATTGGGTACCGAACGGGTATTGAATTTTCGGTTCGATACCTGGGTCCCATGGGATTGATTCCGATTTTGGATTTCCAAAATCAGAACCGACCGGTTCGGTACGATTCCACTTCAAAATTGGACCATGAACACCCCGACTTGGCGTCCATTCCAATTGAGGGACATCTGTCTCTTAATCAAATAGGCAGGACGTATGTCTCTTGTGTGTTGTTGCTGTCTTTGACGTGAAATGTGATTGAGAGGTCGGTATTATTATATTTTTCGTAATTTAAAGTTTTAATTGTACACAATTTTTCTTATATAAAGGTTTGATATATCCTTGATTCCAAAGGATGGGGTACGTAGCAGTAACTTCTCGCAATCATTTTAACCTTTTATTTATTCGCTAAACCACCTATTTCCGATCACCAATCGAACAGCCTCGAAGCTTTTCATATTCTTTTAATCGTCTCTCTCGGTTTCGCCATTATCGTTCTTCACTTTCTGATCTACCTGCGAAGCTTCTAATCTGTAAGTCCGCTCACTATTACTCTCTGGGTTTTCCTTTTTATCAGTCTCCAGGGTTTTCTTTCATGTCGACAATGGATGTATAGATTTCTCGTTCATTTGTTCTAAGATACCCTGGTTT
This sequence comes from Begonia loranthoides, assembly GCA_022433065.1. NCBI lineage: Eukaryota > Viridiplantae > Streptophyta > Magnoliopsida > Cucurbitales > Begoniaceae > Begonia > Begonia loranthoides. The sequence continues at coordinate 1,804,803 of CM039482.1, read as the reverse complement.
TGGAGGTGATTTCCACCCACTGTGGTCGTTACACAATGATGAATTATGACTTCTACTTGTTGATTGCGCGTTCTTCGTCGTATTTACAGCGGAAAAGGAAAATTCTTCGATTGTTTGTCATGCAGATTGATGTGGATTTTTATGGTATGACTGAGGAGATTTATTCCTGGGAGCTACAGTTTAAACTCCTCAGTATTGTTTTAGTATCACTATGATATAATCAAACCCTTTTTCATTTTAGTCAATTGTCTTTTTCCTGTGATTGAATAATCACAATTTCTTATCTGATGGTCTATTTACGATTGTGTTCGTCTGGCTGTCATTTGTATAGCTGAAAAGTTGCATCGGACGCTGCAAATTTTCAATTGCTTTGAGATGGACCTTCCTTCTAATTTTCTCTGAGTTTGCTGATAAGTTTTGTGGGTTTTACTCAAAAGAAAGAACTAAAAAATATTGTTTATGTAACTTGAAGTTTCTGCTTTTACCTGAAATAATACTGTTCTAAACTTGTTTGGGTCAATTTTAGTTGAACATTATATGCAAATTTGGTAGGTTAGTGTTTGAGATGAAAGATTAAAAGTGTTGAATTTCTTTGGATATATCTACAAGATGATATCATCCTGCTTAATGTAACAGGATTGTGCACTATCCAAGTGGTTTTATGGACAAGAAGCTTGAAAGCAAGCTTTACATTGGTAACCTTGACTTCAGAATCACAGAGTAAGAAATTTTCATTTGTCTTTGATACAACCATACAAAAATCTATTATATCACTCTTATTCTTTCAATTTTGCTTTTTAACTCAGGGCTGCTCTTATTAAAATGTTTTTGCCTTACGGGAAGATCGTATCCGAAGAATTTCTGTGGCATACCCGTGGTCCCAAACGGGGAGAGCCACGAGGCTTTGCTTTTATCCAGTATAGCTCGGAGGAGGTAAAATTTGTAGCTCTTTCTAATCATTCTCAAGCCAAATTCTGATTTCCTCCATTAAAGTGAGTATGCAGGAAGCTATATTGGCCAAGGAGAAGATGCACGGAAGATTAGTTTGTGGCCGTCCGATAGTGGTGCGTTTAGCTAATGCAAAAAACATGTTCGAGGGCGAAGTGGAGGGGGGTGAGCCGAGTAAAACGGGGCTTAGTAGCAGCATGAGTCGCAGTGCAAGAATAGCTGCAATAAAGAACAAGTTGAAAGCTTTGGAGGAGGGGGAGATGCAGAGCTCTAGTGAGAAGAAGCAGAAGCAAGAGAAGAACAGCTCTTGACGGTAATGCTTGTTTTGAGCAATTTTGGAAGTGGAGTTGCACTCTGTAGATTTTGATGGGCTTTCTTGTGGGTGTCTCTATGTTTTTGGACTATATTTTGATGGGCTTTTTAATGGGCTTTTCTCTAGTGTTTAGTGGGCTTGATGAGGCCCAGCCTAGTTACGTTCGCTTGACGCCAAAATTGTGTGAAAAATTACAGTTACCTCAGTTTAGCATCAAGTATGTGAAGAAATTGATCGAATTTTGGAAACTTTCGCAATTTTTTTATCGTTTTGTGTCTTCGTCTTCTTTGGATTCCATTTTGAATCGCATTGCCATGCATTATGCTTCCTAGTTTCTACCTCTCAATTGATCTATAGCTTTTGATTTTACAATCTCAACAATGTGTTCTCGTGGCAAGAATGAGTCAAGTGAGAGTTCGGCCTATGTTAGTGAGAGTGTACAATCACACATCACTTGGAATAATAGAAAACGCATAGTTTATAATTAGAGTTTTTCGTTCTGCCTAATACAACATGGGTTAACTCCAAAAATAAAAATCATGCAGAATTCAGCTCAAAGTAGACATTACAAGTCTTACTTGCTAAATCATTGAGTCAATTCTCTCTCCGACCGTCTGAACGTGTATCCCATGCTTATGCAACTCATTAAATTACAGCTTCCATGTGGATAAACATTGTTTTTAATGACATCCTTTTGCTGTAAGTTGAAGTAGCCCTTTGGATCAAGAGAAGTAAGTAGACCTAGTACGCTGATCGGAAACTTTTCTAACTCTAATTTTCTGATCCGGTCGATATTTCCGGCCAATGACCTTCTACAGTATATACTTATATGTAGGATAAAAACATAGTTGACTGAACTAAAAATGTTGAGAATCTTGAGGTTGACTTGTCTTACAAAGTTCTTCCATCTTTTGGCTTTATTTTACATAAAATACTTTTATTTTGCTTTAAATATTTCCTATTCTACCTTGCTTTTTCATTACATTATCATAAATTAACACCACAAATCTTATCGTTTGATATCTGCAATATTGTAAATCTTATAAAAAATGTGTGAACAGCTCAAATCTTGAATTATGAAAAAAGAATGACGTTGATCTCGCAGTCACGTTTCCGTCATGACAGTAACAACGGACGTCCCTCGATCCACAATAGACGTCCCTCGTCCAAAACAAACATCTCTCTTCCCAGATTGGACGTCATTTGTCTTGAAACAGATGTCCCTCAACTTGAGATTATGTCGTTTTGCCCATAACAGACGTCTTTAGTCTAACAACGGACGTCCCTCAATTTTAGACTATGTCGTTCAAGCCGAAACAGACGTCCGTCTTTTGTCGAGGGGCGTCCGTATTTGGGGATGCCCTAAATCCATCATTGGCCTCCATTCTGATCAAGCGACACCAACAAGTAGGACGAACATCTCTCGCGTGATGTTGCTGCCTTAAATATCTTCGTTTGACGAGAAACATGACTATAAAATCAACGTCATTTTTTTTTCCCCATAATTAAGAGTTTTTGTTGTGTATAAATTATTTTTTTTGAAGATTTGATCTAAAATTGTAGGGTATATGATTATAATTTCCCTTACATTAAAGATGAAATCCACTCATCCCATCAGATATCTCTCTCTCTCTCTCTCTCCTCAAGTGTTATTGGGTTTTATCTGTTTCCAACACTCATTATATCTCTCTATTGATGACCCTCATTGAATAAGCTAAAATCCAGCATTTTCACTTTCTCTGTTGTCCCCAACACTTTCAGATTCTATCACTTCCTGCATTTAATTTCATCTTTAATTCCTTTTTTTAAATATTTATTATTATTTATTTTCATTACTCTTCCCCTAAGCAACTCCCAATTTTTTTATAACTTTCACTCCCCATTCCCTCCATGTTATTCAAGTTTCAACCATTTATTTAATATTTTAATTAAACTAAATTTTGTGATCCCACCAATAGTACACCGGCCCACCCACTAAAAATAAGAATGACCCATATAAAAGTTTGACTTATATTAGTAAGGATGTACAATTTCACATTGCTTTAAAAAATAAAAAATACATGTCTTCTATCTAATCTGTGCGGGTTTCAACTCAAAGTATATAATATTGTACTGAAAAGATTTCAGACGTTACAAATGGTTAGGCAATATATGGGGATATCTTTATTTTAACCTCTAGAATGATTAATGGCATTTTTTTCTCTAATTAAAAAATTTGTTCCAAATGAAACAATTTTTTATAACAACACAAATTAAAGAAATATTAATTATTTTTGTTGTTAAAAAAAAAAAAGAATAAATATCTCATTTATAAGTACGGTTTAATGGAATTAATATAAAATGAATGGAATTCACAGGCTTTAGTAACAAAAAATAAATGCGCATTTATTGACAAATTAAAAAGTGCACTAGATGTGCAATTAAAAAGAATGGGTCTAATTATTTGCTTGAGTAGCCAAGTGGGTGCATTCAAAATAAAGGACTCAATTTTGGATGCTCACAATTCATATGAATTGTTGCCAAATTCAGTACTTTCAATTGTTTGTTTCTCATTGAATATTTTAGGAAAATCAACCACACAATCACTGATGTAATCAATGATAAATCAACTATTAAACAACTTTTGCTAATAAATAAAATATTTAATTATAAAAAATAAAAGAAGTGAACATCATTGTCACGTTTTTCGTTAAAAAAACTTTTTATTTTTGTAGAGGAAAGATTATTTTTTGCTGCGAAAAGTGGGTCCTTAGAATAATACCAAGGGAAGATGACTTTTTGCATAGTAAATTAATCTTTCCTGAGTTTTATTCTAAGGACTCACTCTCAGACTTTTCTTTCTGAATATGATTTTCGCAAAGGAAAATAATATTTCTTGAGTCTTATTCCAAGGACTTACTTTTCGCAACAGAAAGTAATCTTTCCTCTTTCGAAAGAAAACGTTTTTTTGATGGAAAACGTGATAGTGATGTTTGTTTCGATCATTTCTCATAGTTGAATGTTTTATTTTGTAGAAAAAATTGTTTAGTGATTGACTCCAGCTTTATTAATTTTCTAATATTGAATTAAAATAAATAAATTAGAATGTTATAAAAGACCGAACCCAATTGTCACATTCTGCACAAAAGCTTATAAAAATGAGGAAAAAATAGAAAAGATAAAGTGGGAGATCATATTATTGATGCAGAAATTGACAAAGTATGAACAGTCAGTTGACACGCATAAATCATAAGCACGTGCAATTGTGCACGTGCGATACACACGAAACCTTAATTCCTTAATTAGCAAAGCGTTGTTGTACTTGAACCTATAGGAGGTTGCCACGTGCTCATCAGCAAAAAAAAAAATAGTCATTCGTTGCATAGGTTGACAGAGTAACGAGAAATTGAGGTTGTAATTTTGATGATTGATGAGTGGACCGCGCGTGGATTTAACGCCAGGCAGATGCGACTGTGAGAGTCTTGCCCTTCCAACCAAAGCAAATCCCACCGCTTTCTTCTGTAACTGTGAAACCAGGCTTGGCAGGGCACCATGAACTCAGTAGGGCTTGCATTGACTCGGTAATGTTTTGACTCAGCGGCTTCGACTCGAACCCGGCCATTCCCATCCGGGCCCTCCACTTACCAAAAACTTCACACCTTTCAACTCGGTCCCTACCTTCGCACGCAACGGAGTTGCAAATCTTACGACTCAGTCTCTCCTCGAGCTTGACTCGGTCCGAATTCTCCCTCGGCACCATCGACTCAAGCGAGTCGATCAAGGCGGTATAATAATTGCACGACTCCGCCACCCGAGCAGTGAACGGCGCCGTATTGGTGTTTATTTCCTGCTCTATCAACGTCACAACTCTCGGCGACAACCCTCTCACTCGCCGGAGAAGCTCGTCGCGAGGATTTTCTGGCGAAACGCTCTCGTCCGGCATTTTAGACAACTTGAACGCGAAATTCACCGCGAGAGACTCATCCGCCTCACAGCCCAAGGACTCACGAGTTAACTCGTCCAGTTTCTGATTCACTACGTTGAAAATGAAACTCACTCCGACTCGACTGCCGAGTTGGCTCAGCGATTCAGCCACTTTCTTCAACCTCGCTTCGTTTCCGTTTTCTGCAAGTGTAGTTAGCTTCACGATGGATTTCTTTCCATTCTGACGAGAAGAGAGAACGTGCAGCAGGTTCACATATTGAACCCCCTGGCCGATGTCGAAATCAACGATATGGAAACTGTCGCAGTTACTCTCCTTCTCTTGAATTGTAGATTCGATTATTGCGAGGTTGGCAGCCATGAAAGCAAGCTTGAAACATGGGGATAAATGGTAGAGGAGCTGCGTCGACGCCGAATGCTCCAGAGAATAAAGCTCGGGATGAACAGGTTGATTTTCTGTTTGATTCGCCCGCGTTTTAAGAGCTGAAACCATGTATTCGATGATTCTCTGATCGGGATTATTTGAAGCGTTTGAGAGATGGCAGAGACGCGCCAAGATCTCTGCCACGGAGTCCTGTTTCCCGTCGGAAATACAGGTTGCGGCCTCCATTATCGACTGTTTCCAACACTCAGAAGCCGGAGAAGCGACTGAAGACGTGGAAGAAGAAGATGAAGTCGACGATGTGGGGGAGGGATAAATCTGTTTCTGTTGCTGATCGGAGTTTATCAGATTTTGAAACGTCTCCGACCATTCGCTGTTCGGGTTCGTAATTACGGAAACTCCGTCGCCTCCGTCATCATCCTCCTCGTCAAGAAGTAGTTTTTCGAGCTCCTGAAGGCGGTGATTCATCATATTCTTCTCTGATTCATAACTAGGAACCCGATTCTGAACAAAACCCATATATGGAGACTCTGGCATTGAATTCTGGACAAAGCCGATGGGACGGTTTTGCTGAAGAATCGCTCCGTTACCGGCTCGGAGAAGCCGCTGCAATTGGATTTTCGATAACGGGAGAGACATGGTAGAAGACAAATCCACCGGAGACAGAGGAGAAATCGGGGATGAGTGCTGAAAATTTCTCGGCTTAACTGACCGGAGAAAGAGGCTGTTGAGAGCTTGATTTTGGTGCTGCATCTGAAAATCCGCGAGAGTCCTTTTCCCGACGAGAGAAGAAGCTCGGCTCCCGATCTGAGAGGTGGGATCAAAGAGAATACCAGAGAGTTGAGGCAGGTATGAGTTAGGCTGGGATTGGTTCGCCATTACGGTGGAGATCGGCACACCCGAGGCGTAGAAATCCGGTGCCCCGCCGCCGCCTCCGCCTCCGCCGGAATACCCAGATTGCATAATTTCTCTTCTCTCTGAAAAGATTTCCGGTTTCTGGGATTCAAGCAGAGGGATAAAAAAGAAAACAGGTCGCTTTAGAGAGAGAGAGAGAAGGGAGGAGAGAGAATCTCTTCTCTGTATTCTGAGTTAAGGGAAAACAGGTGGCTTTCTAGAGAGAATTAGGGGGGGGGGGGAGAGAAATTCTCTCTGTATTCTGGGTTTATTTTAAATGTTTTATTTTAGTTGATCGATGTCCACGTGGCATACGATATCACCGTTTGATTGGTTTATGATGACTTTTGATTACATGGTTAAGAGGAACTCTTACGCGGATTAGTTAAGAAAATTGTACACCTCTTTTACACGGAAGTATTTCCCACCTCCGAAATTAAAGACATTTACGCTACTATTTGCGCGCGTGTTGAAGATACGGCGTGGAAGACCAAGTGAGAAATCCTCTTTATTTATTAATTTATTATAACATAACTATTATATCATATTTTATATATAACAAAGTTTATTATATACATATATAATAATAAATATAGATAACTTTATTTAATAAAAAATTAATAAAATAACTAATATTTGATAAGTCAATTATTAAATAATTTTTGTTAATAAATAAAATACTAAATTATAGAAAATGAACGGAGCAAACATTACTATCATATTTTCTGTTAAAAATTTCAACTTTATTCTGGAGCGGTGCAAAATGAACTGCAATTTATATGTTTTTGTTCAGAAATCAACGCGTACTTCTCAAAATCGTGGTTTTTTAAGTTATCAAAATTCAATTTTAAATGAAATTTTACGAGACAAACCAAATAAAGAAACTTCGTCGTTCAGAAACAATGACTTCCAGAGACCATTCCAGTTCAATCCGCTGCAGAACGAACTTAGATTTGTACTAGTTTCTGTTTAACGGAAAACGTGACAGTGATGTGTGCTCTATTTACTTTCCATAGTTTAGTGTTTTATTTATTAGTTAAAATTGTTTAGTGATTGACTTGTTATTGATCTCATAATACAGTGATTATTTTGTTAATTTCCCTTTAAACTATTACATATCAAAGACCATAGAAAATATAATTGTTACGTGACTAATAAAATATGTCACTTAATAAAATACGAGATATACAAATGATTTAGATGAAAAAACATTAGTAAAATACGAGACATAGAATATATCGAATATAATTAATAAAAGATACATACAAGTATGAGTTTTTGTTGGCTTCTACTACTACTAATAATAATAATAATAATAATAATAATAATAAGATTTTTAAGAATATTTAGTCGGATGATTATTATATAAATGAATTACATGAATAAATAGACTATATGCATTGCATGTGGTTCTTTTTCGAGAGGGTTTTGTCACATAAATCTTGTATCTTATATCGTATTTTTTTTTTTTTTTATTATCGTTCGATATCTAACATGTGTTACAAAAATACTAAAAATTAAATTCTATGGTCAAATTAATGAGTTGCATGTGACCAATATAAACATTAACAAATTTTTTGAGAAGTATAAGTATTGTAATATGATGAACGTCGTCAAATTCAACTATAATCGGTCTAGTGAATAGTAAATTTTCCAAATTTTAGCAAATAAGATATTTGCTTCACATAAAAATGTTAGATATTGTATAATCCAATATGACTTTTGGATTTGTGATAGTTCTCATAAGGTATGGTCGAATTTTTCAACAGTCACCATCAAGACAACAGTTCATGTTGCACCCCTTATTTCGTAACTCTTTGATGGAAAGAGTTAACAAAAGTGGGTTAATCTGAATGTCCCATAAGCCATCTATTCTCATACGAAAATTACACCATCGCTTGAGAATAGAAAAGTTTAGAAGCGATCCTTCAAGGAAGAAAAGCAGTCGTCCCTGTTATATCGTTAATGGCTGAAGTTATTTCAAATTTCTTCGTTTTGATCTAAATGATTCGGCTTTATTCTAAAACCATGTTAGATCGATAAAGTTTAAAATTTACAAAACAATTAAAGACAAATCGACACCGTTACATTTAGGACAATTTACATCATTAACAACTAATAAAAATACATGTTTTTTTATAAAAAAAAATTAGTTACATAAGCTTTTAGATGACTTAAATACGCAACAAGATATTGTAAGTGGCAGAATGGCCTTGCTGCCATGATCCACTGAGATTCAGCCTTACGTATATAAATAATATACACTCAAGGTAAGGAGGCTCAACAATGGGTGGAGGGTTGAAAACCATAGATTACAATCTTTAATTCCTATCAATGAAAATTATTATGTAAAATTATTAATGATTACAACATTTTCATTACTATTAAAATCAACTTTACAAAGTGCCTTGTCTATAGCTCTTCCATGACTATTTCAATTAATTTTGATTAAAATTTAATCAACTACAATTAAAAAGATTAAATGTAAAAATAAATAATTGGGATATTAACAAAACAACCACTGAACTATTGAATCAATGACAAGTCAACCGCTAAACAATTTTTATTAACAAAAAAAATACTGAACTATAAAAAATAAACGGAGCAATAAAAACTAATAAAATATAATAAAAGTCAATAATGGAAGATTATGAGATAGCCACAAACCGTTGGTTGAGAACTATTTGATTGATCGTTGATAGACCGTCCCCAAAATTCAAAATTAAATAATTGATCGAAAGAAAAATCAAATATATTCATCATTTTATATGTAGTGATAGTTATAATTAAATTAGATAATTAGATTTAATGCTAATATTTAGTGAATATCAATTTAAATATTTAATGGAGTCAATTTTATTTGATTCTTATCATAATTTTCATATATATAATGAAAGAAATATAGGAAATTAAATGTATAAATTTTCAAATGGAATATAAATAGTTTTTGGAAAATAGCTTCTATGATTTTTAAAATTTAACTTCTATCGTAATAACTAATAATTTTTTTATTAATAGAATGCTAATTTTAATGATAATATTCAATGAATATCTTTAATGACAATTTAGAATTCAGAATTAAATAAATTATTAAAATAAAAATAATTTTTTTTTATCCTTTTAGATTTAGTTATAAATTTTTTCAATTTAGTATTTGCAATTTTAATTTTCACATTAAGGTATTTACAATTTTATTTTTATTTTTTAAATGGTATTTTTATATATTGTCATCATTAAATTTAAGAATAAAATAATTGACATCAATTTTGTTATTTTTAAAATTGCGTCAAAATCTTATTAATGAATTTAGTTTAAAAATCACTGAATAGAAAAGAAAATTTACTGCAATTAATTATTTTAGCTGATATTAATAAATGATATAAATAAAAACAAATGGTCACATCACTTTTTTATTAAATTTTGAATTTAAAATAAATAATTAAATTATTCAAAAAATCATAACTGAAAATATTAAGGTCTTAAAGTTATAAGGATTAAATTGAAATGATGCATGAAGTATTCAGGACTAAACCCATAACTATATAAATGTAAAAACGCAGATGTGTTGCATAAATACAATTGTCCTCCTTCATTTAAAGAGGTGTATTCAGACTTAAGACCAAAGAGGCGGGTGGAAAAGGGGGGAAAGCTCTCCGTTCCTGGTTCTCCTGTAGCTAGATCCTCCGGAACCACAAGAATCATTAGTTAGATTGGGATTCTAACTCAGCACCTTTTGAGAAGAGTTGCTCTTTGGAGAGCACAGTACGATGAAGTTTGCAAATTGATGCGGATGTCCAAATTATGTTTTTTAATGAAAAATATGATTACAAAATTTATCTCGTTCATATCCTATAATTCATCATTTTATTTGTATCGATAAGTATTTAAAGTAAATGACTACTTTACTTAAAATTAAATAAATTCAATAAAATTTTGGGTAATTATCAATTTAGCTCCTAAAGTTTGGGAGTCCATTCAACTGATACTCTAAACTTTAAATTTTCAAATCTGACATCTCAAAGTTTGAGATGTTATCGTCCAATACCCTCACTGTTATCAATTCGTTAAAATAGGAGCATGTGATGCATGTAGAGTTAGAGAACAAAAACACTATTCAGTCTTCAAGTTCCTTCATTATCTTCCTTAGTTTCATAATCATTTACTGTCTTAGTAACACCATTTGCTACGAACGACTACTCAATTTCAGAGTTTTCATATATATCACCAATGATTAAAATTTGATATTGGTTATCGCTGAAGCCTATATCTCCAACTCCATGTGCATTTAACGCTCTTATTTTAATGAATTGATAACGGTGAGGGTTAGACAATAACATCTCAAACTTTAGACATCATATTTAAAAATTTTAAGTTTAAGGTGTCCGTTCAAATCGATAATTACCCTAAAATTTTTTTAATTTGAAAATGTCAAACTTTGGACACGCGCTAAGAAGGAGCGTAGAGACTACATCAAGCTTGACTTTAGGAAACTGTCTTCAAAAGGTAGTGATAATATGACTGCCGCCGTGGCACTGTTCGTAAAGTAACCTTCCAATGCAAATTCTATTAATCTGCTGTACCAATCTTAGTTCAACACGTATGCCCTTTCAAGAATATTTCGAGCTACCACTGTAACCCAAAACTTCAACCTCATAGTTTCCGGCTAGGAAAGGACTTTCAGGCGTAGACGGGGAAGACGCTTACCGACAGGAGTCGGTCACTGCCACCCATATTATGTCTGTCTCTCCATTGACTATTAAATAATTACATTATTATTAATTAAATATTTAGGGTGAAATAAAATGTTTAATTTTGGAATTAAATGTGTCGATTAGCTCTATGTTCAAATAGACCGAACCCTATTCAAACCATTCAGGATAAAGTATAATAAAAATTATAGATTTTGACTTTTATTTAATATTTAAGTTAAACACTGAGTTTTATTTTGTACAAAATAAATATCTACCTTTATAATTAGTTTAATTTTAACCTTAATTTAAAATAAAATAAAATAAAAATGACAATCATCCTTTATTATTATTAACAAACCAACCATTATTTTTTTTTTGTGCTAACAAACTAACCACTAAACTATAAAAAAACGTCGCCCCTACCATTGCCGTCAAAATTCGTCACTTGTAATCACGTTAACACCAAGGACTGTCGAACGGAGACGTTGAAGGCATCAACAATCGGGGACGTCAGTCAAAATCCGTCGACTATAAACGTCGTGGTCACGTTAACGCCAAGGACCGTCGAATGGAGATGTCAAAGGCAGCAACAACGTGGGACGTCGATCAAAATTTGTCAACTATAAACGCCGCGGTCACATTAACGCCAAGGACCGTCGAACAGAGACGTCCAAGGCAGCAACAACGGATGTCCCACAAGGACGAGAGACGTCCAATACTAATCCAACATACTGACGAAGGCATCAATTATCGGGGGACGTCCGTCCCGACCGTAGGAACGAGGGACAGACGTCCCTCGATGGGAATAAATGGCTAGGATGGAGTTTGTCATTTTCTAAAGGCGATGGCAGACAATAATTAATGGTCGTTGGATCAAGGACGAATGTTCTTTGATTGGGATGGATGGCTAGGATGAAGTTTGTCATTATTCGCAAGCGATGGCGAATGATGGTTTTTGGCTGTTGGATCGAGGACGGACGTCCCTCGATCGGAATTGACAGCTAGGATGGACTATCTCGATTAAGATGGACGTCCCTCATCCAGAAACGGACGTCCTTCATCCAGAAACGGACGTCCCTCGACTTGAGATTACATCGTTCTGCCAACAATGGACATTCCTAGTTTCACAATGGATGTCCCTCGATTTGAGACTACGTCGTTCTACTCATAACGGACGTCCCTAGTCTCACAACGGATGTCCCTCTACTTAAGACTACGTCATTTAGGTGGAAACGGACGTCCGTCTTTGGCCGATGGACGTCCGTTTTATGTTCACCAGACTTCTCTGAACATTAAAAATCTGCCAATATAATCGCCAAGGACGTCCCTCGAACATAAAATGAACGTCCCTATAATTCATTGAACTTAGTTCGCAGAGGATTTTGTATTTTGCGGTACTCGCTGGAGCGTACAGTCGATTCTTATATCGACAGAACGACGCACGATAATCAGCGGCGGATCATCCTCAGATCATAGTGGTCTTTTTCAAACCGCGTCGGTCTTTCACAGACTGCGACGGTCTTTTTCAGGCAGCGGTGATCTTTCTCAGACCTCGGCGGATTGAAATAGACAGATTTTGACGGCGATGGTAGGGGCGACGTTTTTTCATAGTTCAATAGTTAATTTGTTAGCAAAAAAAAGATGATGGTTGGTTTGTCACTAACAGTAAAGGATAATGGTTATTTTTTCAGTTTTACTCCTTTTGGTTTCGGTTTAGTTTATAATTTAGATTTTTTTTTTTTTAGTTTAGAATTGATTCGAGTCGGTTTAGACTCAATTAGGTCGGTTTTAGTTGGTTTAAACTTAGCTTGGATCGATATTGGTCCGCTTTGTTAGGTTTTTTGTAATTTTTAAAATTAAAATTGAAAAACCATATGATATTATAATATCCGTTTGGTTTGATTGAAACAAAAGAGAACAGAGTTTAATTTGTTCGCGGTGCAAAATTTGAAGTTTATTTTATTAAAAAAATTAATATTTATTAGGTTGAACAAATCTCAAACTTCAAAGTTTATTTTGTTCAAAAACAAAATTTTTGGTTTTTAATTGAACAAAACCCCAAAGTTTAAGATTTAATTTATACTTTATCCAACCATTTATAAAACTCAAGACAAAAGACAAAGTAATTTTAAGTTTCTCGTGTAATTTTATATTATAATATTATTTTATTATAAGTTGCTTGTTAATTAGTTTAATAGTTAAAATAAATTATAAATACTTAAAATAATATATTAATTACACCAATTAATAAATTATATAAATATTATACTAGAATTTAAAATTAAAGTGTTGAATTATACGAAAATATATATCATTTTTTAGCTTTTGACAGTATGTTTAAGTATAGTCTATCGAATAATAAATTATGTTATTGTTATTTTTATTAACAAGTTGACATCGATCAATGACTATCAATTCGTCTGCTCTCTCATGAGTCTTGTCTAATAGCGCTATCAATTTGTCTGGTTTATCATTCAACGATCATTTCTTCATCGACTTCTTTAAACATTGTGAGCTTAAATTTATTTTCTGCACCAAACTTTAAAATAAATTTAGCTGACATAAGTAGAAGAAAGATAATAATTAATTATTTTTGTAAAGATCGTTTTACTTGGTGTGGGTATGCATATATATTAAAAGATGACGAATTATGAATGATTATTTTGAGTGGTTAATAGAAGAATTTTCATTTGGCTTAGAAGTTAAGCCATTGTTGTTGCTGAATTTCTTGTTGGCATCTTAATTTAAACAAATTATTTTTTAGTTATATTTTAATTTATCCCTTTTTCAAAGATTCCTTGTATTACTTTACCTATTTTTTTTAATTTTTTATAATGGAAGAATGGGAATACAATCCTCAACTTACAATATAATTTGACTCAAAATCCATAATTGAACCATTTACTTCATAAAATAATATTTTTAACAACATAAAAAAAGAGGAATATTTTCTTGTGATACAAATTAAGGAAATTAACACAACAAAGACTTAGAACTAAGAGAAATGAAGAAGATAAACGTCACAATTATATTGTCTGTTAAATTTAAATTTTTTTCGATAGCTGATAGATTATCTTTTCGTAGTGGACCCTTACATAAAGTAGTTGTAGTCAATGAATTTTTTTTTTTTTTCTGCAATAGAAAGTAAGTATCTTTTGTAGAAAGAGTATTTTCAGCAGCAGAATGAATAATTTTTATGACAGATACTTGCCTTCTGTTGTGAAATCTTAGTTTTCTCAGCAGAAACGTATTTTTTAGTCTCATATCAGTCAATGTATCGAAATATACTCTTCTAGATACAATAATAGAATAATTTTCAATATAAGTTTCTCGTTCGCCGACTCAATCCTAAAGACCGGTGAGTAAAAACAATCTGATATAGGTTGGAAACAAATTAATGGAAATATTGGTCGTGCTTGAGGTTAAGGTTGTATTTCATGTTGAGGTTGTGCTTCACCTTCAGGTTGTGCTGAAAAAACTAAGATTTTGCAGTAAAAGTCAAATATCCACTAAAAAATGAGTATTTTCCACAACGAAAATTTGTCTTCTACAGTGGATAGGAAGTAATATTTCATGGACTTACTTTGTAAAAGACATGTTTCTGCTACGTAAAGTAAATCTTCCACTATAACTACTTCATATACGATTTCGTTGTAAAAAGATAATCTATCTGCTGTAGAAAAATAAATTAAATTTTTAACAAAAAACGTAAAAGTTTAGTGAAATAATTTGTAAAATAAATAATTAAATTTTTAATAATTTGTAAAAGTTTATTTTTATTGATTTTATTTGTGAAAATTAATTAAAAATAATATTTTTATTATGTGATTAAAAATATTTTTTTAATTATTAATTAATAATATGTATATTAATTTGCAAAACTGACGCAAACATTGACAACTGTCAATTTCCTAGCCAATCAAATCTTGTCTAATTGCCTTTAATATCATTTGTTAATAACAAAATGTACCTAATTTTTCTTGACTTCTTGAAAGGCCACGTTATACAAGTTTGTACCCACCACTTCTAACTTGTTAAAATTATTAACTATAATAATCATTACCTTCTTCCACACATTTTATCATCATAATTGTAATTATTCTCCTTAATTATTGATTATTAAAGATTTAATAATACTCTACTAAACTCATTCTTTATTTTTTTACCAAATTTTTATTACCGGGTGTGGCAGTTTGCCCTATAAAAGTCAAGATGACATGTGTAAGAGTCCATTCCATATCAGTGAAGGTGTACGATTTTACATCGATTGAGAGAATAGAAAATAAATAGTTTATAAGTAGGATTCTCCTCCTTACCTAGTACAACGTGTCTTGGGCTAACCCTAAAGACAATACCGTGCTGGCTATAACAAAAAACAGATAATATTGTATTGAGAGAATTAGAAACGTTACACTTAAAAATGAGAAGAATTAGTTGCAGAATAATGTCACGAGTATATTTTAACTTTAGACTATAATATTATTACATAACGTGTTATTCATTAATTATTAGAATAATTATGATATATTATAAATTAGATAATTTGTGACAAAAGCATCTTTAATAATAAATGCGACATGTTTTTTATGGTACATTATATTTTACGTTGAATGAAAAATTTTAATTTATCAACAATATGAAAAAAAAAATTATTAAATTAAAAATGTAATAAAAATGGGTAAGAAAGTTGGTGGCTTGCCAAACAGATGTGGGGCCCTTTTGGTTACGAGGCTGAGATAAACCGGAACGACCGGTTCTGAAAATGCTGCCACGTCGGCAAATGATTTGCCACTCGCGAGTGTAGAGGAAAAATATGCAGGCGCTATCATCGCCACGCGCTTTCCGAATCTCTGTTTTGATTGTCCTGAAAATCTAGTTGGTCAAAGGTCATCAAAATCAAGGGTCATGATTTATTCGAAAGAATTCTAATCTTACTGCACACGTATAACTTACTTCATTGATTCATATAATCTATTAATTTAATTATTTAGATTAACAATTAAGTATCCATCAGTCACATTTTTTTCACGTGACATCTTTTATTTTCTCTATTGTGCGATTTTCAGATAGAAGATGTTGCAATTTTGGGGAGGAAGCGGTCTGTAGAGGAGATTTTAGCGATTATCTGGAGCTCCAAAAGCCGAAAATCTCCTTTAAAAATTGTCTTCTTGTCAAAATCGTAATTTCTTCTCTCTGAAAATTGCATAATAAAGAAGACAGAAGTTGTCACGTAAAAAAAAAACACGACTTCATTTACGACAATTCCAACGACGAATATACAGGGTACTGATGATTCTACTAACGAGTGAATGATATCTAGTTGTAGTTAATATGAATGTGTCATTTGATCAAATACTTAATAAATTACAACGTTACAGGTCAAATTGTGCTATCCCACGTCGAACGTTCGTTCTAGTGACAAAAATATGGTACTTCACGGGTAGACAATTATTACAATATTATAATTTTATAACAAGGTGTTTGAGAATGATACTTTGTAATAAGTTGGTAAGTTAGGGGAATATAAAAATACAAGTAATATAATTTATTAAATATTGAGAATTAATATTAAAATTATTTAAAATATGGAGAGCACTCAGTTGGCTTCCCAAGTCAATATCAAAGACTATATAATAATACATAATCATAGAATTTTAATGAATACTAAAAATAATAAATAATAAAAAAACTTACTACTAAGACCTCAAATCCTAAGTAAGATTTGAACATTTTTAAACTACATTAAAAATTTGACCAAAAAAAATGCTTTTATTTTAAGAAATATTAACACTAAATGAAACTATCAATATTATGAGGGCAAAAGGGATTCTAGTGCGATCAAGTGACTAAAGATTAGGGATGACAAACGAGAGAGTTGAGTTTAGCTGAACTTGAAAAAGTTTAGCTCACAGAGTCTACTGAGTTAAACGAGTGAGCGAGTGCAAAAAAAACTTTAAGTCCAGTCGAGTCGAGGCGGCTAAAAGAGCCTTAACGAACAGAACATACAATACATAAAATGTTTCAAATTTAATTATCAAAATTATATAATTTTTTAGGGTAATTAACAAAAAAAAACTTGAATTATAAGATCAGTGACAAGACAAACACTAATCAATTTTCGCTAAAAAATACAACACTAAATCACGAAAAATGAACGAAGCAAGCTGCAAACATCAATGTCACGTTTTCCGTTAAAAATTTAATTTTTTTAGCAGCAGATAGGTGGTCTTTCTGCAGCAAACCCGTAAATAAAGTAGTTGTAGTCTAAGAACTTACTTTTCGTAGCATAAGACAAATATTCGATGCGGAAAGAGTATTTCCCACAGCAAAAATGTGTTCACCTGTTAAACAACACTACTAAAGACCAAATGAAATTGAACAATCTCTCATCGTTTAGAAAAAAATAATGGTTCATAAGTGAAAGTTTCATCTTCAACTAATACAAGACCTTTTAAGATAAAATCCAATAATAAAATCGTGCAGACTTACGCAAAACGTAGACAATGTTTTACTATAAACGGAGACGATAAACGAAATCGTTATAAAGAGTAAGTCGTAGATGATCTATAATAAAATAACTCTTTTCTGATTTTATAAATGGAACGATACTATATATTAATGAGAGGATAAATATAAAATCATATTCAAATTTTTTTTAATACTTATAATTCGCACAAGGTCCCAATATAGCCATGACGCGGTCCATATTGTTAATTAAAAATCAAGTTATAAAAATTTTATAACAAGATCATTAAATGTGGATAAGATGAGATATACCTTGAATACATGAATGCGAGCTACAATAACATATATATATATATATATATATATAATAATGTTGAAATTTGAATTTATGTAACACTTGACTTAATATTTATACGCTAATCTCCTGACATATAATTATAGCAATTATTACAAATGATTGTATCGGCAGTCCACTCTGTGAAGGCCAGAAAAGATCCAGGTGTGGGTCTGACCCATATAAATAGGAGTATATAATCTCACATCGCTTGAAAGAGTAGAAAATATTTTCTTTATAAGTAAAGTTCTCCTTCATACTTAGTACAATGCGTTTTGGGTTAACCCCATGATAATATTGTACTGAGAATACCGAAAGATACTACGTTGTAATTGAGGAGGTGAATTATCCATTATTGTGAAGAAGAGGGCAAGCTTCCAAGGAGAACAAAGTAAAGAGGGAAACAAACACATGCAAACAAAGATGGATTTTGATGAACAGTTCGTTGAGGCATTTTGTCAAACAGCTCACATGCATCGAATTAGGTTTAGTGATATGAGGTTTGAAGTGGGTGGTGGACTCTTGGTGGGGGGTGGGGTCAAGATTCACAATGAAGTGAGAGAATTTTAGTGTCCCAAAAAAATGGGTGTTCCTACCTTTTCTCTCACTTGACCACCTTAAAAAAAAAAAAAAACAAAGGAAAGAAATTAATCATTTAAATAATAAATTAAATAAATCGGATTAAAAAACGTCCCCCACACGACCATAGTCTAAGAAGCCAAAGATTATTCTTACTTTATGATACTTAAGATCGAATTAATGGCTCCCGAGCATAAAGCTCGAGAAAAGTAAAAGACCCAACTCCTGATTAAATAACGATTAACCATATTTAAGTGTCACGCAACGTGGTTGCAAGATGTTGTGATCAAACAAACGGTTGCATAAGTTGTGACGATTAAATAAAGCGTTTGATCGATAAATGACGTGATTTTGTAACGAATTTTGAAGAAGAATCGATATCGACCCCAGAAGGAGCCAGCGAAGAATCTATAATAGGAAAAGAAGTGAATGAGTACGTGAGTTTTGGCCACCAAAATTGAGTCATGTAGACGCTTTTGCAAAGACAAGTACGTCTATTCGATTCACTCAACAATGTGTACCACAAATTTCTATGTAACATCGCACGTAATGTCCAACTGAGTTGTCTAAGATGCAATTACTTGGACCATGTCCAGAACCCTAATTTCGGTTCGAATTGAAATCGTGGGTTAGATTCTGGTTTCTGTCTTTATGTGAATCGTGACTATTTTTTTGGATATAAAATAATGTTTTTGACTGTCAAAAACAAGGGATTAATAATTAACCCAAACATAGTTAATATCATATGATTATATTATTTCTAATTGGAAAATTAACAAAACAATTAATGTATTATTAGATCAATAACAAGTCAATTACTATAAACTAAATAATTTTTGTTAACAAATAAAATACTCAACTATGAGAAATGAACAGAGCAAACATAACTGCTACATTTTTCGTTAAAAAAATATTGTCGTTCCGTTACGGAAAGTGTCTTTTTGAAATATGACTTTCGGCGGAGGAAAGAGGAAAAATAACTTTCTGCAAAGGAAAGACTTTCCTCTGCAGATAAGAAATAAATCCATTGTTTTTTTTTTGTGGAAAAACACAGACAAGTTGTAATTCTCATGTGAACAGTAAAACAATTTTAAATTATCCGTCACCTAAAACATTATATATTCTTTTATAAGATCTTCTAAATTATAAAACTAAAAAATAATTAAAATCAAGTTATACATTATTTTCTCAAATCCATTCTCGATGAGTATTAACTTTTTTGCACTCAAAGTCTCTGAAATCGAGTTCTTGTAGTTTTTTCCATGGGTATTCTTAAACGTATATATTGTAAGAAAATTAATTTTAGACTAATGAAATTATTGATTGTAGAGGGTTGTTTTATCTTCTAATTAGTTTCTAAAACTGAAATAGAAATTAGTAAAATCCCTAATGATACAATTCTTTGTATTAGTAAATATGTACAAAAAGATCTCATAGACAATAAACAGAAGCCAAATAAATTCCTGCAAGAAAGCTCTCATTGCAGAGCAATATTGATGTTGTTAGTGTAGAACTTATCATGATCAAAAGGGGATACAAAATTTTCAGACTGACAAACACTAGAACATACATGAAAACCCTATTCCCTAGAGTTCTGCAATTAAGGTCCATATATTTTGAGAGAGAGAGAGAGAGAGCTTCAAATTCTTTTAAAATCTATGTAATGGTGTGTTCAATGGGGTAGAAAGTGTAAGCTACATTACAAAAGTGATGGCAAGAAATGGATGTGGAGCAAGTTATTTTGAAAGAAGAAAGTTGAGATTGCATACAAATGGAGTCCACCTCTCAGAAAAGCAGCATTCCAATTTGATCAACGCTTCACCCATTGGAAACTCTTCCTTGCTTTTGCTTTTCCCGGCTTTTTCCTTTCGACCACTCGGGGGTCTCTCGTCAAGAAACCAGCTGGTAAAACAGAAGAAGGCATTCAGAACAGAATCATCAAATTGAAGAAAAATATTCTAAAGCTTTTCTCACTTCTTCACATCTCGTGTTATATTCAAATTCTCATGCTAATATTATGTTTCGGATTCACCTACCATCTCGTAATGCAGGCCGTAAACCCGGTTCCCAATTTTGCAAAGCTCTGCTGATCCCCAGCCTAATGGCTCCAACTTGACCTGTACAAAGAGTTTTTTTGATAGGTAAACGTAATGAAAAATTATATACAAAAGTGGGAGCTAAGAAAATCGTCGTTCTTTACTCGAAGAAACTTAACAAAAAATAATGCATATTGGCGTAGAACTACTATACCCCACCAAAATATCATACTACACCCGAAAAAAGTCCTAAACTTTCCTCAGTTATCATAGTGAACTTATCACTAGATTCTAAGACGTATAAGTTGAACCTTTTCTATCTATTGTTCTTGTCTTTATCTAAGGAAATAGATGAAAACAATAACAGGGTGGTATTTCCTTTTTTACTATCTGTTCATTCAAAACTTCCTAGCAAAAGGAACTATAATCAATAGCTTGGTTCTTAATCACATAGAGAGTAGGTAAAATTACAAGGTTCATTGGGTTTTTGTTGATCCTATCACAGCTTAAACAGGAAACAATTATCAGAGTAGCATAACCAGATTCACAATCAGCACTTCTAATCAAGAAAAAGCAACAAATTGGTAGTTAAAAAGCAGAAAGCGAACTAAAATACTAGATGAAATTAGACCATGAATAATGTGTCATTGGTGAAATGGGTCAATCTAAAGCTTAAAATTTACCTGAGGTACCTCCTCCTTTTACAGTACATTTGACATCCCAAAGACCCACGGTTTTAGTTTCAGAAAAGGGTCGAAGAAGAGCAGCACGACTATCCAGCATAGGGAAATAGACGTCAAATTCTTTATCATTCACGATGAACTTCCCATCACCAGGCTGAACCCAGACACGAGCTATACTGCATTTCCTTCTTCCTGTTCCATACGATCTTCCTTTGTCATCCACTTGTCTAACTCGAGACTTAGCAACTTCTTCCTGTTTCTGGAGTTCTATTTCAGCTCGAGAGGATTTTCTTGTGTTCTTCTCATATCGCAAGTCTTCTATTACAGTTAAAGGAGGCAATCCCTCAACCCCTTCAAAGTCTTTCAGGGCAATCAAACTGTCCAACATTTCATCTGTGATTCCAGATGTGGTAATAAGGTCTCCAAAGGCTCGAGTAGGACCTGAAATAAGAATTGAAGCACTATAATAGTGCATAAAAATTGCAAAATGTAACAAAAGAACTAACTTATTTAATCCAGCTTTCAGATTATCAGCTTTGTAGTCACACACCATACTACACCAACGAAGCAATTACTGCTCAATCATCTCGCCAAATTATTTCCAGTTTCATCATTGTAAATTTGTAATACTGTTTTCTATTTATCAAGCTGTTCAAACGCCCAACAAAAAACAAGAAGTTTCATTACTAAAACAGAAGTCAGCTCTATACTTGACCACAAAAAAATGGAAACGACTAAAAAATATACCCTCATCATTTTATTAAAAATTTTCCATAACCCAAATATCACTAAATTCGAAACTATGGACACAAATACCAATCTCTAATGTCTTCACACTGACCCTTTACGAATATACATGTATCAACTACGTTCTTCCCAAAAAAAATTCCAGCTTGATTAATTTTTTAAAATGGCTTTAATTATTTTGATTGGAAGTCGTCAATGGTTCGATTTATAACCACTTTTTTAAAAATCACATCCAGGTTTTATTGAGATAGTAGTTAATTAGCATATGCATTGTTTCCACCGAGAATTTGCATTTCAATATTAAAGTTAGTAGTAGGAGCATGTGTTGCAATTAAAATTTTGGGACTAATCGTAGAAAACACTTATAGTGTGACAGTGATCAGTGCATCATACCCCCTAAAGCATAATCAATCGTATTGACAGTTTACAGAATCAACTAAAAAATCAAACCTTTTAGTATAGCAGTAAGCTCCTGCTCCTCCTTCTCAAGCTTCTTAGCCTCCTCGCTACTCATTCCCTCCACATCTATCTTCTTAACTATCGTTTCAGCAACTTCCTGCGCAACACCTTCTGCACCAAACACATCATCAATCTTCTTCTCCTCTTCTACCAAGTTCCACGGTTCAAATCCCTCCGCCGTGCCCCACTCATTTTCTCCACCACCGCCAACTTTTTCCACAATCTCCTTCTCTATCCCCCCAAATGCGTCCCCCTCTCCACCATCTTCCTCCCCCTTAGATGTCAACAACGCCTCGTCCCCCGCGGCCGGAGATCCAGAATCAGGAATTCCGTCCACGTTTCCATCATATTTAGAGAATAATTGGTCGAAAGCTCCATCACTTTCCCGGGAAATTTTCCAGGCACTGGATGTGGATTGATCACTCCTTCCATCATTGTTTCCATTGTTACTACCGGTGGAGAAAAACCTTGACAGAGTAAATGAATTAGTGTTCTGAGATTGGTAGTGTTGATAGGATTTAGAGGAGTTGAAGATGATTGATCGCAAATGGGAGGGTTTTGGAAATAGACGAGAGAGCATGTTGACGTCAAATGGGGGAGAGAGGAGAGAGAGGGCTAGATAGGGTTTTAGATTGCTAGTTAATTGGGCTCATTTAGAATAAAGCGGCAAGCGCATAAATAACCTTAATGGGCCAGGCCCATAAGAAGTAACTGATGGGCTAGGACCTAAAATGGTAATTAATGGATAGGCCCATTAAAGGCCTGTAAATTACTCATTCATCCTTTAGCCCAATGACAAAATAAATATTAAATAATTTTTACTAACAAATAAAATAATTAACTATGTAAAATAAACGGAGCATATTTATTATCACTTTTTCATTAGAAATGTGAAAATATCATTTTTACTATAGAAAATACATTTTCCGCTGTGGAAAATTCTCTTTCCATAGCGAATATTTATCTTCCATTGGGAAAAGTATGTCCTTGGAATCAGGCTTACTTTTTTGCAGCGACAGACGAGTTTTCGATACGAAAAATACTCTTTTCGTAGTGAAAAATACTCTTTCCGTAGCGAATACTCTCGTTCCAATGCAGAAAACAAATTTATGGAATATGACTTATTTTTTGCTGAGGAAGGTGCGTTTCCGCTGCAAAAGCCACGTTAAATTTCCACCGGAAAACGTGACAATGATTGTTTTGCGTTGTTCAATTTTTTATAGTTCAGTATTTTATTTATTAATAAAAATTATTTAATTTTTGTCTTGTCATTGACTTCATATTTCGTATCGTTAATTTCTCATATATTTATAATTTTATTTATGATTTGTCACGCATTCATCCCTTATATTATGAATATGTTTTTAATAAATAAAATAATATAATTATTTGAACTAATCGATGAATAATATTCAGAGGTCATGTAAAAATAAAACATTAAACTAGATAAATTATTAATAATCCTGAATTTTAAGCTTTTGAACTAATATTTCCAAAAATAAAAGGTTATATTTGCAAACCCGATGAGAAAATTCAACACTTATTCTCTACGTCTCCATTACTGAAAAACAGTATTCTTCAAGTAAACTTTGAGATTTAACATCTTCCTTGGAAGCAAAAGCTATAATAAATATAATAATATATTTGTGCTATATATCAAAATCTTCTTAAGCTATCTCGACTCCCTTGATTGCAAACATACAAACCTACAAATCTCCTCTGCTCTTTGAAAAATTGGTCAGTCTTATAAGCTTGGAATTGCAGAAGAACATGAGGAAAAGGATAAGCTTCTGCCTCAAGAAGTTTCTTACTTGCACTAGTAATTTTCATTTTTTTAATTTGATTTTTATATTCTTGGTATTTTGATAAGAGTAACGTCGGATTTACCACATAACATTTGATAATTTTGCTTTCGTGTTTTAAATAATATCATGAAATATTCAACTTCGGCTCGTCGTTTGGGTCAGAACTAGTTCAATCCCAATTGTAGATTGAGACCAAATTTCTTTTTTTTTTTTTTTTTTCCACAAGGCCTGATCGGGGCTTGGCCCAACATCAGGCACGCACCAAACTTGTTTTTCAACAAGTAGGTCGTCTTGCGAATCTTAATCAGTGAACTGATCTTTTAACTGTTTTTAGCTGATTTTTCTTTCAGAGCTGCAACTATAGATACTTAAAAATAATGGCTATTCTATTTTGAGAGAGTTGAAAAGCACTATCTTGTTGAAAGGTTCTATACATCTGCCCTTTCACAATGCATTTCTTTAGACAAAGACTCTGTTTTTTCCTCTTTTCGGATGGTAAATATTTCTTAGAACATGGACCATGAATCAAACCCATGTTTGAATTGAAATTGAGATACTGAAGCAAGTTCTTTCCCTTTGAATTAGATAGAGTCATATTTGAAAGAGGTTGACAATAAGTTATTTCATAATTGACTATTTGTCCCTCTGTTAGAGGTGTTCCAGAAATGTCTACGATCGAGTAAATAGCTCTACGAACGAATTGATCGAATCGAATTGAAAAATGGAAAGATTTGTACAAGTTATACCATGCAAGTCAGTTCAAAGCTTGGTGAGGCTCAACATGGACCGTGTGTTTTAGTGGGCTGAGCCAAGCTAGGCCAACTCGCTATTGTGGCTGATTTAAAATTAAGATTTGTCTTTGATCGATCTCAACTATATGACCAATTGATAGCAAGTTGGTTCAATCAATCGAAAAGCTGACTAAATACGCATTGATACGAGTAAAAATAAGAATATGTGATATTTTGTGTTGAATTTTTTTTACTAGAAATCATAAAATAATTATCTCAAAGCTAAATATAAATTATGAAAAACTTAATTTAATTTTTGTTTGTCGCTTAGGTAATGAGCCCAAGAGGACTACGAGTCCAGCACGTGTCGACCTCCGAGAAGAATATGCTAAAGCCTTCCGAACTGAGTCATATCTTGACTTTTGGACTCGGGTCCTCTCATTGGATACAAATCAGTCGACTACACATTTTCCCATGGACTCTACCGCAGCTGCTCGTCTCCCATCCTATCGTCTCTTTGCTGAACATCTATTGGATCCGGACCAACCCACAGTATCTCGGATCTTAGAGTCGGCCCATTATGAGTCCATTTACCATTCTCTCTTATATGACTATTTTGCCCAAACAACCAATGCCTCTCTCCTATGTGGTATTTTGTTGAAGCAGATCAACCGTACACGTGTCAAACACAAGCGTCTAAGAAACATATTTGAAGATCCAAAGTTCTCTCCCAAGAGAAATTTCCATCTTCTCCTCACTCGATTGACAGAATTGCTCGAGACTCCGAATCCTTTCACGTCAGTTTGGACTCTCCAAGAAGAATGCACTGAGCTTTTGAAACAACTCGAGTCCAATCGGGACAAGGCGAGAGCAAAGGTCAGTCGAGCGAACCACATCGCATGGAGCTCTGTTATTTTCATTGTCGCTTTAGCAGCCTCATTGACAATAATTGTCTTGTCGCATGGAATCATTGTTTTGGTTGCTGGGCCTGGTTTGGTGGTGACTTTGTTCGAGCCAACTTCATCGAAAAGGCTAACTAAGGTGGTGGCTCAGTTAGACAAAGCTGCTAAAGGAGCTTACACTTTGAATAGAGACTTAGACATGATCAGTCGACTCATAGCTCGGCTAAACCATGAGCTTGAGCACACGAGGATTGTGATCAAGTTTTTGGTCGAGAGAAGAGACGGGGAGCTTCGAGGCATCGAAGAAGTGGCTCGCCAACTAAAGATGAGTTATGCAAGCTTTAGCCATCAACTCGATGAGCTAGAGGAGCATTTGTATTTATGCTTCATGACTATTAATCGGGCAAGAAATCTTGTCCTCCATGAGATTTCAGGTTCGAGTCGACCCATTAAAGATTCGTCCACGTAATTATTTTAAAATATATATTTTTTATTTTTCAGTTTTTAAATTTAATTTGTTATATCTTGATTTTTAATAATTGAAATATACAATGTTTTTATTTATTAAATTAAATGTCAAACAAATAAATTTATATTATTGAAAAGTTGAAATCTTATCTCTTACTTAGTAATAAATTATTTTCATAATTAATTTTGTATGACATCAAATGATCTCTTAAAATACAATATTTAAAGATCACCTTTGAAAATTTTAATTTAAAGTAACGTTGAATGCATTCATTTATCCATATAAATAATTAAAATGATAAGTCAATTTCGTTACTAAATAAATTACTAAAAGGATGAATGATAAATGATAGGGGAAACAAATATTAAAATATAAGGTTAATTAAAAAGGAAAATTAACAAAATAAACTCTGTATTTTGAAATCAGTAACATGCTAAATATTGAAGAAAATTTTTAGACGACTAAAACCTCAAACTATGAGTAAAGAACTACGCAAATATTGTAGTCACGTTTTTCGTCAATATAAACGTCTCTCAATACTAAACGACGTTGTATCTTAACATTAATAGACGTCCCCTAGTATCTACGGACATCTCTCATCTCACAATAGATGTCCCTCGACTTAAGACGGACGTTCTTCGTCCCACAATAGACGTCACTCGATTTAAGAAGGAGGTCCGTCCTTCGATCCAACGAGCATGACTATTCGTCTTCCAGCGCCTCTTCTCTAATCCTGAACGTTCATCCTCGTTATATGACGTTCGTCTCTTCGTTCAGCGACCAACAAAGACGTCCCTTAGCCTTACGATGGCTCCAAAGACGCTCCTCTTCATAGATCAACTTTGGACGTCTCTCGTCATTGAAGGACGCCCGTTGTTGATCCATAAACATCCTCGTTGGACAGTCCTTGACATAAAACATGACTGCGAGATTTGCGTCGTTCTTTTCTTATAGTTTAAAGTTTTTATTTTTCGTAAAACTTCTTTAAGATTTGACGTGATGCTAATTATAAAGTTCAGAGTTGGTTTTGTTAATTTTCCAATTAAAAAATTGAATTATATAAGTAAAGAATCTAGAAACTTGTGTGTAAAATGATTTTTTAAGAACAGCTGTGAGAGACGATGGTCCCGGTCCGTGTTGGCGTGACGTGAGTAATGAAAGTTAAGCAACTTTTTGTCCTCTCTTGATCATGGGAATGGGTTTAATAATCATCAGATTCATAACCCTTTTCTTCGTTATACTCTCTGCTTTTCTGCTGACGAATTGATTGTAAAAGAGTCATGGCTTTAGCTTTTCATAGCTTTTCATACTCGTGATTGGCGAGAAACCCCGGTTGTTTTCCCTCTCCGAGAAAAGTCGGCGAATAGGTACGCACTTTTAATATGCAGAGCCAGAGTCTTCTTCTTGGCTGATTTCGTTTTCGGGGTTTGTTTATTTTCTTCACTCCATCTGTCCAAAAAATGGTTTTAGAAATAATGGCCGTTTTTTAACATCAAAGTTTGATAATGTAAATGGGTTCTGCTTCGAACTGAAATCTGGGTAAAATGGAAATAGGAAGAGGAAGAGGAAGAAGGAGAAGAAGCCAGAAACCTACAGTTCAGCATGTCGTTTAAGTGAATCCTTATTTTATCTGTTCAAAATTTGTGGCAGTATTTTATAACTCTTGCTAGTTTTCGGATTCGAAAATTTTTAGTGGGATGATTGTTTGATACTGAAAAATAGTTGGATTTGAACAAAATATTGTTGCCTTCAATGGTAGAAATATTCGGAGTTGTGAAAGCTTTTCCAATGGTATGCCTTCGAGCAAGGTTTATTCGCGTTTGGATTGAACCTCTCTAGCAAGAAAATACTGTGTTTTCCGCTAGATGTTGTATTAGCACGAATTTACTATCCTTGGCTGGATTAAGAGCATTTGAATCGAGGTAAACTATAAAGATGGCTATGGCACCGATTGTAAAAGTGATTCTAGGCTCAATTGGATTTGCAATTTTCTGGGTTTTGGCCGTTTTTCCAGCTGTTCCTTTCCTACCCATTGGGAGAACTGCAGGATCCCTCCTCGGGGCAGTGCTTATGGTCGTATTTCGAGTGCTAACCCCCGATCAAGCTTTTGAAGCCGTTGATCTTCCTATTCTCGGCCTTCTTTTTGGAACCATGGTTGTTAGTACCTATCTCGAAAGAGCAGATATGTTCAAATACTTAGGGAAGTTGCTCTCATGGAAGAGCAGAGGAGCAAAAGACGTGGTTTTCCGAGTTTGTCTGATTTCTGCAATTTCGAGTGCTCTTTTCACGAACGATACCTCCTGTGTTGTTTTGACCGAATTCGTATTGAAAATCGCTAGGCAACATAATCTCCCTCCTCATCCTTTTTTGCTCGCACTTGCCTCAAGTGCTAATATCGGTTCTTCAGCAACTCCGATCGGTAACCCCCAGAATTTAGTTATAGCCGTTCAGAGCAAAATTTCGTTTGGGAAGTTTTTGGTCGGAATACTCCCGGCGATGGTCTTAGGAGTTGTTGTAAATGCCTTACTCATTTTATGCATGTATTGGAAATTATTATCAGTTCAGAAGGACGAAGAAGATGCACCTTCCGAAGTGGTTTTGGAGGAAGATGTGAATTCTCATCGGTTTTCGCCTGCAACAATGTCACACTATCCGTCTTGGAATGCTCAAGAATGGAATTCTAAATTTGAGTCGATGACTCCACCATTGCCGCGCTCTCCAAACATGAATCCAACTAACCAAAA
Organism: Begonia loranthoides; assembly: GCA_022433065.1. Lineage (NCBI taxonomy): Eukaryota > Viridiplantae > Streptophyta > Magnoliopsida > Cucurbitales > Begoniaceae > Begonia > Begonia loranthoides. The sequence continues at coordinate 1,775,700 of CM039482.1, read as the reverse complement.
CGGCGAAAATCTCAGACATCGATTAAGTTCGCCAGAGATTGAGATCGATAGAGCACTTAGCAGTTCTTCCGAAATCATAAGAAATTCAAACGAACCGAAGGAAGTGGCTAGCGATGGATCTCCGAGGGGAGACGAGGAAATAGTTCCTTCCAGGATGTTTTCCTCCATGAGTAGATCAAGAGATGCATTTTCTATTCAGTCCACAGAACCCATGGAAGAGGGGAGCTCAAGTTGGAAAAGAGTTGCTTGGAAATCATGTGTTTATATTGTCACCATTGGAATGTTAATTGCTTTGCTTGCAGGTCTAAACATGTCTTGGACTGCAATCACTGCTGCCCTTGCTCTTGTCGTGCTCGATTTCAGAGACGCTAGTCCTTGCCTGGAAAAGGTTCCAAAATTATATTTTAAACTTTACATATTGATCATGAAAGTTACTCATTTCGAGATTAAATTCGCGTTAACTCAATAAAACGGTGTATAATCTTATGCGTTTAAGTCATTTCTACGATGCAGGTTTCATATTCGCTTCTAATCTTCTTTTGCGGAATGTTTATCACGGTCGAGGGGTTCAACAAAACCGGAATTCCAAGTGCTTTGTGGGATCTAATGGCGCCACATGCTCCAATCGATAAAGTCGGTGGTACTTTTGTTCTTGCGATTGTCATACTTATCCTATCAAACGTGGTGTCGAATGTCCCTACTGGTATGCTCGATCTATTATAATTCATTATTTTCGCGCTAATATGCTATAGAATATATTAATTGCCATAGTAATCTTATTATTACATTTTTAATATGAATCTACCATGAAGTCTTCACTTTGTGGAATTGGTTTTGATGAATTCCTATTGCTGAATTGTCATTCAAGATCATGCATTGGATTTATGTTTCTCCAAAGTCATTTGTATATGCAATTATAAGTTGTTTTGGAAATGTCGGTACAAGCATGACATATTCTACCGACACGCTAAAATTTTATTTTTCGAAAAACTAGATATTTGGTGATGATTCTCAAAAGCTTAAGATCATGAGTGGAGAATATTTTAATCATTTGTATATTTCTTAACATTTCCTCTCACATATTCATTGATGTTAGATTTTGGTGTGACTCGAATTTTATTAGATCGGGCCAGTGGACCTTCATTGTAGATTTTATTTTGCCTTTTGTTTTCTCTGTAAATCCATGAAAATTAGAATCGAAAAACTAGCGGATGCATTTCAATCTTCAGAGTAGATTTATTCATCTGCTCGTGGTTTTTCCTGAAAGAGTTTTTTCACGTAAAATTGGTGTTTTACATCATATATTCTTTTTCCAGTTATCGTTCGATTTTTAACGGCTGATAAAGCAAATAACTTCATTATATGTTCATTTCGAAGATTTGTTTTTGGTACATTCTCGTCACATTTTGTCCACATTTTCATCTTTTAAAACCTGAATATGGAAAATTCCTTGTTTTGTTCATGATTTTCTAGAGTATAGATGAATTATAGATACATGACCACAAATTTATGAATTTTTATTGGTTTCTTAATGTTTTCATGTTTGTTTTGAGTAGTTCTTTTGCTTGGAGCTAGAGTAGCCTCATCAGCAGCCCAAATCTCGCTTTCGAACGAGAAAAAGGCATGGCTCATTTTAGCTTGGGTAAGCACGGTCGCCGGGAACCTCTCGTTGTTAGGCTCTGCAGCCAATTTGATCGTTTGCGAACAAGCTCGCCGTGCTCCTGATTTTGGGTACAACTTATCATTTTGGCGTCATCTTAAATTTGGCCTCCCCTCTACTCTTATAGTCACTGCCATTGGTTTAATGCTTGTGAGATGAACATCTTTTGTCTGCAAATAATGCTGTTTTTGCTTAAATGGAAGATGACAATGAGTACACAGAAAGCTGTGAAATCGAAAACATCAACTACTTATCTTGTCGGTTTTCGCCCTCTCAATTTACCTAATTGTATCGCAGATACGAAAGAATGAAATCATAATCATAATCTTATAATCTAATTTGTCATTAAATCATAATAATTCTATCAATGAGTTAATCACAAATAATTGTCACGTCTGAGCGTGAGATTAAAATATAAAATTAGAGTGTAAATAGAGTATTGTCCTTCCTAAAAATAAAAGAATGGTGTTTAAACTTTGAAAATCGATATCAATAGTGCAATTTTGTACTTTCTAATCTCCATTAACAAACCTGTAACTCAAGCTTTATTGATCAATTTGAGACTAAAATCCCAGAGATTCTTTGCAAGTTCTCTATCATTACCTTGTGAGCTCGCTCTCGCTAAGTTACTATCGCTAAAATACTGCCCCGTAACGCCTCGAAGGTCTGGATGCAGTGCCACATAACATGTAGTAGCTGCACCCTGCATCATATTCGCAAAAAAATCGATCGAAAAACATATTTATCTCATCATTAAATCAAGTTCAACTCAACACAATTACCTGTGGAATGTCTTTTGCTATATGTTTACCAAAAATGCCTACAAGACCTGCATCAAAACCAAAACGACCAAAATTTAAGCATTCTACCGGGCCAGGGCTGAAGAGAAGTGAAAACTTGAGAATCTCGAATTTTTTTCTTCTTGGTTCGTACCCTCGAGGGCATATTTCAATAAAGATGCTATGAAAGTACCCTTGACAAATATATGATCGTTTATTTTTTTATTTATTCTGCAAAACGGTCAACCACACAGAGAGATCGACGCAAAGGAGTACCTCTTTAGGATTTGATCGCCCGTATATAGCTTCACCTTAAAGATCTTCGATTGTGTTATCTTTCATTGTTTTTGATTCGATTTTTTTTCGGGTGGAGTAGACATGCAGGTAGTAATATCGAATTTAGTAGTTTTATTTTAAATTCAGAGCTTCCGTAGTAGTTCTAGCTTTTGATTTGTTCAATAAAAACATAATTCATAACCATTGCAAAAAGAAAAAAATCAATTTATAGATCAAAAAGATTGATGACTTACCATTAATGATGTTGAGATGACGAAAGAGATCGGTGGCAACGAATCCGGGATGAACTGAATTTGCAGTTATCTGTATACCGTCTTCCTGACAAGAAAAACACTAACAGTATCAAGTATTTTGGGAATCGTTTGACGAAATTACAAACTTATCTTGTTTCTCTTTTGTACCATTTTTGTTGTTGATAAGAACAAATCTTGTCAGGAAGAACTACACCCTACTTCTGTCTAGCAAGGTATAAAATAGCAGTGAAAATTTAAATTATGATCATTAAATTCAAAGTGATTTGATTTCAATGTGAAATTTTGATCTATCTAGTGTTTACTAAATTCACTTTGAATCTAATTGAACCTTACGCGTGTGAAGATTTTGCCAAATTCCGTCCAAATATGATTCAATTTGCTCATGATCCTAAGTTCAAGGAGTCATATGTTTAAAAAAGTCTAAAGTTGTCGATTACTCAAAACTCGGTACGTTAAATGCACTTCATCCTTAAAAAAAATATATAAGGAATCAACTACATCTTATTTTTTATATGTAACCTAGACACTTTCAATACAAGGATATATGAAAAAAAATAGAGAAACTTAAATTCCCATATCCATTTACAAATATCAAAGTCCAACCTCTTGAAATATCGACAAAAAAGGACACGGATCATTATGGAACGAGTTCAATGTTCCACCACCCACTCTTTCTTACCATTATCAGAGTCATCGTCCAGCCACGGCCAGGCCGAAAAAACTTAGGTGGGCCCAGCCGGCCTAATTTCAATGGGTTGCGCTGCTGATGAGGCTTAACCAATAATATGAACCTTTTACCATAGGAAGTTATCATCCAATTCCATTTTACCATTTTTGAATATTAAATCAGCTAGTTCACCACAATGGTTTATGTAATTATGAGCTTATTTCTTTCAACAGATCAAACTAGAATTTCTTGAGTGAGCAACATCAACTATCATAGCAGAGTTTCGGCTGTATTAAAATATGCACTGAAGAATTCTAGGACTTACCTTTAGCCGTCTGGAAAGTTCAGAAGCATGCAAAACATTAGCAAGTTTTGATTGACCATATGCAGATAGGCTGTTGTAACTGCATTACACAAAAAAACAGTGAGAGTAATAAACACTAAAGCTCAATAAAAAGAGCCCAAACTAATATCAAGAATTAAGGATCCTTTTAAGTTTTACTAGTGGAGTTTAACTATTAAGGCTGCAGATTCAACACTTAAAACCGGGAACAGAGATGTATAAACTCTTTGTGTCGATATGAATTAATTAGAATTATATGTTTGGCAGATCAGAGAACATAGCTAAGATTGTGAAAGACTCACCTCGCTTGATAGTTGATTTTATCGAAACGAATACCTTCTTGATAGGAGAATTGATGGCGCCGTGATGAAACATTGACAATCCTCCCTTCCCTCCTGCTTTCAGCTGCAGTTTTTTTCATGGTCTCCAATAATAGATTTGTCAAAAGAAAATGTCCTGCAATTGATCTTATCAGTTTTTTTTACTACTTTCTTAACCTGACCACCAAAATTGTAACGTCTCATAATTCTCCTAGTACAATATTATCTGCTTTGAGCTGAAGCCCGCACATTTTTTGTTCTTGGGGTTGGCCCAAAGCGAGTTGTACTAGGTAGGAAGGAAAACTCCACTTATAAACCATGCATTTTCCACTTTCTCAAGGGAAGTGAGATTGTGCACCTCTACTGATATGTGCCAGACCCACACTTGGACCATTCCAACGTTCACAGGGTAGGCTGACACAAAAATAATCATGAAAAATTTTGTTTTCTTCTTTACACATAAGAAGAATTATTAGAATCTTGAGTGCTGACTATTCAAATGGTTAACATTATGAAGTTTCCAAATACTTTCCATACCTAAATGGTTTGTTGCAAATTGTAGTTCAATGTTGTCTTTCGAAAGCATGAATGGTGTGGCCATAACCCCTGCATTATTACTTAAAAACAACAAAATAAAAATGCTTATTCATAATTTTTCTCCATATATATTAATTAATATACCTTAGTTGTAAAATATGATCATATTATGTAATATTAATCATATTATTTTTCATGCTTTCTTTCGGCAGCAGTAAATTCAGAGACACGAAGGTTCAAATTACAAACTTATAGTCATGTTCGCAGCATTATAATACACACGCATTGAAAGAAAAAACCACTAAACAAACAATATAATCTCTTCTTACATGAGAATGTTGAGTGGAAGATCTAAGGACTGAAAATCTTCAGCAAATTTCTGTACTGATGCAATTGAGCTCAGGTCCAACTCCATGGCATCGACTCTTGCCGTTGGTTTCTGTTGAACTATTGCTTTTTGAACATCTTTGCCAGCTTCCATATTCCTTACGCCCATAACTACATGTACTCCACGCAATGCAAGAACACGGGCAGTTTCAGTGCCGATACCACTTGATGCTCCTGCATATTGATGAACATCAACCCCATTACAGCAAATAAAACGATAATTGAAATCAACCAAGAACCCTAAATCTACCCACAAGTCTAAGAATCATGTTTGACTCGAAAAACCCCAATAAACTAACAATAAAATTCATTCATCAATCATCCCATCCCCCTTCACCACCTCTTCCTCACCATTTATACTACACTTTCATTCTTCCATGTCTTTTTCGCACACACATCACACTAATCTCCTCCTAACTAACCTTAGCTTCACTAATGCTTAATATGAATTCTCTCTAATTACAATTGTGCCCCAATAATCCTCCAACCATACATATTCCCAAATAGCCTTTCTCCTCTATCAATTCTCTCTCAACACATATGTAGAGGATGGGATGGATGATGGAAAACATTTCCCATCTAGGCAAATTTTACAGCTTGACAAAAATTTTCACCCAAATGCAACTGCTGATGCTCACTTATTTTCATTCTTCGGCATCACTGTTTCATTGTGGAGATTTGGATAAACAAAGCTTTTCATATGTGATTTCAATATTGTTTCTCAAGCTTTCTGTCATTGCTGTTAGTCCCTCCCTTGAATCTATCCAAGGGAGGATCACCTTGTGTGCATTTGTTTCTTATTAGAGTGAAAGAGTGAACTCAAACTCCCGTGTTGGCGGCTGAAATGCCGAAATACGTAAACAAATCTTGATAGTATTGTTTCTTTTATTGTACCACTGATTCATTGCTACAAATAATTTATTATATTCTGATCTTTCTCAACAAAATCTAAGAGCACTATCAGAGAAACATGAAATATTAAGCAGTTCCCACCTCAAAAATGAAATAAAATCATACTTTTCACCGAAAAAGTTACGCTAAAACTGAAACAAAAGTCAATTATCGTCCGAGTCGCACCTCAAATTTAACAGCTACAGAAGCGATGAAATTAACACTAAACAATTTATCTCCGCACTCTTACAAACATCAAATCCACGTGATTCAATAATACTTTTGGAGCAAAATGAATTTGGTTGTCAGAATGATGAATACTAAATAAAATCAACAACCGCATTCAATTTGTGAAATTTAGCAAGGAGATTGAAGCCACCTGTAACAATGGCAGTGAGACCAGATCCATCGATCCCTTCTGTAACTTGTTCAGCTGTGGAAGAAGCTGAAAACCCAGATGCCCCCCTTCTCCCGAAAACCCACATCTCTCTCTCTCTCTCTCTCTCTCTCTCTCTGACGATGATCCGCAGCCAGCACCTTAGTTAAGCATGCCACATGGTTCCGTTCACATCCATAAATGGATAATCCTTCCTTAAAGACTATTGGTTTAATAGACTATTTCTGGATAAACAGCAATTTAGATACTAATTTAGTCATTAATATATTGCCATTTAAATTATTTTTCGACAATCACTGTATTATGATATTAATGACAAGTCAATCATTAAATAATTTTTACTAACAAATATAACAATAAACTGTAAAAAATAAACGACGCAAATATTATCTTTAACTTGAGGGAAATGACTCGACCATATTGTTTCAGATAACTCGCAGTGAAAAAGAGCTAATACGTATAGAAAAAACTATAAGTGCTCGTGATTTTAGAGACTTTCAGTGGAAAGAGCTAATACTTATGGACAATAAATTTGAGAAAATACCGTATAAGTTGATTTTAATTTTTTTTTAGTTTTATAATTTAGATGATTTTGTAAAAGAATATATAATATTTTAGATGTCAGATAATTTAGAACTGTTTTACTGTCCATAGAAGAATCATAACTTGTTTGTGCTTTTCCACGAAGAAGACAATAGATTTATTCATTATCTGCACAAGAAAGATGCAGAGAAAAATATTTTTTTCTTGAATTATATTTCAAAAACTTACTTTTCACAGTAGAAAAACAACGTTTTTTTAACAGAAAGCGTAACTGCGATATTTGCTCCGTTCTTTTTCCAGAGTTGAGTATTTTATTTGTTAGTAAAAATTGTTTAGCAGTTGATTTGTCATTGATCTCATAGTACCGTGTTTGTTTTGTTAATTTATCTTTTCTATATATATCAATGTGGTTAAATATTGGGCCTCCAGGCCCAATAATTAAAAGGCCCATATACCAGTTAATGAAGATGAGGCTTTTAATCAAACCCAATCAATCACCACGTGCGAATTCCCCTTCTGTGATAGACGTCACGTGCGAAACACTAACCGCACACAAATCGTTGAGAAAAAAAAAAAAAAAGAAAAATGGAGGAAAAAAAAAATTGAGAATCGGAATCGCGCACAGACATTTCTGAAGCCCTAGCTCCGTCGCCTTCCTTTATCTGAACTCCAACTCTCTCTCTTTTTGAATTATACTATCCTAATCGAGGTATGCGACAGTTTTTACAATTTTTTTAAAAATATTTCTGCTGTGTTTTTCTTAGTTTAACGTGGCCGAGATTTTGTTGTATTCTTTGTGATTCGAGCGTAGTTTGATTTAGTTAATGTAGAAGCTGCTGAGTGGATTTTATAATTTTGATGAAGATATTTTTGTTTTTGGGCAATGCAACTGGTTGTCTTGCCTGGTTAGGATTGAAAGATAATCCGAATTGTGAAGTTGTTTGCTGCTGGGGAAATGAAAGAAACATTAGATCATTTTAAGAAGCCTAACTGTTTGTAGAATGATTCTGGCAACATTATTTTGGTTATTTTTGTTTGAGGTGTGTAGTCACATTCACGTTTTGTAAAAGTATTTCACTTTGCTTTCGTTGCAGTGATTTATTTGCAATTTAGATACGTTCTTTCCCCACTTTTCATCGGGTCTTTGGACTCTAATCTGAATTTAGCATATGACTGAGTAATTTGCATTGAATGCTTCGTATTATTCTGTCATGTTATTCGTAATCATGGAGTATGTATTGATAATTGAAGTAAGGTATGAAAAGTATCAACTGTTTGATTATTGATGGATTGAAAGATAATTAGATCAGAATTTGTAAGAAATGAAAATATGTAATACAAGACGCGGTTAAGCTCTAATGACAATGCGAATTTCTACAAACAAAACCCAATTAAAAAAACAAAGAAGGAAATATAAAATAATTGTAAGGACGTAACTGCTTGCTATGTTTCTTTGGGATAGACTTTATACCTAGTCAATGAAATCATGCTATATTTGCTGATGAGTGTAAAAAGAAGTTAATATCCTTGACTTGAAAGTCTGTAGATTTATGTTTTGTGTCGAGCATTTGCTCATTAATAGCTAGTAGTGAATTCCTTGTTGCAATATGCATAGGGACTAAAGACCAGTTTGATATTGTTGTAGTTTTTTTAATAATTACTATTAGTTGTGTTTTTAAAATAATTAACTAAGAAAAAAAAAACAACTCATTGATAAATTAATTCCTTAAAAGTTATTTATCAATTTTAATTGTTAACAAATTATGATATTAAATTATTAAATTACATAATAGTACATTATAATTTAGAGAGAATTAAAAAGAGTGTGGGAGAAAATAGATGGTTAAAATATCATTCTTCAAAAATTTAAAGGATTAAAATGGAAATCATATATACTTTGTAACTGCTTTCACATTATTAGGGAAACAAATCTCAAAAACTGCATTTTTCAATTTGTCAAAATTGTTGTAGCTTTTAAAAAAAGTCAAAATTTTGGTTTTACCAAACACTAAAATAGAGTCCATTTTCTCAAATAAACATTTTTAACTTTCCAATAGCAACCCCAAACGGAGCTAAAAGTGTTTAATAGTTTTTTGCTTTTGACCCTGCTCAATGACGATAGGAAGCTGATGAAATGCAAGAAACTCTAACGGGCTTATTGATTGAGAGTAATGTGTTTTCAAGTTGGCATTTTCTTTTTAATGATGGACGCTCTGGTTCAAGCAACATGTACACGCTCTGGTTCAAGCAACATGTAAACAACATCGGAGAGCAACTATCAAATCTTCAATTATTGTTTGTATGAAAATTTGAAGCAGATGCTCATAGTTTTTTTTTCTCCATCAACCCCTTACAATTAATGTAATATGCTGACAAATGAATGTTATTTATTAATGCAGCCGCCTGGCTTGTAAAATCTTTCTTGGCTCTTTTACCTTCTGGTACATGTACGATTATATCGTTTTCTTTCTAATAAAAAAATGTGTCCATTTGTGCCAATCATGTCATCTTACAGAAGATCTTTATTTTCTGATGATAATGCAAGCTTTCAAATTTTTTTGTTGAAGGTACAACTTCACATTGTTTTCTGGTAAAGTATAGAGCAGAAATCCCCAAGAAGGTTGTACTGTCAATAAATAAATGTTTGTGGGGATTCAAAAATAATCGTGAGAAGCTTCTGTATAGAAAGGATATCTTCCCAGTAAAGACTTTCAAGAAGGGGAGAATTTTTTTATGACTTCCTTATTTTTGAAACTAGACCTTCAAGGTTTTGATTCTCAGAAGGATCATAATAAATCAAGTGTCAATCTTTAATGACAGGAAGTGCTATGGCAGTAATCAAACATGAGGTTTGTTCCTTCAGATCGTAATAATCTTCTCTGATGCATGTGTAGTTTGAGGTGATGGTAAAAAGAAATAGATTGTTCTTTAGTTAGATGTTAGAGGCATATATAGCGAAAAGTGTATCTGTGTTTTCTCCACAATATTTATTGAAAGTTAGATATAGCTTAAGAGTGCGAGTTATCCTGTTCAATGGAACTTCAACTCAAACTGTAGTTCACAGATGCTCCCTCGTACTTCCAATAATCAGAAAGATACAGGAAAAAGGGCACATTGGTACTTTTGAGAACTTGTTACCAAAAAGATGGTGATTGGTTTAGATAGAACCTAAATTGAGCTGGAGAGGGACATTTTTTTTCCTCTGCCCTATGATTTAGAAAAGTCATTTACTAATGTCAAATAATGAATATAGTTTCATCTTGGTAGTTATATTTGCCTTTTTTGTTTTAGGATGCTTAGTTTTTATTTTGGTTTTATTTCAGATGAAGTCTTACATTTGGCTTCAAACTGCTGATGGTTCAATTCAACAAGTAGAAGAAGAGGTTGCTATGTTTTGTCCATTGATATGTTGGGAAGTGCTTCAAAAAGGGATGGGATCTTCCAAAAACTATGCCATATCTCTTCCACAGCGAGTGAATCCTGCTATCTTGGGTTTAATACTTGACTATTGCCGGTTTCATCAAGTATCAGGTCATTCTAATAAGGTCAATATTTTTTAATCTTTTTGTGCTGTCTTGCATTAATTATCATCTTCGGGGTTGTGAGCACTCAGCTGGTGCTATTGATTATGGATGAATTTATAGCTAAATGTTAAGTTTAGTTCTTTTTTTCGTCTAGGAGCGCAAAAATTTTGATGAAAAATTCATTCGGATGGACACAAAAAGGTTGTGTGAATTGACATCAGCTGCTGATAGCCTGCAGTTAAAGCCTTTAGTTGATCTAACTAGCCGAGCACTTGCTCGAATAATTGAAGGAAAAACTCCTGAGGAAATCAGAGAAACATTTCATTTACCTGATGATCTAACAGAGGTGCCTATTTTCTAGGAAAAGTTCAACGCTTAAAATGTCTTGTCTGTGTTGCTGGTATCTTATGGAGATTTGGTTCTCCACAGGAAGAAAAGTTGGAGCCCCTAAGAAATATAGCTGATGATCCTCGTATACGACTTTTGAATCGATTATATGCTAGAAAGAGAAAGGAGTTAAAAGAACGTGAGAAATTGAAGGTGGACTTTCTTACATATCTTCTTGTTTGCAGTCTTCCTATGTCTTGAATGCAGGATATGGTCTAATTATCAATTACTTTTTTCTCTGCATTTTTTAAAATTGTGCTGCAATTTATGATTTGTATCCTATTGGTAGTAGCTGTGTTGCTATAGTATAGATGAAACAAGAACTAAAATCTGCATATATATATGCTAGGAAATGAATATTTCATATGTTTCAGAATACTGAGATAGAAGAGGAGCATGTGGATGACCGCTCAGTGGATGACCTCCTATCATTTATAAATGGCGAAGTCCGAGGTACTTGTGAACAAACCATAGAGTTTTGAACTATTCATATACTTCCAATGATTCTTATTACACGACTATTGCTAAAAAAAATCAAAAGAGATTTTGCTTATTGTGTGTTTTTCCGAATTTTTTGTTTGGTGAACATTTTATCCAGCAACAGTATATTTGCTTGAGATGTAGTTTTTTCTGCATGTAAAGTAACTTATATAAATATCTCTATGGCTTCTCGTTTGAAAATTTATTGTATCTTCATATCATGTCTTTTCATGTCAACTGTCTGATTGCATAGCAATTTGTTTGACAGATTCAAAGGCAGGCAAAGCCAATAAAACTAAAAAGAAAAATCGTAGAAGAAAAGATCAACCTAAGGATTCTTCTTCGAGTAATAATAATGGTAATCGTAGGAAGGTAAATATGATATGCAAGTTTTGTCTGCTTATTTTCAAACAGATTTAATGGATGAATAGTGTTAATTTTTATGTTAATTTATTCATTTTTTCTTTACTTTTTTCATATTAATAAACATTTTGTCTTTATAACTGTAGACTTCTGCCTTCTTTTATTGTCTTAGGATTTGGATGCTCTTCCTTCTACTAGCCATAATGGCGAGGTCAATGAAACTTCGGAGACATCTTCCAGGGAAACGGTAAAGTTGCACCATTTTGCAGCTGGAAATTTTTCTCCAAGACTTGATTTTGAAGATGGTGACATTGATGATGACTTAGATCCTGCAATGAAAGAGAAACTTGACAGGTGATACATGTTTTTAGTGGGTTTTCGTGCTTTCCCTTCTGACCAATGTTTCTTGAGGTTTTATATAAGTTGGATTTGGCACACTCTCATACCTTTTCACTTACATAAAATATTTTGAAGTGAAATTAAAAGATTTATTATTTATTATTTATATTTTGAGGTCCATCCATCTAAAAGTGCTACTACATTTGAAAATCAATGTTTTTGTGAATATTTGGATGCACTTTTTATGAGTGGAGTGTTAGTAATGGAAAATGTAACAAACCAAATATATTAGTCTTTTTAGTGCTTCCTGAAACTCTTATGAATCTCGGTTAAATACTATTATTCGAATGAGAATAGACATTTAACATTAACTATGTGGTGGAAATAGTGATTTCTTTCTCCGTCTATGATGAAGAAGATGAGGTTGCATATAATTTTAGTTTCATAAATATTTTGACACCATGATTAAAGGAGTAGTGAAAATGTAACATGCCATGGACATTGCTTCCAGTAACTCTGGAATTATGTTTGAATACTATTAATTCATGGAACGTTTTGCTTTAACTGTGGTGAATGCTATCTCTTTCTGGGGCCGTTATCAGTATATTTTTCTAAAGAAGATAAAGCTGAGGATATTTTTTTTTTGAAAATTCTGTCAATGTTTTCTCTTTTAACTGAAGAACAGTTTTGCGCGCTCTAATATTCTTTGCCTTAGTGGCGAAGACGATTGATCACTTAGTTTTGTATATTCTCTTGTGAAGATCCATTAGAGGCCTGAATGTTGTTCATAGTATGTGGTTCTGAGTGGCCATCTTTATCTTTTTGAACCATCTTGTAAAATGAAAATGTTGTCTTTCATGCTGCAGAGAAGTAGAGGATTTTGCTCGAAGATTGAACTCAGATTGGCCAGAAAGAGTGCAGGAATTTCTGTCACTGGGCCAAGAAAGAAATTTTGTTTCAGTAACTATGAATGGCCATGGCTCCACACACAGATATTCAAGTATGTTCTTTGTATTCCTTCAATTTTCTCTTCAGTTCCATTGTAAATTCACTAGTTTTTGGACTATTTCATGCACATAGCCTATACCACTTGCTTCATTTTATGTAAAAAAATAGAATCATGTACACTCACGCTCTATATTTTTGGGGCCTGACCATTTAAGTCCAATTTTGAAACTACTCATCAATTTTCATGAACAGGTTTGGATCGAAGGTAAAGAAGTCCAAATATAGAAGTTTTGTTTTTTTTCGAAGTAATACGGTAACTTGATTGGTTTGGAGAGGATGCGAGGCCAGGTTGTTGCCATGGTGAAGGACTCGAATGGGCGAATCCGGACATGTCTCTATGTTTCCCATCCAAACTGCACATTTTTTTGTTCTGTGAAGAAGATAAAGATGGGAGGATCCAACTGCAGAGAAAACTGAATCAGCACAATCGCTTTTTCTCACCACCATTTTACTCTGCTGTTGTTTTGATTGTGGCTCTCTCTCTCTCTCTCTCACTGTCACTGTAATTAGCTATGATTTGTAAGGCCTTCAACTGAGCATCCTTCCTTAAAATTTTTGGGTTCTTTGATTACTTGCAGGCACAGTTCTTTTCTAACAAGACTGGAAAGTGTGTTGTATGCTTCTTCATATATATGATGATCTTTTGTACAAATATAATGTAATCTTGGGCGGTGATATTTTATTCATTAATTATAATATATAAAGTAATAAATCATTTGCATTACTAATTAATTACCACATTTTAATTCGTAGCTGAAAAGTATAGTATAAATGAGTTTTCCTTTGTTTAGTAGAATAATTAAATTAATATATTATTAACATTAATCAATAAATAACACATAATAAATTGTAAATTGAAGTGATTGAAAATATCAAATTAATATAAAACGTTAAACAATAATTTTGGAGAGGAGAATCATGTTACTTATGGGCACTATCTCGTATCTCGTTGCATGATATTGTACGCTTTGGACTCTCATTAGTTCTCACAGGTTTGTTCTCAGGTCATAACCCCTATAATCCTAACCCAAAATGTGTCATACAAAAAAGGATAGATACTCACTTATAAATCAGCCCCACAAGCTCTCATGAGTTTATTCTCGGGCCATAACCCCATAATCCTGACCTAAAATGCATCATACAAATAAGGATGAATATTCACTTGTAAATGAGCTCCACAACCCTCTCATGTTCGATGTAGGATTGTCAGGTCCCTTTCAAATTTCTCTTAGGTTAAGGCTTAACCGTGACAAAGCCATAGAATAAAGTGGGCCTGGAAGACCCATTGTTGGCCCAATGTCCACGTCAGAGGAGCCTCAGCCATAGATGCTAGCGCCAAAATATCAAAATTCAAAAACTCCTCCATCCCTAACGGGTATAATATTTCTTAATTAAAAAAAAAAAATCCCCAAATCGAGACTTTTCATTTGACGCTCTTACTTCTCCTTCAATCTTCTCTCCTGACCTCAATTCCCATTTCTCGACGCCTAGTTTCGATGGCTTCTTCTCCAAAAGGCGCTTCAGAGAGTATTAAGACTGCCAAATGCCCGAACCCAGTGAGGAGGATACGAGTTGTAGCGAAATTGAAGGGGTTGTCAGCTCCGGAATCGGAACTTACAGGTGCAGATTCAGCGAAACCTTGGGTTTTTGTCGATACGAAAAGTGAGGACTCTTCAGGGACTGTCAAAATCACGTTTGGAGATCGATCTTCTGGGTAATGTTATCTTCGAGTTTGAATTTCCTTTCTCGTGCATTATACCCATTTTTTTTTTATTTCTGAGAAATTTACGTTAAATGAAAGACGATTATATCTTTTTGGAGTTTCTGGTTTCTCTAATATTGCAAGAACAAGTTTTGTTTGAGCAAATGCATTAGTATGTGTTCGTAAAAGAGAAAACAGAGTTATGGTTTTTCGATATCCAGAAAGTTAAATCATTATTTTTTATAAAAGCCTCGCTAGAGTTTTGGAGGATTCAATTTCATGTCTGTTTACAAATGTCATGGAAATGTTTTGTTTTTTTTCGCTAGAGTTATGTTCAGTTTAGTTCAGGCTTATTGTTCATTTTTTTTCATCCGTGTTTCCAATTGAGCTTTTAGGTTGAAAGAGTCATACGGATTGGATTATTGCTATCACCAAAATGAAGAGAATGTTAATATTTTTACCAGAGAAATAAAATCTCTAATTTCCGGGGTATTTGATGGCCATAATTCTACTGTTATAGCCTATGGAGCTAAAGGCAGTGGAAAGACCAGCCTGATTCAGGTGGGGTGTACATTTTCCTTCTTTCTCCCACAAGTGCAAGCTTTAATACTTTTCTTATTTTTTATGGTCACTTGGAATGTTGGAAATATTTATGACGAATCCATGAAATTTTCAGGGTTTTAGGGAAAAACCTGGTTTGGCAGCATTATCTATGGTTGATTTTCTCACGATGGCAGAAGAAAAAGGAAAAACAGTTTCGATATCTTTCTATGAAGTTTATTTGGACCATGTATATGATCTATTGGATATAAAGCGGCCACCGGTTTTGTTGTTGGACGATGGACGGGGCAAAATTCAACTTAAGGGACTTTCAAGAGTAAGTTATCAATGATATTATTAATAGGTTACTATTAAACACTAGGACTGAGATCTATTCTTTGTAATATTTGATTTTTCGTTTTGTAGGTTCGAGTTAATTCTATTTCAGAATTTTATAAATTATATTTTTTGGGATCTAGCTCACGTAAACCAACACAAAAGATGGCAGCTGAGCTTACTCTTCGAAGCCACAAGGGCTTGATTGTATATTTATCACATGCTAATGAAATGTTTGATACCCGTGACGTCAAGATGAATTTCGTTGACTTGGCCGGTTATATTTTACTCTAATCAAGATACAATTTTGATATACATATCCAATGGAGTATCTAATGATTTCTTTCACTTTGATTTGTGTTGTATTTATCAGGTTATGAGGATGCTAGAAGGAAAAATAGTGATGGTCTGAATTTTGTTGAGATTAGTAAAGTTAACAAGTCTATATATGCCTTATTGAATGTTTTATATGCTTTGAACATTAATGAAAGCCATGTTCCATACCGGGAAAGCAAACTTACACGCATGCTACAAGATTCCTTTGAAGCAAATAGCAAAATTGTAGTAGCTGCATGCTTGGTAAGGTTTCTGGTTTTGAATAGGTTGATATCGTGTTACTTTCTCATTTTCATTTATTTTGCTTTCTTTTTGCGTAGAACTCATCTTTTTGCCAAGATTCTATTTACATGGTAAGTTTGGGGTCTCGTTTATGTCAAGAAAACGATAGAAGAGATATTTTAGGCGTCATTCGGAAAGTTAAAGTTTCCACAAGACATTTAGGCTTGTCACAATTACCTGGGAGTGTCACTATTCATGCAAAGAAACAAAACATCTCCCGAGTAGTTCATTCTGAGAAGAAACCACAAGCCAATCCTAAGATGGCCACTCCTATGAGAAGAAGGTATCAAGTGAAGAACTTTTACTACATTTACAAAAATGTGTTGTGTTTTTGTTGTTTTTTTTATGCTAATATGATTTGTTTTGGAGGAAAGAAAATTATTTGTTGAGGCACGTGACTCGCAAAAATCAAATAAGGTATGCATTCTTTACTAGATATTCGATGGTTTCATTCATACTTACTATTTTCAGCAAAAGAGTTCAAAAAAAAGAAAAATGTTGTTTTGTTTAATTACACATTTTACGTGATTTATTTAAATTTATGAAATCTATGATATTAGGTTTATATTGCTTGGTTTTCCCACCTTGAAGGGTCAATCACGTCATATGAACATACAGATTAAATTGTTTGGATATGCATTCATTAGTCTTATATCTTCCGCATAGATTAACGATTGAGTTTAAAACCATTGATGATTAAGGTGTGAATGAATTGTGTTTATGTTAGGCCGAGAAATTAGAATGTTGAAAAAAAAGAGATTTTGAATCATTACGAATAAAATGTCCCATAAAAAGTAACTCTAATTAATCTTTTTTTGTCCTCTAGAGAACTCATTTGTTAGGTAATTTTATATTATGTTTTTACCTTTGGTGTTGTTTTTACATTATATTTCTTATATTGAGGACTTGTGTTTGATGTCTATTTTTTTTTATTTAGGAAAATATCTTGAAGACTCACGATAGTAACATTGAGGAAGATATCCAAGTAAAAAAGGTACAAATTTTCAATGAAGACAACTATGTTTTATGTAAGAATTATTTTAATCTTAATAATCTCTTAAAAAGAGCTTTGAAATGGTATAATCTACCAAATATAAACAAGAACTTTTATGTTTGATGCATCAAGTTATTTAATATCATATATTCAGGCTGTGGAGGAATTTGTTTCCAATGAGATCAGTAGCATAGACGAATTATGCATTGTAGGAGAAGGTTGGTAGTCGATACTTAAATTTGTACGAGTTGGTTTTTATATAAATATACTAATATGTCGATTTGTTTTGTTTTTGGTAGATAGTAATCTCGATAATTTTGCAGTAGAGGAGTTTTCTCTTAGCATGAGCAGTAGTAAAGAAAGATCAAGTACCAAAGAAGAGGGTAGGTACTAGTAAGGTTATTGATAATAAATTGTAAGAGTTGCCCATGTGGATATGCTTATATCCAACATGTTTATATTTTATTACAGACGATAACAAAGATGAGGGATCCACAAGTTTATCGACCTATATCAGTGACCATATTGAGGAAGTTAGTTCAAAAATCGAAAGTGCAAATGAAGAATCGTCTCCTAAAGAAGGTATGTCAATACATTACACAAATCTATATGCATGATTGGTTTGTTTGCGGGTATGACTGTTTTTGTGTGCTTGTATATTAACTACATATATGTTGTACAATTTATAGATGTGAATACAGCAGAGGAGAATTTTAGTTGGCAAATCAATGAGACTAGATCTCCACCATTGAGTGAAAGATTAAGAGACCTTACCAACGAGATGAGATCTTTATATTCTGCAAGACCATTAGCCATGAAGATTCCTCACATTTGTGAAACTCCATCCTTCGATTTACACTCCATTACTTTTGCGGAATATCAAACTCCAGTAAGGAAAGAGAATATTATCGGCAATGATAGACAAGACGCTGCCCATTTTAACAGTCCTTGGGAAAGATTCAGCTCCCGTAGTAAAGGAGTACAGGTTAAACTTTGATTTGTTTCTTTTAACAACACATCAAGTTTAACTTGATTCAATTATTCTCATTTTTTTTTTTTCAGAATTCCCTTGTTGAAGATTATCTTAAATTTCTGAATACCGCAAACAAGTAAGACAAAGCTTCTGACAATGAAAACGTGTATATAAATAATGCTGAAGTTTTTCATTGTATTTTCATCCTGACAAAAATGTGGATTATATCTGGAATGTAGAATATAGCTACAATGATCAATCCAATTGCTATTTTTATCTTTGTGTATTTACTTTCTTCAAAAGCCTAATGAGTTATTCTCTCTCCCTTCTTTATTTAGGGAAGAGCTTACAAAATTAAAGGTAAGTAATCAAAGCATTTTTTTGCTTCAAGAAATCAGACAACTCTAGATTATATTGAATGATTGACATTCCTCACTCAGGGCATTGGGAATAAGAGAGCAACTGCAATTATTGAATTCCGTGATGCTTCTCCGGAGCCATTTAAGAGTGTGAGTGTGATGCGATTTATTGTTTTGCATGATGAGGGTTTCTCTGTGGATTTTAGTTGTTTGTTTGTTCTTTTTAGAACAAACAAATGCCAATAATGAATCATTATTGTCTTGAACCAACAAAATATGCTGAAACTACCTAGATTAGGTGTTGTTTTTGTGCAGTCCTCATGTACTCTACCATATGTCTATTTTTACTAATTTCATTTTGCAGCTTGATGATTTGAAGGAGATAGGACTCTCTGCGAAGCAGGTTAGCTTCTCTCTCCTTGTTGACAACTCTTGTTTGATCCAAACAACATCCAATTATGTTTAGCTTTATAAGTAATTATTGTTGAGTTGTGGGGAACTATTTTATTAACAGATAAAGGGACTGCTGAAGAAGGAAATGGGAGGGCTATTCAACTAAGTAAAATCAAGTTGATTGGAGAATGCTCAAGGACAAATATTTTTTAATGACTATCAAAAGTTGCAATTTGTAGATGCATGACTTCATATTGTTCTGACCTTCATCAAGTTTTTGTTCCTTAAATGTCATGTAGATTATATGACATTTGTTGTCGAGAGATTGCACATTTTAATAGTCATGTGTATAGTCAAATAGTGTATTATGGGTGTGATTCTTTAAGTCTAGCACTCTGTAGGAGTAAATGCAAAAAAAAAAAGATAAAATAGACTTTGGTCTTAAGATATTCAAGAAAAATGCGTGTTCTTTGGTGTCGAAGAGATTGATTTTTCATGATTTTCGAGATGAATGACAATTTATTTGCATAATGTATTCATTGTTTCCATAATTTTAATTTAGTTTCAATACAATATGAATGCATTCTTCGTTCTGATATTTGATGTATTATTCTTTCAAATAATACATTATTTTTGTAATTTATCATAATTATTATGTCAATTAATGATACAGAAATATTATGTCAGAACATAAAATTAGAAAAGTTGAATATGGATGGAGGGAGAGAGAAAGACAGAGAAGGTAATGGCTCTACTGTTTAATTTTACATTTTAATCTTACTTTTTCTCGTAACGCTTACGTGTCAATCATTAATTGGTATAATAATTAAGATAAATTATAAATAGTTAAAATAACACATTAATTATACAAATTAATGAGCGACACTTTAAAAAAAATGATCGAACATACCAAATTCCAAATAAGTCATTTCATGCACTTAGAGTATTTGTTATCTCAAATTATATGTAAAATATGAATTTGTTTATGGTCATTCATAGTATCTTAGTGTTAACTCATCATCCCAAAGAATCTTCTTAGCCTCATAACTATGTTGTGTGGCGAATCCCAAGAACACAAAAGAACAAGCCACGAATCCAGCAATTGTGCTAAGACTCAGAAATTAACCCTAAACGTAACCACGATCTAGAAATCTACAAATTTAGAACCCTAATTATAATCTCCCTAAGAACACGAAGCAACAAAATTCCATGCTGCATAATGCCCCCTACATTTCTAATATAGAGTCAAGTAACTTTTTCATTATAATAATCAACTATGTCACATCATTCGTTTAATCTTCTAATCTACCCTCACTTCCCCTCTTATTATTTTACTCTCAACAAACCATTCTTCATTCAATCAAATGTTCTTTCAAATGTAATGCTCGAAAGTAGTATATAAGTTTAACTTGCTGAATGCTCAACAATAACTTAATACACTATAGAATCTTTCACTTTCTGAAATGTAGGAGGCCTTTCAAATAACAGCCATCAATTTGAAACAACTTCACATGGTTGTATTTCGTTGGGTCCAATATATTCAATAGATTAAACACACATTTAAGTATATGATGCACCCTGGATCTGCATCAATATTATTTTTATTTTATTTTTATTAGGACGAAGGACGTCCAATACAAGAAGATCTTGAAGAAAGAGAAAGATATTATCTAAATAGATCCACTTATCTATGATATCTAGATTTACTTATCTAGGAGATCTAGATCCACTTATCTAGGTTATCTTTTATTTAGTTTTCTAATTTATGTTTGTAAAATCAATGCTATATAAAGCCACCTAATTTTATGTTTTAGACAGTTGTTGAATTTTGATAAATCAAAGCTTTTGCTTTTCGGGAATCGGAGAGATCCTTTTCTTCCTTTGGTGAGTGATATCCAAAGACCCTTTGGTGCGTAATATCCAAAGTCCATTTCGTGTGAGTTATATCACAAAAGAAACTTGCAGCAGCGTCCTTATCCAAGGAGGTGAGAAGCGTTGCGTTCATCCATCACGTTCATCCATCGGCAGCTTAAAGATGCCAACTTCATATTCCAAGATTCCATTCTGGAATCTGAGACGGTTAGATATAAATCCATTCCGTGCGCGCATCAGTATACTTATCATGTGACATTCCAAAAAAAAACTGGTATTTCCTCATATTGAAATGCCTCCAACAAATTTTCATTTATTTTAATGATCAATGTGATCTGCAAAAAATGATGTGAAGATCAAAGATTGTATAGTGAATGTCACGACCCGGAGGCGGGTCGGACAGAAACGTCGGGCTAAACAACCCGGTCCAACCCAAGGCTTTTCTGTCCGACCCACCTCCAAAAATTTCTGTCCTACCCGCCTCCGGGTCGTGAGGCGGGTCGGACATAAATTTTTTATATCAAAGCACTATCAACACTTTAATACCAAAAATTTCTGTCACGACCCGGAGGCGGGCCGGACAAAAATGCCTGGCCAAACGATCCGGTCCCCTCCATAGACTGGGTCGTTTGGCCCGACATTTTTGTCCGGCCCGCCTCTAGGTCGTGACAGTGAAGATCGGCGAGGATACCAATTTTGAGCTTCTGTGGTTGTACAAATGAAGGAACACGTGTGATTAGAGATACAGTTTGATGGAAAACAATACCTAGATTCATCCCCATCTCCTCAGTTGAGTAATTTCAAACAGTACATTCTTCACTGCTCCGCAGTTGAAGGCTGATAAAAACATCTATAAACATTCAGAACAATTTTTGTCCACTTTTGATGTTATGCATTAATACTAGTCTGTAACAATTGGATGCAGCTACTGAGAAAACCATTACAGTTGCAGATTCTTATAATATACCTTTAGTATTATTTTGGAATTAAGTAATATGCTAAATGTTTTGGTGCAAAAAATCAAAAAATCTAATATCCATTAGCTTATATAGCACAGTCAATGGACTCTTTGTGCATAAATCTTTTGAAGATGCCTTACTGTAACGTTCTCAATCCTTTCAGTACAATATTGTCTACTTTAAGCCGAACCTAGCATAGTTTTGTTCATAGAGTTAGCTCAAAATGTGTTGTATTAGATAGGGAGGAGAATCTTACTTATAAACCATGCATTTTCCACTATCACAAGTTATGTGGGATTGTGCACCCCCACTGAACTATGAAAAATCGACGGAACAAACACTTCAATTACATTTTCCGTTAAAAAGCGTTGTCGTTTCACTGCGGAATGTTGTCTTTCCACGGCGGAACGTTAACTTTCCACTATCTGTTAAAAAGAGTTGTCTTTCCGCTGTAGAATGTTGTTGTTCAGCGGTGAAAAGACAACGTTACGCCTTGGAAAGACAAATTTCTGCTTGCGAAAAAATTACTGTTTACTGCTGAACTATCACTTTCTGCTACGGACCTATCACTTTCCGCTGCGGAACAATCACTTTCCGCCGCGGAACGATCACTTTCCGCCGCAGAACGATCACTTTCCGCCGCAGAACGATCACTGTATGAGGCAGAAATATTATTTTCCTCTGCAAAAAGTGAGACATTGGTGATGAACATTGGACGACAACGATGGACCAAGAAGAGGAAGAAGAAGATGACGATGAGAACTAGACGATGAAATCAAAAAGAGAGAATCGTTTTCAACGATGGAAGATGTTCGGAAAACTAAAAACGTAGAAATTGTTTTCGACGACGGACCAAACCATGCCGGAGCTTCTCAACATCGTCTTCTCTGTCATATTGCTTCAATTATTGCTATTTTAGCATAAAAATTAGAATTTTGCAAATAGTAAACATAGAATCGACAGCATCTTTCGCAGTGTTATTTCTCAATAGGTAACGACGGTGTTTGCAATGCCTATTTTTCATAATTAAGTTGTTAACAAAAATTGTTCAGTAATTGACTTGTCTTTGATCATAAAGTACGATGGTTAATTTGTCATTTTCCTTTTTTTTAATCACCACAACAATTAATTAAATTAAAATAATTTATTCCGTTTTTAAATTTTTAAAAGTAAATTGACATAAAATAATTCAACAATGGGCAAAAATCCCGACATAGCATCCTCGGAGAAAGTAAAAGGCTAGCGAGTTGATCATATGCTCATTGATGTCAATGAGCAAAGTGACTTCTTCGCCCACCCTTTCACCCGAGGCCGACCCAAATTACAAAATTCTACGGAATCACGATAGGCGTAAAATTTCAAGGTCATCAACAGCCCGGTGCAAGAAGGCTGAGGTTGGGACCGATCGGCCTTGGAGGGCCTTGGCTACCTTCCCACAAAATCCCTTTGGAATTCAACAAAATTTCGCCAAACTCCACAGAAATCCAGCAAACCCTGCCAGAATTTGTCAAAGTTAAGTCAAAATCCAATGAACTTCGCCTAAAATCTATTAGAATCCGGCAAAGTCTGTCGAAAACTGACTGGCCGGCCGGCCCACCTTCGTGAAACTAGGCTCAGGTCAGGCCTAAACCCACCGAGCCTGGGAAAAAAACAATTGCAGGTCGTGCCTGGAGCGGGCATGGGCCAACCCGCCGGTCATTTGCTCAGGCGGAGTCCCTAAGCCATATGAAAGAACACAATCTTCTTCAAATGAAAGTCCTCTTGCCAAATGTACTTCTACTTGCACAAGCATCAATCTAAAGGATAGATCTTTTGAAGGCTTCACAAATTTACAATGTCAGAGTTCGTTTCATTTCCATACACATTCATATAAGAAGCCAAACAGTAATACAAACTCTGGATTTAGGGGAAAAAATGGAGATTGAAATGAATCAATGAATTTACTCTTACCCTTTATTAAAGGTTTTTCAATCTCCTCGGAGACTACGCGGATTTGCGTGGTCTTGTCTGTTCGATTTCTTAAGCACCATATGACCCGACTCATCCTTATCGAAGAGCCGCTCTATCAACTCGTCCCAAGTTTCTCTCAACTTGCTTTTTCTCGAAGAGATGAGACGGGACCCGTCACTAGATCCGGCCGAGTCGTCTCCTTCGTCCAGCTCGGTGAAAGTTCCGTATTGAGAAGGCGAATATGCATGTGGAACGGATAGAGTGACGGCCCTGTGTAGTGCTGCTTTGTACTCTTCTTTGTGTTCCCTTGCTAAACTCTCCTGCCTCTCCATTCTTTGATTTGGTGGAATCTCAGTGATTCTATCTTTTTCAAGCATTAGCTAAAGATGGCATGAAAAACAAATAAAAACAGTGACGATACGGAATTTATTGCAGCTTTGCATTTCAAGGATTGGCATTTGATAAAATTCGAAGTTTTACCAAGCAATTAGTAGAAAACTAGATCACAAGGGCAGAATCTAAAATGATAGAAGCTCAGCTAGATAATCCCAGCTAAAAGTTTTCAGCAAGTAAAAAGATGGAGATTGAATGTAATTTCAGTCATTTTTTCAGGAAAGTAGGGATCTTTACAGCATCAAGTGATATAAATTCAAGGAAGAATTTCTAATGGGAGAGAATACGTATGACTGCAAATCTTTTTTCTTCACAATTCATTCCTGAAATAATTGTTAATTTAATGGGAAGTAGAACTAGGGCTAGAATTCAGCCTGCAATAAAGGGTGGAAAAGGAGAAGAAGGGAAAGCAGAAAGAAAATTTGAGAATTCAGAATTTTGATTCAATTATAAGAAAAAGAACTCACTTCCATTGCCCTCTGGGCTTCCCTCTCAATCCAGATGATGGCATGATCAGAAGTTGCATTACAAGAAAGAACAATGTGTTCAAATCTTCCATCTACCGGCACTGCTGTCTTCACAACTGGTGGAAATCTTCCAAGCCTGCATCATCATTCTATGATATCACCCGAAAACTTTCTAAAAAACTATTTTTTCCAGTCATGCTATGTACTCTTAATAACATAAGCATTTGTAGAAGCACAGAAGCTGTATGATAAACTATGGGTTGATAAATTTCCGAATGTTTTCTTTTCAATATAATCCATTTTATTTGTTTCTAAAAACCCAACAAAAAAAAAGAAGAAAAAACCTATTTCTGATTCTGTATCAGAAAAATATACCACCACCTCGATATACCTGAAGGGTTTCCGCTCTACAATATGATAGAGTCGACCAGGAGCATAAAGCCTCCTCGGGTCTCTGAGCATCTTCTCCTCTGATATACAAGTATCTCGCATGCACCTCAGGCATAGAAGGCATGGCAAACTAATCAACCAATAGAAAACTAGCTTTATTAAAATATTCAGTAAATCCCACAACTAAAAATATAAGATGTTTAGTTTATTTGTTCAAAATGAAAATTTAGGATTTTTTGAAGTATTGTCACTGTTGTCACCTTTTTGATTCAATGATACAAGTGTAATAATAGGTTTTTTGAATGCTGGGCATTGATCAAAGACTGTCATTAAGCACTTACACTCTGAAAAATTGGTTAGTTTAGACTCAACCATACCAGAAAAGCGACTTAAATATGTCTTCCAAAGGCGTTGCTGTCCTCGGTAAGAAGTCATCCTGATTCAGGTTTATTATTGTAGTTAGTTTGAACTAAAAATTAAGAGAATCAATTCTACAAAAATAACACTTGAAAACAAAAAAGTTTCCCAAATTTTTCAAAAGGTTTCTGCCTTAGCAAACAATGAAAACTAATTCACAGCATAAAAGATATCCACCAGAAGAAATATATAGCAAATTTCATTCCAAGTCACTGGAAATTACCTATGCATATCGATTAGCATTTAAATCTTTGGCCAAATAAGAAATATTCATCATCTCATCCAACATAACCAGTACAGGTGAAGAAAAATAAGACAATAAAGGTAGAAACGAAAGCAAGATTAAAGACGATTGTCATTACGAAAAGATAAGGGATAAAAGAGAGCATAAATTAATGGCATTTAAATCTTTCGTTATGACAAATCAACGCCCTGAAACTCAAAATATATAAAACATTAGTCAGACCTTCATTCTTGAAAATGTAACAGGCTTTGTTTAATATCGTAATCACAGGATCTGTTTTCCATTCCACTTATAGCCTACTTCACTTTTGCCTTACACTTCACTAGAGCTACTTCAAAAACTTAACCTCAGCAAGTAAAAAAATGTAATTCGAGAACTTGCCTGAAGAACGACTGAGTTGATGACATCTGCATATCTGACAGCCAAGTTTAACGACATGCACCTCGCGGGTGCAATGGCATAGCATCTGATTCTCTTTCGATCAATTTTTCCCAATTTATCCGGATTTTGTGCTACCACCATTGTTAGTAAGGCAGCTACACCTGAGCCAAGGGAATGACCCGCGAAAGTCAAAGAATAATTTGGATATTTCTCCACCAAATCGCATAAAATATCGTGCTCTGCATCCAACACCCACAAAGCTGCCTTTAAAAGCCCATTATGAACATACCCCCCATCAAATTTTCTTTGTCCAAGCTTGTTGTCAAGTAAAACCGCATAATCACCCTCCCTCGCCAAATTAAGGCCTCTAATGGCAAGAACAATGTCGGCATGATTGTGGTTGATGTATAATATATACGGAGGAGCCAGTCCTTGTGTATCTTCATACGTCTTTTTCAAAATCAAGCAATCTAAATCAATTCCATATCCATCTGGAGGCTCCCAAAGGGGGTTTCTAAGATCATCTTCATAAACAGCTAGAATATATCGACAAATACGAGGAATAGGCTCAAATTCTTCAGCAGTTGCAACTCCCCACGTCTCACTGTCATGGCCTGCTGAGTGGAGACACCGTTTCCAAGCCCAACGAGCACATGCCAAACAGTAGACACACTCAAGAATAGGCAGACCACATATAATCGACATAGACGCCTTACCTATAGTCTAAGGATTTTACTAGACATTGAATGCAAATTTGTCAACGAAGGAATATCAACTTGAGGCTCATAATCCTGCCTCGCGATGTGAGGATTGAACCGAAGAATGACAGGATAGTGCTAGTTTGTGATACACCATAAATAAAAATGGAGGGTTTTAAATACAAAACGGGATTTCAACTGAATGTGAAAAATCGACTGGCTTGAATCAATGAACTTATGGCTTATCGTCGGGATCTGAACTCTAAAGTTAAAATGTGAACTTAGTTCAAAATTGGGGTAATTGAGCAGGAAGAATTACTTAACTAAAGTTCACTCCAACCTAAGAAGAATCAAAGTGCGAGCAAGAATGAATGCTGTATCAAGGAACAAGGAGTCAAAATAAGAAAAAAAAAATTCTACTACAATGTGAGATTGAACCAGGTAGATGCAAAGGTAGAAAGACCTCTCAAAAAACAGAAATTAACAGAAACCTAGAACAAGATAAACAAACGAACAAATTGGATCTCACGAGAGAAGGTTTTGTTGCACTAAAAAAAGACCTTTGCGAGCAAATGATCACATATCTTCACTTTCGAAAGGGTAAAACGTATAGGAAACGAATAAGAATCTAAGAGGCCTAAAAAACAATAGCTCGAAAATAACAACAAAACCTGAAAACTACGACGACAATTCTACCTTCCACACAAACGAAGAAGAATCTAAGAGACACACACACAATATTTTAAAAATAATCAAGAAAACTTGAAAAACGAGACTATTGAAGAGCGTTCTTACGTTAAAGACGGAGAGAGATGAAGACTAGGAACGAGAACTTCGAATGGAAATTAATATGTCCAGTGATGGGGTGTTTGCTTAGCTGTCAATATAACGAAGATGTGGAAGGAAGCAGTAGCAGAAAGGTATAAATAATTTAAAGCGAGGAAATAGAAGAGCTCAACTCTACCTGCAAGTCAATAACCATTGGTGCTTGCAGGAGGAGATGGTTGAATCACAGAAATGCCGGAATAGGCATTACCTTTTCGTATGCGGTAGTATTGTAAATTAAAGGATAAGGAATAGCTTTTTTGGTCATTTTCGAGTCAAAATGATGCGGTTCTAGGAGAGAGAACCGGATTGTTCCACCCAAAGTTACGAAAAATTAACACAAATAAAGACCAAAATCCCAAAATGATCAATAAAATTAATAAATAATGTAATAATAACAAAAAGTAGAATATTGTGCAGGAAATGAAATCATTCTACAACAAAGAGAAATAAAACTCTCACCGTGAAATACAGACACCTGCTTCAACGGTCAAACTTAGGAATGATGGGGGTAGTTAAGATGAGTAAGTGTAACGTATCAATAATGAAATTCCCAATTTGCAACAGATTTACCAAATTCAAAACCCTAATTGAATGAGTTTCCAATTGTGATACACGTAATTGACATTTTTTAGGAAACTTTCCTAAAATCAAATCCAACTTCCCCTAATCCAGCTAAGACGAAAAACCCTAATTGAGCCAATCTCCTAATCTGTCATACGGGGTGAAGAGCTACAAGGAAACTAGGAGGAGTTTCCTTCCCCGACGCTGAATCTGGACCCTTTGAAGGGCAGATTCGAAGCGTTGCTTCAATGGAAAGAATGGCGAGACTCCCCTATAAATAGAGGGTCTCACCGAAGGAGGAAAAGCACACCAACTCGAAGGAAAAACTCACAACTCTCGGAGAAATCTTACCTNTGGGAAAAATTTTAGGGTTTTCAAAATTGGGGAAAATTAAATTTGGGGCGTTACAGTAAGTGACTGACTTAGTAAGAAAATCTATACTATATGCAATGCATAAAAACTGTTTTTATCTTTCATTTCAAAACCATGATCAAATGAAGTATCATGCATAGATTTAGAATCATTTAAAAATCTATTTTTTTTCCCATTTTAACAAAAGAGGCTTCATAAGTCATAGATGTGGGAATGATCAGAATCTTGTTGTATATATAGCCAACTATATATAAAAAAAAAAATTACGTTGTCTTTTATTCAAAAACAGCCTTAGTGAAAAAAAAGAGTAATACAAGAACCACTTTGGCATACCATCATATAAATTCGACGATTCGAAAACCAGATAGCTCCTCATGAGACAGAAGGAATAAAAGTGACGGCTATCCGAAGACCCTACAACAACACATGTGAGTGGCCGGCGATCCCAAAATCATGTAGCAACACCACTACTAAAATCAACAACAAAAGGTTGTCGACGATCTGAAAACTCGACAGTGACACAACTTGCAAAATCAACAACCAAAGATTGTCTACGATCTGGAGACCAGATAGCAACACAACCTGTAAAATCAATAACCAAGGGTTGCCAGCAATTCGAAGACCAAGCAATGATACAACCCGTAAAATCAACAACCAAGTGTTGCTGACGATCTGAAAACCAGGCAGCATCACAACTCGTAAAGTTAACAAAAATGACTAAATACTCTGACCAAGTTTAGGGATTCGAAACCCAAAGAGCATGTCATCACCGCCTTATTACCTATTTACTTTAAAAATTCGAAATTCAAGAATACTTCATCAATGCCTTATTACCAATTTTGTGTACATACAATACAACATTCACGCAGCAGAATGTGTCAAGAGACAACGACCTTCCATTACCCTAGTTGTGGGGCTCTAATCCAACTCAAGACAACAAAGATTTGTTCAGTATATACTAGCATACGGAATGTCATGCACTTATACAATAAACGTGTAAAATGGCGTACATATACTTAAAAAAATTAATGTGCTGGTGACTAGGCCCAGTTTAGTTTTCATATGTGGCAACCCACAAAATAATAGTTTGAAAATCATGATGTAATGTAGTACAGTATAAAAATCTCTGCCTCATGATGACAAAAGTCTTAGCCGACCAACCGAACGCACCATCAGAAACATGCACCAAAACCAGGACACCAACGAAACTTAAGACCAAACTAATGTCAAAACCCCAAATCAACACTAAGGACAAAACACAAGTCTCAAACCAGAATTCAAAATCAAACCGAAAGGACTAACACAAGATCTTGCCGTTCAAATCGAGGAACGACAAGTACTCTCTGTTAGCCTTTTTGTTAGGCTTAGTTTTATTTTGATGATAATTAAATAATGAATTTTGTGTGAAAATAATAAGTTGGTTATTATATTTTATGGATATTACTCCTAATGTTTTTATTGTAATATTTTTATCCGTCTTTATTGGAAATACTCTCAAAATGGGTATTATTAATGTGCTAATATGTTTATCTAAGTCCATGTAGTGTTTGCATATCATTGTGGGACTTAGGAAAATTAAAGGGATTAAATGGATGTGTTGTGGTCGAGTTTGCACGGAGGATTGGTTGACCAAATCTGTGATTTGGTCTTTCGGTCGCGATGTGGTCGAGGGTCTTGTCGAGGGACGCAACCGAAACACAACACTGAAGGCACCGACCATTTTCGGTCGAGGAGCGGTCTAGTTTGGTGGTCGAGGAATGCGATCGATTTTATGGAGAGTTTGCTTTTGGAGCTTCACGTGATTTTTCGGAAGCACTGCGGTCGAGGTGTCGATCGAGGTTTGCGACCGAAAAATAACAAGTTTCAAATCTGCCATTTTCAGCGTTTTTGCGGTCGAGACAACGGGAACATCGTCAATGATGGCGTAGCAGTCTCCTTCTTCCCCCGCTCAGCCTCCGTAAGGAGTCATTTGCTAGGCGATACAGGTTCCTCTTTCCTATGCTATTGACGGTTAATGTAGCTGTTGGGGGCAAGTTCTCTTTTATGTTACCGTTTACTATTGTTTTTCTATATGCTTGTATAGATGCCGAGGAATTTCAGATTCTTTTCAATGTTCTTATACTAAGTTCTTGGTGGGAAGTTCGGACTGTAGGATTGCTTTTTAGAGATTCAGTTTCAGATGTTAAATTCTTGGTGGATTAGTTCTCACCGCTGTCCACTGTCTACCATATATATGTCTTGACATGGAAAAAGAGGGTAAATGAACTTAGAATATCATGGTAGAGACTTCGATGAATCTTCCATTGAAGAAATCTGATACAGACTGTGTTTCTGATAAAACGATTTGATGGTGCGAAGTTTGATCAGAATTTTCAGCTCGAAACCGAATCAACTTGAAGAACAATTCCAGAATAAGTATACTGTATCTTTTCTTGTATATAGTGGAACATACTCTTTAGTTTATCGGTTGCCATTTTATCTTCAATTCTTAAGTGTAAAGTTGTTCTCGTAAAAGGATTTCTCTAGTTTTGATTGTAGTGGTAGTTCAAATCGAACTTAAATCAATTCATTTTAAATTGTGCAGACTACCTATTTGATGAGGACAAGAATAAAGATTCAGAGATAGAGATAGTACGAGCGGCCATAGATTCAGCTAGTTCGACAGCAACAACTACTGCTCCAGTTGCTGAAAAACTAAGGCAATTCTCTTCTCCTGCCATTGCGGAGCCCGTGAGATTGGCCGAGCCAATTCTCGAGGACAGGTAATGAGAACTTTTCAAGTGGATGCTGGAAGAAAAGAGAAAGACAAAGAGTAAAGATCCGAAATAGAAGAAGCAAATCGATGAAGAGAAAGCTATCCTCAAACAGTTCATCCGAATGAAATCAATCCCGAATATCTGAATTTACTCAAGCAACGGGAGTCGGGTTGGTTGGCTACTCGACTTGGTTTTCTTTTAATCTCTCTATATTCAACATTTAGTTTGTATGCATTTGGTTCAAGTTTCTAAATGTACAGGGTAAAATCCGAGATTTAAAAAATAAAATAAAATAAAAATACCACATGTAAAATTTTCACGAATTTTCAGTCAAATGTGAAAAGTTGATCCGTTCTGTCGCGTAGCACCGACATGTGCATTTTTTAGTCAATTAGTCAAATTGGGTTTTTCCAAGCTGAAATTTGTTTTCAGAAATATTTTGATAAATTATTTTGAATAAGAAATTATTTTCAGTTAGCGTTTTAAACGAATCAAGTTATATATATATATATATATATTAAAAATATTATATAGGGCAATTAACATCGCAGACCTTATTGTTTGGGATCAACAACAATTCAAATTTTGAAGAAATTTCGGTAACAACTAAAACTCTGAACTATAGAAAATTTTCGTCGGTGACCTCGCAGTCACGTTTCCCATCCAAATTCGTTGATGTTAACGCCTTCGTTTCGTTGATGCCAAGGACTGTCGAACGGAGACGAATGACGTCAATTATCGAGGGGTGAGGGACACCTCTCCAGCTGGTTGGAAAACGAGCGAGCGTTGGAACAATTATCGGGCGATGGCGACGATTGTCAATGGCTGTTGGATAGAGGAAAGACGTCTCCCGCTCATAATCGACGACCCAGATTGAATCTGTCAATTTCCAAAGGCGATGGAGGACGATTGTCCATGGCCGTTGGAACGAGGGAGGGATGTCCCTTATAGGGATTGACGGCCAGGATTGAATCTGCCATTTTCCAAAGGCGATGGCGGACGACATTCCATGGCTGTTGGATCGGGCAAAGGACGTCTCTCATAAAGATTGACGGCCAAGATTGAATATGCTATTTTCCAAAGGCGATAGCGGATGACAATCCATGGTCGTTGGATCGAGCAAGGGATGTCCCTGGATCAAAATGGACGCCCAGGATGGACTCCAAAGACGTCCCCCGCTCGGAATTGACGGTCATAATTGAATCTATCAATTTCCAAAGGCGATGGCGAACAATATTCCATGGCCGTTGGATCGAGGGAGAGACATCCTTTATAGGGATTGATGACCAAGATTGAATCTGCCATTTTTCAAAGGTGATGGCGAACGACAATCCATGACCGTTGGATCGAGGGAGGGACGTACCTTAGGGATTGACGGTCAGGATTGAATCTGTCATTTTCCAAAGGCGATGGCGGATGACAATCCATGGCCGTTGGATCGAGTGAGGGATATGCGTCGTATGTCGATAGGAGAAACGCTGTCGTTTAGTGTTAAGAGAATAACTTTTGGTCGACAAAGGTCGTCTCTCGTATTAAGACGGACGTCCGTTTCATACTGAACGATGACGTTTTAAGACAAAAGACGTCCATTACGGGTAGAACAACATAGCCTTAGTCGAAGGACGTTTGTTTCTCAACGAGAGACGTCCAAAATAGGTCGAGGGATATCCGTAATGTAAGAGGGACGTCCGTTTAATTGAGGGAATTCCCGCATTTTAAAAACGTGTGTGCCTTGCATGTCATCTTTCAATTGAAAAGAATTGGAGTCCATCCTAAGCGTCCATTCCGATCTAGGGACGTCCCTCACTCGATCCAACGACCATGGATTGTCATCCGCCATCGCCTTTGGAAAATGCCAGATTCAATCATGGCCATCAATCTCTATGAGGGACGTTTGGAAAATGACAGATTCAATCATGGCCGTCAATTTCTATGAGGGACGTACCTCGCTCAATCCAACGACCATGGAAAGTCGTCCGCCATCACATTTGGAAAATGGCAGATTCAATCATGGCTGTCAATCTTGATAAGGGACATCCCTCGCTCGACAGATTCAATTATGGCCATCAATTCCGAGCGGGGGACGTCTTTCTTCGATCCAACAGCCATTAACAATCGTCCGCCATTGCCAGATAATTGTTTCGACGCCCGATAACTGGCAGGAGGGGAGTCCCTTGGCCCCTGATAATTGATATCCTTCGTCTCCGTTTGACGGTTCTTCCCTTCAACAAAACGGAGGCATTAACATCAACGGATTTGGTCGGAAAACATGACTGCAAGGTTGCTAGTGAGAATTTTTCATAGTTCAGGATTTTAGTTGTTAGCAAAATTTTTTCAGAGTTAACTTGTCATTGATCCAAAACTACAAAGTTTGTGGTGTTAATTTCTCTATTATAATATGAACTTTTATTGTAATATCTAATTATTTAAAGATAATTTTATACCTATACTTTGAATTCTATATTTTAATCTTATAATTGGATGTGTCTCTATTATTTCTTAGTCAAATAATATATTTAAATTATACATAATTTAAATATTTTAGATCATAATGTTTAATTTATATTATAGTTTTATGTTCTGAATATACGTTTATTTATTATTATTAGTATTTTTATTTATGAAAATTAACAAAATAACTACTGGACTATGGGATCAATGACAAGTCAACTACTGAATAATTTTCGCTAATAACTTAAATATTGAACTATGAGAAATGAACGGATCAAACATCGCTGTTAAGTTTTCAGTTAAAAAGCGTTGTCGTTCTTCTATGGAATGTTGTCTTTTCACTGCAAAACATTGGCTTTCCGCTATGAAGTATTGATTTTCTGGTGTGGAAAGTGAGTAATTGAAGTAAGATTTAGGAAAAACGACTTTCAACAGAGGAAATACAACTTTCCGCGGAGGCAATATGACTTTCCTGTAGAAAGATAACTTTTCGCAAATGAAAGATGACTTTCTGCAAAGGAAAGACGACTTTTCGCTACGGAAAGACAACGTTCCGCAAAGGAAAGTTGTCTTTCCATAGAGGAAAGTTTTCCTATGCATCTATTCATTATCTTCTTCATAGTAAAACAGACAAGTTGTGATTATTCAATGGACAATAAAATAATTTTAAATCATCCGAAATCTAAAACATTATATATTCTTTTACAAAATCTTCTAAATTATAAAACCTAAAAAAAATTAAAATCAACTTATACAGTATTTTATCAAATCTATTATTAATGTGTATTAGCTTTTTTTCACTGAAAGCTTTTGAGATCATGAGTTTTTACAATTTTTTTTCATAGGTATTAGTTTTTTTTGCTGCGAGTTCTCAGAAAGTTAACGAAGACATTTTCTCCGTTTATTTCTCATAATTTGTTAGCAATAATTGTTTAATAATTCAATTGTCATTAATATCAAAAATAGTGGTTGTTTTGTTAATTTTTCTTTTATTTATAATTTATCATGATAATTATATTATGGAATAAAAGACGAAATAAATTATAAAATTAAAAGACACATCTATTATTAGTCTATTAAATGCCAAAATTACCCTAGTATTTTCGTGATTTTTTTTATACTTTTTGTTCGCTATATAAACATGAAATTCGGACAACTCTCAAAACCCTATCTCGCCATTTCATTCCGCTTCAGTCTGTGGAAGCTTATCGAGTCTTCCTGAAGGTCAGTGAAACTATGGGAGCCTCTACTATCTTTCTCTATTTTCTGTACGATAAATGTTTTCTTGTTTGTTTCGTTTGGGAGAAAACTTGAATGATTTTGCTGAATGACAAAATGTTTCGCTAAGTGGTTGAAAATCGTGTGTCCAGTTGCTTGTTGATGGGTTTTTTCGTTTCGGAATTTAGATTGTTATCTGTAAAGTTATTTGCACGATTTGTATTTCTCGTGTGCGTAAAACATATCATCGATTACATTATTTGACTCGTGCAATGTGGCTTGTATCTTATTCCATTGCGTTGTGAAGATTCTATCAGTTCTTTTTTATTTTTTGTCATGGAGGTTTTGATTATGCGAGTGATGAAATCAGTTAAGAAGTAAACACCATATTTCGGGACTGAATGCCTTTCTGAAAGCCTTGCTATGATTCTGCTATTCTGAGGCAATTCTTCAGGAAAAACTTAGCTAGTTTCTTTCACTCTTTGATGAATAGGTCTTCCTGTCCTTGATTTATGATGAATACTTTAGAAATTTGGTTAAACAATGCATGATGGTGGGATAAATATGTTTCGATGTCAAATTCATGTTATATTTTCTTTATAAAATTATGTTCATGTCTGTCTTTTTCTCTCCATAGTTACGATAATCTCTTAAAACGTTGGTCCTTATCATCTTTTTGGTACGTGAATTGCTTTTCTGAATAGTATCTCTGAATAATTTGGCTAAGAGTTGAAGATATCTCGTGGAAAATGTAAACTTTCACAGAAAATGAGACGTAGTCATCAATGAAAGATTATTTTAAGATGATGCGTAGAAGTTTACATTTTCTGTGGATGAGAAGATTAGGATTAAATTTTTATTCTTCTGAAAATCTATTTTTGCTGGGTGTTGTAACTGGTCTGCTCTTCATCATATCGGGAATGGAATTGGTAGTTGTGGTTGAGGGTAAAGTGGTTGAACTTCACTGATATGTCATTTCGAATCAGGTGTTGGCTCCAAAGCAGCCAAACACTGGCCTCTTTGTGGGACTTAATAAAGGACACATTGTCACTAAGAAAGAGCTTCCTGCACAACCATCCGATCGCAAAGGAGTGAGTACTGTATAAATATGACATTTTAAAATCGTGAAGTCATCTCGTTTATTAACTTTAGGGTGTTTTAGTGGCTAAGTAGTAGTTTTTTTTGTTTCATTAATAAATTTTTGTAAAGATAGCATAAATATTTGAAGCGAGAAACTGATTTCAAATGTTGAGGCGGTTTATGCAAGTCTAGGCCACTGAACTGATGCATTCTTTTCTTCTTCATCTTAACATTTTTTTGAATAATACAGAAAGCCAGCAAGCCTGTTAATTTTGTCAGGAATCTAATTCGGGAGGTTGCTGGTTTTGCACCTTATGAGAAAAGGATTACTGAACTTCTAAAAGTTGGAAAGGACAAACGTGCTCTGAAAGTAGCTAAGAGAAAGTTGGGAACTCACAAGAGGGCCAAGAAGAAGCGTGAAGAAATGTCCAACGTTCTACGAAAAATGAGGTAATTTTGAAGGAATGCAAGTTCTATTTTGCCTTGCTAAAGATTATAATTTGAAAACCCCCATTATAGAATGCGAAAGCATGTTGGTTTTTATGTTCTCTGCTGTACCTCATTTCCTTCCTGGTTAATTTTGTATTCCAGGGCCCGTGGAGGAGGTGAAAAGAAGAAATGAGGTTCATCTCTGTTCGCTTAAATCCGTTCTTGAGATTGTTTGCTTTGTTCTAATTTGTTGTAGATTTTCATTTAGATTGCACAATGATTTGATCCCAGATAGCAGTACTGTGTTGCAATATTTTCATCAAAAAATAGAGAAATTATTAGCACTCTTTTCTACATTGCTTAAGCCAATCTGTTGATTTTCTGAAGCCATCCTTAATTTTTCTCTCATTCAATGTCATTTTATTTGTCCTATTGTTTCAGTGGGCTTGATAGATGTAGACTGCACTTACTTATTGGCTGTGGTTGGGTATGGTGTTGCTACGAAGGGTGAGAGACCATTTTGAAGTATTAGTTTTAAATGAAAAGTTTAATATCTTTATGTTCAATATTTAGTCAAATAATTAGATTAAATATTATATTTAAATTATTATGTCACTTAGAAATTTTGACTTGTTTAGTGGCCTTGAACATATCATTAAAATTAGGGGTGTGTCAACCAAACCAAATTGGAACCGGTCAATTTGATTTGGTTTAGAGCGGTTTTGTACACCGTAAAACTGATTTTTGGTTTAATTTGTTAAGAACTGGAAATTTTGGTTTGGTTTTCGATTTGTCTTTCTCAAGACTGAAAAAACTAGACGAATTCTAGGGTTCACTTCGGCTTCTTGCACTGCTCCTGCTAGATTCTCTCTTTCTCTCTCTTAACTTTTTTGTCCTTTTCAATGTTTTTCCACCAACTCTTTAATGGCTTCTTCTCCTTTCTCATCGGGGGAGTAATGACCTTGAACACCTTTATCTCTTCAATAATTTCATGTTGATTCAGTTTTTGCGTAGAGTTCTTTGTCTTCTTTGATCCTTTCACTCCCAGCTGACTCTACTTGTTCAAAAGTTTCATTTTCCTGTTGGAGAGAAATGGCTTGACGAATATATATAGAAGAGCTCTAAGCTCCAATGTCTTGAAATCCAACGTATCGGCGATGGAGAATTTCTATTCTGCTGGCTTCAATATTGCTTTCTCTCTTGATACCTATCTGAGCCCTCAGCTCTATTGCCAGGTTTTTTTATTATTGATAAACTTCAATTTCTTTTGAGAAGTTCTTATTTAGCTGTTTCTTTTTGGATCAATAATTCCCTGACTAGTCTGAATTCTCTGGAGTTAGGTTATCCGAGCGATTTCTGGTTGCCAACGGGAAGTGGTGGGATTGGAGGAGGAGAATGGAGCGTTGATTGAAGCTCCAATCAAAATACTTTAGATTATTTTGATATTTAAAAAAAAAAAATAAGTAGGAGAAAAATGGAACTAAACTGGAATTGCAACCGATGTTCTAGTTCGGTTTTGGTTCGGTTCCATAACACTGAATACTCAATTTCGATTCGGCAACCATTGCGGTTTGGTTTGGTTCGGTTCGATTCGATTCGGCACTAAAATCGCTAATTAAAATGGTCAAATAGTTGGATCAGCTTCGTCAAATGCTCCAAGGCACGATCTTTTCCAGCATAAAAATCATCTTATGTGAAGATAATATTAAACTCAGCTGATCAATATCTTTTGGGAAATTATCTCCAAAACGATGACATCATATTAGATTTCTAGACTGACCAAAACAAGACCCGGCCATGTTTTTTCGATCATTTCGTCGTTGTCGAGAAAAAAAGTGAGATAATATTATCTTCGTATAAAGAAAATCATCCTTGGTACAAATAAAGTGCAAAACCTAAAAAAATAGGATGAGGTTTACAAAGTAATTAATAAGAAGAATAAATAGAGAAATAATAAAGAGTAGAATAATGGGTAGAAAATGAAGTAATTTAATGCTATAAAATAAATTCTACAACCAAAGAAGAAATAAAACTCTTACTGCAAAATACAGACACGCCACAATGATCAAATCTAGGAAAGAGGGGCAAGTTGGGGAGAGTGACTAACTCAGTAAAAAAATTTATACCATATACAATGCATGTAAAACTAGTTTTATTTTTTATCGTCAAAACCATGATGAAATGAAGTGTCGTATATGAATTTAAAATCATTTAAAAATCTTCTTTCTCATTTTAGCAAAACATGTTCCACAAGTCATTGATGCAACAATGATAAAAATCTTGTTGTATACATAAACAACTATAACAAAAAAATAGGCCAATATCGTCTTTAATTAAAAAACAAGCTAAGTGAAAAAGAAGTGTCACACAATGACTTCTTTAGCACACCATCACAGAAAGACGATGATTTGAAGACCAAACAGTACTTCATGAGACAAAAGGAATTAAAGTGACGGCGATCCGAAGACCCAACAGCGTCACGTGAGTGGTTGGCGATCTGAAGACCAGACAACGATGTCACTCGTAAAATCAACAATAAAGGGTTGTCGGCGATCTGAAGACCCGACAGCGACACAACCAGTGAAATCAACAACCAAGTGTTGCCGACGATCAGAAGACCACGCAGCAACACAACCCATAAAATTAACAACCAAAGGTTGTCGACAATTTGAAAATCAGGCAGCGACACAACCTGTAAAATCAACAACCAAGGGTTGCCGGCTATCCGAAAACCAGGTAGCGACATAACCCGTAAAATTAACAAAATGACTAAACACATTGGGCATGTTTAGGGATTCGAAACACAATGAGTGCGCCATCACCGCCCTATTACCCATTTACTTTAGGGATTTGAAACTTAAGGACACTTCATTAATGCTCTATTACCCATTTTCTTGTAGAAACGACACAATCTTTACGCAGCAAAAAGAGTAAGAGGACAACTACCTCTTGTTGTTTTGGTT
The DNA here is from genome assembly GCA_022433065.1 of Begonia loranthoides. NCBI lineage: Eukaryota > Viridiplantae > Streptophyta > Magnoliopsida > Cucurbitales > Begoniaceae > Begonia > Begonia loranthoides. The sequence goes on along the minus strand of CM039482.1, from coordinate 1,736,180 downwards.
GTGGGGCCTCAATACAACCCAAGTCCAATATACATGCATGCATATAAGTCAAACAAAATGTGTAAAATAGTGTACATATGCGTAAAAATAGATGTGTTGGTGTAACGTCCCCCAATGCTCTCATTATAATATTATCCGCTTTAAGCCGAAGGATGCATAATTTTGTTATTGGGGTTAGCCCAAAACACATTGAATTAGGTAGGGAGAGGAACCTTACTTATAAACCATGCATTTTCTTATTTTCAAAATGATGTGGGATTGTGCACATTCACTGTTATGAGTCGAAACCTCACATGGGTCATCCCGGTCTTCACAGGATGGGCTGCCACAATCTCTCCTCTTGGGGACCCGATGTCCTTGTCAGCTACACTTCAGGTTGAGATTTCGCTCTGATACCATTTGTAACGTCCCCCAGTACTCGAAGTACAATAATGTCGGCTTTGGGCTAAAGCCCACACAGTTTTGTTCTTGGGATTAGCTCAAAACGCGTTGTACTAGGTAGGGAGAGAAACCCTACTTATAAACCATGTATTTTCTACTCTTCCAAGCGATGTGGGATTGCGCACTCCCACTATTATCGGTCGGACCCTCACGTGGGTCATCCTAGCCTTCACAAGGCGGGCTGTCACAGTTGGCGACCATGCCTCGTCTATTTTTCATATGTGGCAACCCACAAAATAATAGTTTGAAAACCATAATGCAATGCATTATAGTACAATAATTATTATCTTGATGACAATAGAAATGTAGCCGACCAGCCACACGCACCGTCGGACATAAGCATCAAAACTAGGAGCATTGTCGCAGACAAAACACTGAAACTAGGAGCACCGTTGGAACCTAAAACCAAATTGACGTCATAACTCCAAATCAACACTGGGGATAGAACACGAGTCCCAAACCGGTAATGGAAACCACAAGACTCAAGACAATTTTTTCAGCATAAGCACAATGGAAAAGTGTCACTATTCACCAATTTGGCCAATCAATTGGCTAAACCCTCAAGGGCTCTCAATCAACACAAATAACACCAAAATACCTAGATAAATTGAATTTCAATCTCGAATTCGACACCAACGTAACAGATCATCAAATGAAAAAATGAGGGTTAGATTACTACATACCTGTGAGAAACCTTCACAAAAGTTGGAGATCGAAGTGCTACGAACATGAACCTAATATCAAAAATCTTTTGCACACCACTTGATTCCATCCCCCTCACTCCCATAGTGCGGCCACAGTGAAGAAAGGAAGAAAACTTCATTCTTTATTACAATTAAAAAAGTATTATTTTATTATTTTTATTATATATATATATATATATAAAGGAAACTTCCTTCTTTATTACAATTAAAAACAGAATTATTTTATTATTTATATATGTATATATATAATTAAATAAATTATATTATATATATTAAATAAATATTCTAATTCAAAGGAAAACTTAAACGTCAATCCAGACAAAACTGAGAAAATTTAGACTTACCAAGTACTTTCTCCCAAACATATACTGCACGGACTCAAAATTCACTAGTTGACTATTTGACTGAATTCTCCCATGTGGCTAAAGACCCACAACACGGGATAAATATTTGGTCAACTTAAATAAATTGATATCGATTAAAGCAAAAAATTTTACTCAAAAAAATATAAATCTAAAAATCGCAAATTTTACATTATTAGTGCAAGATATGTAGTAACAAATTTGAAAAATAAAAACAAAGAATTTAATGGTGCTATTGACAAAAACTTCAAAGCGCAAAGGATGTTTTCGTATTTTAAACAAAAAGAATTAATCGAGTGAATTTGATTTTTTATCGTATCTTTTCAAATTTATTCAAGATAATGATAAGTGTGTAACAAGGATAGAAAATGATTTAATTTATTAGAGCTAGTAAATGATGAACAACAATATCTTTTGGAACTCACTATAGCATATGCATTACATCTCCCAATTATTAAATCAATAAATAAAAGCAAAGGGGTTGACTCTATAGATTGTGAAGAAGCAGAGGAAGGCCAAAGGTAGGCCTAAGAGAGAGCAAAGTTGAAGGAGAGTGAACATAACTAGGAGAGAGAGTGAAGGAAAACCTAGTCAAGATTAGGGTTAAGACAATCTTATACTCCATGAGACTCAAGTTTCTACCAACACACATTCGTCCTCCGAACCCAAACGGCAAAAACCCCATCTTGTGTTTGCACCCTCCGTACAAGTCGTCCTTGAACCGGTCAGGTCGAAACTCGTCAACATCCTTGCCCCATAGTAACGAGTCATGGTGCATGGCTACTATGTCTATCCAAATGTTGGTTCCATTAGGAATTCTCAAGTCCTCCACTTGAATGTCGGTTCTTGCTTGTCTTTGTGCATTTGGTGCCGTTGGGTAGAGCCTCAATACTTCATTCATCACCCATCCCATCTGCAATTATTCATTCAATATCATTTTATGACCCAAAACAAAAATAAAAAGAAGATTTAAATTTCATGTTATGCTTCCCAAATTTATGAGAAATGTTATTTTTATATTTCAATTTTAAATTTCAACACGATATTTACTATGTTATGCATTCATTTACGCAAATGAGTATTTATAATTTATCGTAATTATTCATCTGACAAATTAATGATACGTAAACGTTATATCAAATGTAAAACATTTTTTTCTAATTGGTTGAAAGACAAATCACATGATCGAGTTTATTTTTGGACTATCAATCTAGAGATTATAGAAAGCAAGTGTTAGATTCCAAGGAATTCATGTAGACACGTTGAAGAGGAGAGCAAAGCAAAGCATAACCCCAAGGTCCTAAAGCCTACAACTCTTTCCATATTTGCTATTCCACGTGGCACATGAAACTATCAAAACAAGAAAGTGTTAGGTTTTTGTCTTTTTATGATGTTGATATCCCTCCATTCTCAAATAGACATGTTCATCATATGCTCTCTTTTTCATCCAATTTTGTCTTTATGACCCACGCGTGGACATGGTCGACCTTTGACCACTTTACAATTCTCCCAATCTCCCATTTATTTTAGCTTTAGCCTATAATTTTAATTTATTTAAAAATTTTGTATAAATACCCATTAACATGATTTAAAAACCCAATTAATTAAATTGTAAAAAAATAAACAAATAAATCATATACTAAGTATATATTAGTATATTTTTGAAAATAAAAAATACCCACTATTATTTTTTAATATATAGTAATTTAAGTTTCAAAATATTGAAATAAAATGGAAATAATAAGAAAAAAAAATACCTTTTTTAAGCCAGCAAGCTTTGTGAAGTCGAAATCAACTTCTTTGTCTCCAAGAACTTGTTTAATCTCTTCTCTCAACTGAGATTGCCAATCGGAATTCACAGCCAAATGTAGAAGAGTCCAAGTGATTGCTAAGGCCGTTGTTTCATGGCCGCCGAAGAAAAATGTCTTACACTCGTCCACCAATTCTCTCGTCGTCAATCTCTTCCCTTCAACCTCATTCTCTCTCATCAGCAAACTCAGCAAATCTTGCTGCAAGTTCTCTTTCTCTGATCGTCTTCTCCCTTCGATGATCGAGAAAAAGAGTTGGTCGATTTCCTTTCCGAGTTTCTTGGCTTCTAGGGTTTTTCTGGGATTGAGTAATTTGCCGTAAGGAACTCCGACGTATCGGTTGGTCTGAAAAAGGGTTGCTTGCAGCGCCTTTAGTTTGCCGAAAATTTGTCTTCCGTTTTTGTAGTCCATTCCAAAGCTCGTCTTGGCAATGATCTCGCCGGCCAAAGCCGTTATTTCTCTCTCGACGTCGATTTCTCCGTTGCCGGAGTTTACTAGGTTTCCCCACTTTTCTAACATTTGGGTACTGGATTCCACCATGAAGCTAGCCATAGCCTGTTTAACATAATAAATCCATCATCCTCTGCATTTTCAGTACAGGGGAGAGAGAGAGAGAGAGAGAGAAAGAGAGAGAGAGAGAGAGAG
>CM039482.1:1634693-1731829 GCA_022433065.1 Begonia loranthoides | reverse complement strand
GAGAGAGAGAGAGAGAGAGAGAGAGAGAGAGACCTTCAAGTTTCTGGGGTTGAAAGCAGGAGTAATGGCGTGTCTGTGACGAACCCAGTCGTCACCTTCAACCATGATCAATCCCTTTCCAAACATAGCATCTCTATCCTTCTTAAACAAAGTAGGTTTCCCCCAGCTCTTAGCCAATACTTCTGCAGACATTTTCTTCAAAAATTCTGGCTCTGCTACGTACAAAAATGGCTCTGTCCCTAACCAATACACAAACACTTTCCCTACAAAAAACACAAACCCATCACTTCAGACCTCAGTTTGCGGCCGGATAATCAACTCAGCTCGAAAGCATAGCGTTGAACTTAGTGAAAAAATTGCTGGGTTTTAAACCTTAGTCAAAATATTAGGTTAGGTAGTTGATACAAAAGTAGAAATATCACACGCGTCGGAGTAAAATTAAAATACCCGATTTGAAATGAAAACAGGACGTGACATTTTGAGGAAATTATTCAAACGCCTAAATCGCGAGTTTTCTGAACTTAAAGTAGAAAGTCTAATTCTATTGCTGATCAGAATGGAGAGAAGGGAAAATATAGGGTTACCGTAGAGGCTTTGCCATTTGGAGAAGAAGGGAAAGATGAGTGAGTGGATGTTGTGGGTAATATCTGAAGATCCAAACGAAGAATTTATGACTTTCTTTTTCATTTCTCGAATGTTTCCGAGAGGGAAAACTGGAGATGGACCTTTAAACCCATTTCTCTTCACTTTCAAGTACTTTATCATGGGTGAAACCCAGAAACAAAACATTGCTTTTAAAACAAACAATGAAAGCAAGGACGCCATAGCCAAGCTGAAACCAGAAAAGTACTGATCCATCTCTCTCTCTCTCTCTAAGCTCTCTCTTTCTCTCTCTCAAGCAGAACGGTATTGTTTGTTGGGTTGGGAAGGAGAGCAGAACTGGGTATTTATAGAAGGAGATCGAAGGTATTCACTGTTTCAAGCGCGGCGGAATATTTGATTTGGTCTTCATCTTCCTTCATACCTTTTTTTCATTAAAACTTCAAGCTTTTAGCTGAAAAATTCCTTTTGTTAAAGAAAAGAATCATCCAATAATTAAATTATATTATATTTTTATTAAAAATAATTCAGAAAAAACAAGAAAATAATATTTTGTATTATTTTCCATTTAATAAAAAAATATATTAAAAAACGTAAATCTAGCGACGAAGAAAATCTAATTTCACCACGTCAGCGATGTTGACTGATTGACATGCGCGCTGACCTTCAATTCCTGAATTAATTAAATGAGGACGGAGATCTCATTATCGACTACCACAATTTTTCTCAATTATTGTATTTTATATATATATATATATTTGGTTAACAAATTAACTATTAAATTATAAAAAAATATTGACTCAAATATTAGTGTCATATTTACCGTTAATAACCACAATCTGTAGCGGCTTGACGATGATCCACGGCGACTTGACAATGATCTGATGAGGATTGACGACGATCCATCATGGATTGACTGCAATCAACGACAGATTGATAAGAAGAAAATTCATTTCTTTCACCTAGTGCGACGATGAATCTTTGCAGATCGATAATTTTCAACGGTTTTGGACGTTTGATGACTCGTTTTCTATAATTTTTTTCACAATGCACAGGTAGAAGAGATCTGTTTTGTCATTCGGTGCATATCAATGCAGATTCAAGCAGGAAAAACAAATGAAATCGTTTACTCAAAAACTTCAAAAGACCATAACTTTGTGCTCAGTCCACTGACTTGGACGAATTTTTTTTTTATTTTGCATAACTTTTTGAAATCTACGCGTTGGCAAGTTGATAAAGGCAGCTTGTCCCACTTTTGAGGCCTAAAAATGCTTGTAAGTCCTTCAATTTCCCTTACACAATTCAAAATCATGAAGCTCCACACGTTTTGCTGCCCTAATCTGCTCTGATAAATACTGAATGACAAAACAAATGTTTCCTACCTGTATCGCGAAAAGATGATGGAAAATAAGTCTTCAAACGTCCAAAATCGTTGAAAATTGAGAGAATTATCGATTTGCAAATATTTACCGTCACACTAGGTGAAAGAAACGAATCTCTTTCTTATCAATCCGCCGCAGTTGTGGTCAAGCCGTCGTGGATCGTCGTCAATCCGCTGCTGATCAATTAAAGCGTTTAACGACAAACATGACAGCGATGTTAGCAATGAATTTTTTTTCATAATTCAGTAGTTATTAGCAAAAATAGTTTAGTGGTTGACTTGTCATTGATCATAAAGTACGATGGTTGGTTTATCATTTTTCCTTTATTTTTTATACTAGACATATAAAATATATATATTTATGGAATAATTATTAAATACTAAACAAACAAATAAATAAATAATATATATATAGAATAATTATTAAATACTAGATAAATAAATAATATATTATCTAGTAGTTAGTAATTAATCTATGTATGTGTGTGTGTATTTTCATAAACAAGCGTACAAAATAGAAAAAATGTAAACACAACTTTTAATATTGAATTATTTTAATCATTATAAAAATTTAAGTAAAGTGAGAATTAGATCTTGAGCTTAGGAAAGTATGTTCAAATGGTATCTTAATATTACTAAGATTCTTAAGAACTCCATCATTAGCTATAAAGATGTAAGGTTAAATTAAACATCATATTTTTGTATCAGTATGTTCTGTGAAGTCAAGAACAATTCAAAATACTGTTAATTGTGAGGATGTAGCTCATACCAGTGAAGATGCACAACACCACATCACTTGACAAAATAAAAAATAAATAGTTTATAAATAGAGTTATCGTTTTTACTTAGTACAATACGTTTTTGGTAAATCCTAAAAATAAAATTATATAAATTTTAATAAATAAAAAAAATATTATACTAAGAGCACATAACTCCCGACAATGTTATTGGCTAAATCTTTTTGCTGTTAAACCTAAATAATTAGAGCTAAAATGTACCGTTCTAACTTGACGAACGCACATACATCATCTGACAGTTGGAATTCTTTTCATTAATTCTAAATTTATTGCATTCAAAACTGTGTTCTTAAAGGTCAATCTTGATCTATTTGGCCATGGGTTATTTGATGTAACTTTTATTTTTTTATATTAATAATTCTATTTCGAGTAAATCAATTAAGATATTCTTAGTGTCTTTGAATTGTGTTACTTTGACCCGTCACGATGTAGAAACGAATGATGAATTCACGTTAAATTATGACTTTAACAATGTAGATTACAATGTTTTTTTTTGGATGTAACGACACACCATTAAAACTATATATTATATTCATAATTCTATTTCGAGTAAGTCAACTAAGAATTAAGATATTCTTACTGTCTTCGAACCGTGTTACTTTGACCCGTTACAATGTAGAAAAAAATATTAAACGAACGATGAATTCACGTTAAATTACGACTTTAACAGAATGTAGATTAAAATGTTTTTTTTGGATGTAACAACACCATTAAAACTATATATTATATTCATAATTCTATTTCGAGTAAGTCAATTAAGATATTCGTAGTGTGTTCGAACCGTGTTACTTTGACTCGTTACGGTACAGAAAAGAGTATTAAACGGACGATGAATTTGCATTTAAATTATGACTTTAAAAAAATGTAGATTAAAATGTTTTTTTTTGATGCAACGACAGACAATTAAAACTATATATTATATGATAATTGACATAACCCTAGATTCTAAGATAAATCTACTTTCACATTAAAGTTCATACTTCAAATTCATTATTTTTTTCTCGTTGACTTTAAAAAAATCCCTTAAATTCTTGCTGGCAAATGGCTGTAGATTATTTTAATCACTAAAAACGGTGCAGTTAACTGGTCGGCATACACACGTGATAAGTGAATTACCCTCTAATTAACCATTTTTAGAAAGAATTATTTATGCTTATTAATAATTATTTTTCGTTTTCTATTTGAAAAAATAATTGCTATAATGAGGTTTTTAGTTTAATAATTAATATTTTGATTGAAAAAAGTCCACATGTTAGACCAATAATTAATTAAAATTCAAACACGCTAAATTATTTAGCATTTTCATTGTCAACTCTATTTTATGACCATGATTCGGCAGCAAAAACTACAGTAAATAATCGATAATATTTTGTGCACGAATGTAAAAATTATCATTGTTTTTATGATTTTATAAGTAAAGCTGTTATTTTTCTCTACTAATCGAATGAACAAATCATAATTAATCCTTAAACTAGTTCAATGTTAATGAAAAATGTCTTGCTAAACTCGCTAATAATGTTTATTTAAAAATAAAGAAAATAAAAAACACGCATAGACCATATAGTTAATAAAATTAAAATATGTATTGAAGTAAAGTTCCACCATTAGACACCATTAAGTTAATTAAAATATTTATTTAAATTAACTTATCAGAGTAAATGGAAGGGTCAAAATATTATTAAAAAAATAAAATAAAAAAGAAAAATTCCACTAAAAAGTTTCAAGCTTAAAACTTACTTTCCTTTCGTTGACATAATTGCAACGTTGAAAACATGCATCCTTTCTCAAACTATACGACTTTTTTTCAGGTCATTCTTTCAAAAGCAAAACTTTGAAATTTATTATTTAAAAATTGATAATTTTTATCATTATTTTATTTAGTTTGATAAAAACAAGTGAACTTTCGTTAATCAAGTGCAAAAAGTGTTATGACCCGCAAGAGATCTATCACGACCTAGAAGAAACTCAAGATAGAACGATGAACGATCCAATTCAAAATTGAATTGTCTCACCCAATTTTATGACCTTTAAATTAATTATTTGGGAAATAAAATTTTTAGATAAAATACAATATGTTAAAATTCAACCAATTGAGATAAAATACTTAAAAACTTGTATGAATTAATAATAAAAATTTTAGAGTTCAAATGTTTTAACTTTATGGTTTTATTAGTTTATAGGTCAACATAAGATTAGTAACCATTCTAGAAAGTATTTAATTTATTTTTAATTTAATAAAAGAAGATCTTGATTTGATTAATTAATAAGCACTGTAGCGATCCATTTTTCATATACTTTAAAACATCAAGATTCAAAATACTTTTTATTTCATAATACTTAGCATAGTGAAAGACTTTCCATAATTAAAAACATTTAAAAATAATTTCATGAAATACCATACATAAAATTTCTCTTTTAGAATATTTACAAATCAAGTCATGAATTAAAAATTCTTTACATTTCCCTTTTTCCTTTCTGATGCACCACGAGATCTATCCACTAGCATTCAAATATAGAGATTTTTTAACAATATTTCTAGTATTCATTTTGTAGGTCATCATGGAGGAAAGTTCACCAAAGATATCAAATGCATCCATCTAACTTCCAAAATTCAAATGAAGTTGTTCAAGGTCAAATATAAATAAAGTTCAAGTACAAGTGTAGAAGTTGTAGTGGACTTCACAAATGTGCCTACAATCTGACCTCCAAGAACTTGTTGGCATTTTTGGAAATCAGAATAACCTCGTGTCAAAATGCAAGCTTCAAGACATTTGTAGATTACTTTTCAAGGTTTTCAGAATGTGTTTTTTCGTTACATTTGTAGTTTGTTTGCTATGTCAAACGCTCCTTTAACAGAGAGCTAGAATCCACCCGATAACCTTTTTTTGTGTTTTAATTTTATGGTTAATTTTGTAATTTTCACATTAGGGCAACTTTGAGAGGTTTATAAAACTCTTAAGCTTTGTCTAAAGCTAATTTGGAAAATATTATTGAGCGGAAGCTATCTTTTGGTGTTGAAGCTTTATCTTGCACTCGGCCTCCAAGTTCTAGGGTTAACCGAAAACTTGTTTGTGCCAAAACCAAATCCCCTCTTTTCTTGACTTTTCTTGGAGTGAATTTTACTTGCTAACCTTCCAATTAGCTCTTTCCAGAGTTAATATCCAGGGTGGAAGGTTGAAAGAATTGTCATGAAGCAAAGTGGAGTGGTTCTTCTCAACAAAGGATCCATTGAAGTCAAGGGTTGCAAGCATAACACCCATTGGACCAACATGTAAGTGTCCAATTTTTTAATTCTCTTCCTGAACGAATTAGGCTTTGCAATTTTGAAGGTTGTCAGGTAACCTTTCGAGGGTGATTGGTTTCAAATTTCGCATTACTTGGTTCTGAGAAACAAAAGTTTGTGTGATATTCATTTTCAGATTGAAAATTATTTTTTGTTGGTGCTGTTCCGGGAAGGTCACTTTGCAATCGAATAACTTCTGCTCCTTGTCAAAATAAGTCCTGATTTTTGGAGAGTCATTTGTAACCAAGTAAAGGAGAGTGTGGTGGAAATTTCGTTTCATTTGGCTTTGGAACGTGTAAGTTGTGGCTCTTTCAATTTCAAACTGAAATTCTGTGTTATTGTTACCCTCTCGAGTGAGTGAACTTTACGGACACATAACTTCTTCCTGTGGAATTTTGACGTGATTTTTGGAGGGGTCATTGTAAATTGGTAATAGTGGTTGTATTCCAAAATTGGTACAGATTAGAATTCTGGAGAGGAAGTTACACTATTGGCAAATCAGTGTTTTGTTTTTTTTTTTTGTGCAAGTCGATAACTGACAACATCCATTGTTGATCTGATTGCACCCTTGGTACATCACTTTCCGTTTGGCCCAATCAGCCACACCGTCCGCAACACATAAATCCTCCATTATCTGCTCCTATTCTTGTTACCATGCTTACCTAGATCACAAGTCATAATCTATAAGCTTAATGTTTAGTAAAAAATAAAATGCAATATGAACCATGTAATGAACTTTACATAAAACATTTTCATTTAGTTTTCTTTTTTCGTTTCGTTTTATCATTGGAACTCAACTCATAACCTTAATCATTGGGGGATAAATCGTCCAAAGCTTCTATCATTGGGGACCACGTCCACCATCTCTTTTATCAATGAGTCAAGCATCCAAAGCCTCTCAATAGGAACTTGTTCTCAAAGCCTCAACATACATGAATGCATGCAATTCCTCATATTATCTAGCATATTATTGACATGTAAAATTCTCAACCATTAACATGATTGTTTAACTTAAAATCTATAAAACACAAGCATCAAAATATCAAACAATACATCCTTGAGCAACAACATGATCAAAACATCAAATCCTTGAGTTAATAAAATAATCAACAAACATCAAATCCTTAAGTTAATAAACAACCACCTACCTCTTGTGATGTAGCCCAAAAGGAAAAGAAAAAACATCATTTCTTACCTCTTCCTCTTCAAGGTTTTCTCCTCTTCCTGCTTCTCCTTCCTTCCTTCTTCATCTTCTTCTTCTTTCTCCCCTGCTGATTCCCTCTTCTTCTCCTCTAATTTTTTTTCTCGTAAGTCTCTCCTCCATTACCATGGGAAATGACCATTTTAAAGCTATAAAAGATAAGCCGGTGGTGTGGTGTTAAGCATCCTAGCTGAAGCTATAATGAGCAACCCTTTAATCATCCAATGAAAACATAACATTGCAGCACATTTTTAGTGACCTTTCGCATTACCGGTCGATCAACTTCTTTAATTGATCGACCATAAAACAACCTGATATAATACTCTGTGCTTTCTTCAGTATATCGGTCGATCACCTTCTTTACTTGATCGATCGCAAATCTCAAACTTACAATTTGTAAAGACCATGATCGACCACCCTACTTCAACCGATCGACCACAACTTCAAATAATGTGTAATGAAGCCAATCGATCGCTACCATGATGATCGACCGCCATACAACATAGAGCCCCTCATTTTTTATTTTGTACAATTCCGATCGTTCAACTCCTCTTTGATTGACCACTCATCCATAAAAAATCCTATAACCATTTAAATCTTCTCTCCTACTTAAGCTATAACCTAACACTCCTTATTTCATGAAAATTTCACACTTCCAAACACTAATGCTCTCCACAATCAATATAATGTACCATCAAACACATTCCATGTAAAACTTAGACGAAAAAATTTGGCGTATTACACACATGCCCTTCCGTGAGGAGGAATATATGATCGAGTGTATGAAAGAAGACTAAAGCTAAGTTTATCCTCTAATTGACTAATTTTATACTTTAATCTTAAACGTATCACTCATTAATTGATACAATTATTATTTTATTTTAACTATTTTTAATTTATTTCAATTATTACATCAATTAATGAGTGACATATAAACGTTACGCCAAGAAGTAAGATTAAAGTGTATATTAAAGGGTAATCATAACATTACTCATGAAAAAATGGAAGAACTGTTATTTATATATATACAATCTAAACATGCTTTAAAAATTGAATAAAGACATTTATATCAAATGTGGAAGAATTTTGTATTACCTCTTGCCATTAATGTTGAAATCAGGGACAATTGCTTTTCTTGCGGATTTAGTCTCTTTTAAACCTTTCTAATCTCATAATGATGTTGTATTTTCTTTCTAAATGAAATTGCAGGTCTAGGGGACTTCCCACATAATTTTTTCCTCTATTTATAATTTCTTCCATTTAGAAGTTATAATAAAGAGGTGTCTTGGGTAGTTTTTATGTTGGAAACTACTAGGACCAGACACATCTTTTAGGTGGGCAGTTACAATTCTGAAAAACTGCCAACATTCTCCCATTTGATTTAAGTTTACATTATTTTTGTAGAAAGAAAACACAACACATGAATCATGATGATTTTTTCTTATAATAAATTTAAATATTATTTTCCATGTATCACTATGCATTATGTTTCTCTTAATTGCCCATAATCTTATTGAGTAAACTCTATGTTTATTCTAGACCCAATACTTAAGTATATTTCTCAAACTAAATGTGTGCAAAACAAATATGAATATGAGAAATATCATTAGAAGAGTTACATCAATATTCGTTCTTACAATGAAAAATTACATAGAGGAACTAAGTTTCATTCTTTCTACATGATCCTTAAATTTCAATTGTGGCATGCCTTTAGTAAAATGGTTGGCTATCATCAATTCAGTGCTAATGTGTTTGACGACCACTGTGACATCCTTAACACATTCAATTATGGCTAAATACTTAATATCAATGTGTTTACTTCGACTACTACTTTTGTTGTTTTTAGTCATAAAAATTGCAATTGAATTGATTCTAAGCCCTGAAATAAAACTATTCATCAATACACCATGTGAAGTAGCCCTAAAACATGATACGAAATCAGCTTTCATAGTAGATGTGGCAATCAAGTTTTGTATTGCACTTCGCCAAGATACAACTCCACCAGTAAACATAAAAATGTCTCTAGATATTGATTTATGTGAATCAACATAACCAGCAAAGTCTGAATCAGAGTAGCCAATCAAATCCAATATATTAGTTCGTCTGTACTTAAGTTGTGACGACCCGACTTTTTCTTTTCCTTAAAAATTTGTTAAAATTCAAACTTTTATACAACAACTAAAACCTTTATTAAAACATTTTTAAAATATATAATCAGAGTGTCTTTCAAAGCCGGACCATCAAAACTCATTCGTGAAAACATAGCAGAAGCAGTTGTAAAATCTTTTATGAAAACATCGCGGAAACGAAATCAAGAATCATAGCAAATTTATCAAAACATAGCGGAAACGTAAATAACTCATTTGATTAAGGAATACTAAATAATTAAATACAATGAAATTACAACCGTTTTCTCTTTTACTCTTTAGCCTGGCCAGCCACAAGTTCCCGCACGTGCAAATCCTTCATCCCTGCTTCTCGATCTATTCATTGGTATCGTGTACATGTACCTACACCACAAGTAAGGACGTGCGCCTAATGGCCCAATAAGGAAAAGAGTTATGCAGTATGATATGTCTCTCTTTAGTTTTTTTGGAATGGGGCCACCCAAACCAATCTTTTCATTACGTTCGTTGCTTCATTTATTACTCGTACATCGAGAGGGAGATTAGAGAAACCCGTGGCGGAGGTATAGTCTTAGTCGGCTTCTAACCACATAGGGTAGCTGGTCTCATTCCTAACGAGGGAGGGGCTTAGTCCAATCTACCTGATTAGATCCATACTACCCTTCCATCCCCTAACTCCCTATTTTCTTTTCTTCTTTCTATTTAACTTATCATTTTCCTCACATAATGCATGTGTGAGTACCACCCCCAGGGTGGCACTCTCTATTTATTTATATTAGCATGATGCATGATAATACAATATGACATAATTGAATAACGCATAGAAATGAAAGTAACAATCATTGAATAGCGCATAGGACTGAAAGTAAATAATGGAATAACACATTGAAATGAAAGTAAACAATAATTGAACTGCACACATATATGAATAACGGCGCATAAATAAAGGTAACCATAATGAACAGTGCATATAATGAATAACAGTAATTGGAAGTGCATAACAGAGAACCATGAGAACAAATTGAAACAACAAATGACATACATAATTTCAAGGCAGAAATGGTAAGTAACATGCGATTAATTACGATTAACTAAATATGCTCAGACAATTAGAAATGGAATATGCTCAGCTATTAATTAAAAGGAATGATAAAATTATCATGCTAATACTTAATTAAACTAGCATGTTCAAACAATTAGAAAAGGAAACACGCATAGACAACAATTAGCTCAAGGAACATAATGGAAACGTGCTCAGACTATAGATAAGTTGACTAATAATATCGTACACATTACTATTAAGCATGATTATTGAACACACCCAATCAACTAGTTAATCTGTTCTAGTTAGTTAAACCTACTCAGATTAGTTAAAACAGATTACTCATTGTTACAGTTATTATTCTAGTTAATTTTGTTAATTAAACATGCCCATACAATTGTTATCCTAATTACTGCACATATTCATGGAACAATAGAAATGACAGAACGATATATGCATAGAACAATAGAAATGACAATAATACGGAGAATTTAAACTAGACAGCAAGTAAACAATGAGGAGCAGGATCATCCTCAATGGCATAGCTCTTATCAATTCCATCATTCTATCTTACAGGCTTAACTCATTTATCAAAGCAGAGATCATTCATCAATTGTCTATCAAAGTAAAATATTGAATCACAGAACTAACAATAAAGTAAAGCATTGAATCATAGAACTAACAATAAAGAAAATATCTACAGAGTATCAACAAAGGAAATTTACACCACTCACACACACTACTTGTGGGTAGGGTCTCCACTGACCAAGACACACTCAAATCATCACCCTAGTTGACGAACTAACTCACGAACAGCAACTCCACAGCTTCACGGATATCACACTTAACCCACAATAGCTCATAACACAGGAAGGCTTCACTCTTAAGAAAACTAGAACCTCTCTCACAGGGACTCTCACAATTCAACCAGAAAATTTTCTCTCACAGGACTCTCTCCTTCACAGGAAGGAAAACTCTATCGAAGAAATGGAAGAGGAATGACTAAATCGTAGAGCCATTCCTGGAAGGGTGACAGAAGTACACCTACCAGAGAGGGGAGAAGCATGGCTTCACGTGGGGGAAGGCATGGTCTTCGTCTCCTTTGTCGTCTGGGTGGGATTTTAATTGCTACTCGACAAATTTTTTCTATTTTAAATCCTAATTTCTCGTATTTTTTGGATGTTTTGGACATGAATATTCATCCTGGCCTCGTTTGCGTGTGTCCGAAAGTCACTATTCCTAAGGTAGAAATACACTTTCGGACGAAGGATGGCGTCCTCACCTTCGTTCGCATATCGTCTGAAACTGTCTAGAAATTGGATAGATTCAAAATGCCCGCGTCCGCATGCATCGGCCACCATCCGCATCCGTCTGAATTCACCATTCGAACGAAGAATGGCGTCCGCATTCAGTGTCCGCATCATCTGAAAGTGTCCAGGAATTGCACAGATTCAACTCTTCAGCGTCCGCCTGCATCTGCCTGCGTATGGGTTCGTCCGAAACTTCACGACACAGGCAAAGTTAGGATGTGAAATCACATCCTGAGTTATCACAAGACTCAGAAGTGACGTCCAATATGTTTGCAGACGACATCTCTCATCCTCAAGTCGTCTGCATGCGTCCGAAACTCCATTTTACAGTTTTTCCTTCACGTTTTCTTACTTAACTTTTATCCCATAATATTTTTCCTATAAATACATGTCACAATATAACACATATCAATAAACAATGTAATATGTAATTATTCCGTAATTTAATTATATCGTGTATATGGGGAAAATGTTATTGAGATATTACATAAACATGAGCTCTTTGGTTTTTTAAAGGTACCACAACACTTTCTTTGCAGCAGTTCAGTAGTCTTTACCTAGATTACTCTAATAACTTCCTAACATCCCAACAATAAAATGCAATGTCAAGTCTTGTGGAGACTTGAACATATATTAGAACTTAAATTTTCTTCACAAAACATATGGAATGTTCTTTATTTGCTCCCTAAGTCATTCTTTGGGCACTAGCTTTCATGGAACCTGTTACCCTTCACAATTGGAGCTATACTAGTGAATAATTTTTCATCCAAAATCTCTCTAAAACATTATTTGTGACACCTTAAAAGTTGTGGGGTTGGGGTGCAACAACTACGTTGAAAATGAAGATTGATTTTCTCATTTTCAGGCAGATGCACACCCCAACCCACCCCTTTAATTTCTTCAATTTCTTCTTCGTTCTTAAATGGACGCCTCTTCCTCCTCCATCTTGCGTGAAGAAAAGTTTAGAAACAAAGGAGAAAACTATGAGTAAAATTGAGAGTTTTGGATAGCAAAGGAGAGTCGTTGAACAAATTGGTCAAGCAAAGGGTAAATTTATTGGACTTCAAATGGTAATTAGACATCTGGAAGGTGAAATTCTTGGACATCACAATGAGGTAATTTCAAGCTCAATTCCGTTCAAGATGTATTAGACTTGTAATTCTATTGGATTTGAAGTTTGGATTAATGGATGGAAAAACATGTAATTTTTGCCCGAAAATAAGTTAAGTTTAATCTTTGGAATGTTTTGACGGAGAAAAGTTGGAATTTTGCCTGACAAATCTGGATTTTTGATTGGTCTTGTTCGTTTAGATCTGTCGGAAGGGTCCTGCAAAGCGTAGGCTTTCGCAACGGGAGTTGGCTTCCGCGCAAATATTCTATCTCAGGAAGAGACCTGTGTACCTCTTCGAGGAAGCATTTACTGCCGTGGAAGCATTCGTTTCTGCGATAGCGTGCGAGCACGCCTTGGGAGTTGAAACTTGTCCAATTCCATGGAAGCGAAGAAACCCGCTATGAACAGTGCTCGGCAGAGTTTGAACACACCACTAGTTCTACGAGAACTGTGCAATCCGCATGTGATGCATGGAGCGGACGTCCGGACTTGGATCCGAAGACGTCCATAATAGTTTTAAAATTCTAAATATTTTGGGGATTAATTTGAAAGTTCCTGAGTTGATTCCTATCCCGATTATTGGTTTCAACATCTTTTGAACATGACTATTGAGAGGAAAATTAATTGATAATCCATATATTTTGATAGGTCCATCTGATTAACGTGAAATTCAAACTGATTATTTTCCCGTTCATTCAAGCATTGGCCAGTTATTGGTAGGCCGGTTGAGGTAGGAGTTTTATTTTATGTCCAACATTGTATTATTTTCTAAACGATTATTTTGAGACATGATCTCATATAAAATGACGAGTCTATTATGGCCGTTCATTTTTTGGGTATTATATGTACGATTTTTTCTGAATATGTTTTATTTTGAGTATGCACAAAATTTATTGATCACCATGGTCGAGTGCATCAAGTTTGATTGACTTGTGAAGGGGTCCTATTTTATATAGGCACATTCAACCATTGGAGGATGTGTAGTTTATGTTAACTAGAGTAATAGGACAACTGACTGTTTCATGTCCCTGGGCGCAAAACTTTAAAGCTGATCAAGATATTATTTCGTAGCTTTAGCGATCGCCGACTATCGCCTTGTTCTATATGTTTATGACATATGTGTGTCTGGAGCCCGTGAGTGACTCCATTTTCATTTAGATTTTGTGGGGTCTATTTTTCGTACATACTATACTATAGTGGACGTTTTCTACTTTTGCCTCACTGGTCAATTTCTACTCAGTTTTCAACACACGTTTTATTTATGGCATGCTCCGTCATTTATTTTATAAAATTCTAATTGTTGAATATAAAATTGTACCCCTATTAAATTTGGTCGACTCACCCCATCGACACCTCCTTCAGGTATAAATTCGAAAGATCACCAATTGTCGTCGCAGGACTGAGCCGAAACTTTCTTTATTAGTTTAATATTTTTATTTTAAGAGTTTGGTGAGGTTGCATTATTAAAATTCTATAATAATATTTGCATAAATTTTTGATATTTTTTGCACATTTATTTTGGATATATATTATCACTTTATTTCAATGTCATTATTGGACTTTTGATTTAGCCCAATTGGCAAGGCCCTGGCAAAAATTATAATTCAGTAAAGTCTTCTGCTGCATAATTAATTAAATAAGTAAATAAGGAAAAGCTAAAGGATCAGGCGGTTCAGTCCATCTTCGGGTCAGGTTGTTCTTTGTTCTGTCTTAGGTCCCCTCCAAGTCATGACATTATTGATATTAGTTTCTTGAGACAAACCCAAAATGCCTTGAAATTTATCTTGATGAATCTTAATACTGATGACATAGGTGGCATCACTCATGTCCTTCATATCAAAGTTTTCATAGAGAAATTATTTCACCTCATACAATAAACTTGTATCATTAGTTTTTGGGTTTGATTCTTCTTCTTTCCATAAGTCATTGTAAATGCATCATCACCTATTTCCATTATAAGTTTTTCTTCCTCTTGAGCACACAAGACCAATAATTCATTAATCAACCACTTATCTTTATGTGTGTTATAAGAGATCTTAAAAGGACCACATGGTTGTGGAAGTGTGTTCAGAATATAATGCATCAGGAAAGAATCAGACATATCAACCTCAAGTGTTTTGAGTTGAGCCGCAATGTCTCTCATCAGCATGATGTGCTCACGCATACATAACACTGAAGTGAGCCTTAAGGATGAAAATTTCATAATGAGAGTAATGGCGAGTGTCTTATCTAAAGTTTTATATTGCTCATCAATAGCCTTTAGTAATGCCATGACATCATTATGCTGATTAAAAAAACCACGAATATCAACAGCGATCGTGGTCTTTATGAACATCACACTAAGGTGATTTTAACGTTCTCAACGTTCATAAAGAGCAAGGTTATCATGAGTGCTAGTCGTAGTAATAATTGAGTTGTCTTTGTGTATAACATAATCAATATCTTTACACTGCAAATGAAGAAGAATCTTCCCTTTTCAAACTTTATAATTATCACACCTTAATTCTAGAATATCGCACTTAATATCATAGTAACTTAGAGAAAGTATAGCTGCAAAAATTAAATTATACATGCTTATCAAAATTGAGACAAAATATATGTCATACTATAGCAATATAAATCATGCTATAATTATGAATCAAGTAACATAAAACTTGTCTGTTGGCTAAATCTCTAACTCAATAAAATTCATCTTTAACAAATAATAAAACTATCAAATTATGTTTATTTTCTTAATATTTGTTGGTAAATTAAGAAATATAACTTGATATGTTATTCTAATTAATGATGTAAATATAATAAAAATTCATGTGGGATAATATTTATTATATTTACAAGATTAATTATAATAAATGTCATAATGTGATTTTTAACCCTTAATACATAATTTTGCTTAATTAAAGATGTAGTGGTCATTATTTAATTAAATAAAATTATATAAATTATTAAACATTTATTTCACTTTAATTTCAATTTCACAATTTACTTTATTTTAAAATAAATATGAAATTAAAGTTTAAATCAATATTTTGTACACATAATACATCAAATATACATACAAAATAAATTATAAATTATGTGCAATTAAATATGTATGTAAAAAATTTAAATTTAATCAACATGCTGATTTTAATTCACAAAAATAAATTTGGCAGAATGATTTAGACACTTAATTAAATTGATATGAATCAAGGAATTAAATTACAGCATAAACATTTTAAAAAATTTGTATGTAATTTAACAAATAGAATTAATATTAAAACAATTCCAATATATATCAGAAATCAACTCGGTCGAGTGGCAACCCACTCAATCTAGTTAATAGGAGAACTAGGTTTGAGTCTCAGAAGTTGTGTTTTTCAAATAAACACCAATACAACGGTATGTATATGGAAATAAATCTTAAAGTTAATAGAATTTGTTCGATCCGAGTGGCACTTGATTTACTTTGTGTAAGGTCCATGTTCTATTCCCACATTTGGTGATTTTTTTGTAAAAATAAACGGCATTACATGTCTTCAACCTCCAGTTGGGTCTGTTCTACCCAATTCGATCCAAATGCGTACCCGCTTTGAAACCTGACAATTTCTCATCATTTTGAACATCAAATTCAACAATTTTAATTGCAAAACATTCATATGAACTTTTTTAAATGATTCATAATATTAAAACACCTAAAAAACGCCTAAAACATAAACTTTAAAAATCAAAATTTTTGAAACTTTGATTTAAAAATCATCAAGAGGCTTTAATGCTCTAATATCAAATGTTATTTATTTATATATGATCTAAACATGCTTTAGAAATAGAATAAAAACATTTAGATCAAATGCGGAAGAATTTAGTGTTAGCTCTCGTCATTGATGTTGAAATCAAAGACTGCTGCTTTCCTTTTTGATTTAGTCTCTTCTAAACTTTTCTAATCCCGTATTGATGGTGTATTTGCTTTCTGAATGAAATTGTAGGTTTAAGAGACTTCCAGCATAATTTTTTCCATTTATTTATAACTTCTTCAATCAAGAAGTTGTATCGAAGGAGTGCTTGGGCAGTTTTCTGTTATGGAAACTGTAAAAACCAAACACATCTTTTGGGTGAGTAGTAACAATTTTGAAAAAACTACCAATAAAAATTATATCGCTATCGATGAAAATAAAATAACCTTATCTTATCCTTATATTGTGTATTAAATTTTTGATTTTTATTTGAATAGTCTAATTATTAATTACAAATTAAATTAGACATTCAAATTGAATTGACATTTGCAAATAGATGAATCTCATGTTTGATTTCGACCGTTCGCATAACCCACGGAATTTGGATGAGTTTGAACAAAATAACCATGCGAAGATTTCGAAGAATCTTAAATTGAACAAAACAACCACTTTGTCGCACATTTTAGAAGACATCAACGACAATATGTGTTTGATTTTATTTCTTGCATATTCAAATGCTATACGATTTTTATTAAAAACATGTTTAGATCGTTTTAAGACGCTTAATACGGCCATTGTTCCTTTAACTTTGTCAACTTGTCCATTGGGTTTTCAAGTCGATTGAATTATTTTTGCGGTGCGATCTTTAATATGAATTTAAATGTCACTTTAATAGTGTAAAGAATATTAAAAAAAAAAAAAAGAGGAACATCCATTGTGACAAAAAAAAATGTGAAATTCAATATTTTGAGAAACTTTAGACCTCCTTTTTATTGCTTTTAATCACTTGGCTTTTATTAGAATTTACAATCAAATTTTCCTTTTGATTTGACAAGTCGTTGTTCTATAATGCAAAAATTAGCAAAATTAATTATTTAAATATTATTTTTTTAATTATTAAAAAATACCCACTAATAATCCATTAATTATTAATTATTAGTTTTTCAGCATTTATTTATTAAAAAAATCATTAACTTAAACACCCACTAATATATATATATATATATATATATATATATATATATTTATTTATTTATTTACATTAGTAAAATCATATTATGGAAATCAAATGGACGGTGTTCGTAGCATTGCTTAACACCTGGCATCCCACGTGTATATTACTAACACGTGGATATTTTCCCACGTGCTTCTTTTAGAAACTTCGACGACATTTGATGGGTGATATGACTCTGGACGTATCCTTTACTATCATTTATCTTCCTATTTGTATTAATATATGAGTAATTATTTTTTCAAATATTCTATCAATTTATTTATATTATATTTTAATTTATGGAAAATTAATAAAACAATCACTTAATTATGAGATCAATGACAGATCAACCACTAAATAATTTTTATTAATAAATAAAACGCTTAACTATGAGAAGTGAACTGAGCAAACATTACAGTTATGTTTTCTGTTAAAAAACGTTATCTTTCTACTGCGGAAAGTGAATATTTAAAATATGATTCATGAAAAATTACTTTCTTCAGAGAAAATACGGCTTTTGGCAGACGTCTTTCCAATCAAACTGTGAATTCTTCTAAGTAATTTGATGACATCGTTCCTGTATATTGTTCGAACTCCAATGGATTTAGAATAACCATGTTTGCACTGAAAAAAGTCTATAGACAAGCATAAACTTTTAAATTGACAGTGAAATGAGTGTTAATCACAAATCTATTGAACTCACTCGGCAAAAACCCAGAATTTAGACGCAATTAACGACGTGATTAATTTCGCAACAACTAAAGAAATTAATTTAGTGAGCGACGAGTTATAAGATATTTTTGAGGAAAAGACTCCTACTCTTTGCGTTTCAAAGTGAGTTCGCTATTAATGGCGATGATTGCATAGCTTATTTTTAATAGTTGAGTATTTTATTTGTCAGCTAAAATTATTTAGTGGTTGATTTGTCATTGATCTTATAGTTCAATAATTGTTTTGTTAATGTTTCTTAATTTATTATATATGTTATTGGACAAACACAACGTGACAACTCCACATTTATCTTGATAATGTCATTTTTCTATTTCCTCAAACTATAAGAATATATTAATGATGAAAATGGACGGTTAGGATGTAAGAAGTCGAATTTATCAACACTAGGTCATAGATAGGTCAAAGCAAAATAGGACAGACAACAACGTTTAAAAGCTCAAAAATAGAAACATCATGTTTGTCGTAGATCCAAATAAGTTTGCCACATCTAGTGTTCGTGTTGACCAATTGATATTGAGGTTTTTGTCTTCATGCGACCAATATCTTTGGTGAAAGACATTATAACATCTTCTCATCTCCGAGTAATGTGTGTATAGTATGAAAGATATTATAAGATCTTCTCATTAATGTGTGTATAGATAGATAAATGCAATTGTTAGTGTGACAAATTTGAATAATAATGTTTGAATTAGGTAGTTTATTTCAACGTGACATGCCAAATTGAGCAAAGATTGTTATTAATTATATTATTTTGTTGGAATCTAAATAGCCAAGTATTTAAATGCATATAATCTAACACGAGAAAGAAGTCGCACAAGGTTGGCTTATATGGGCCCGATACGACTTATTATTTGCTAGTTGACTCAATCAAATAAGCTTGTAGTTATCGTATATATGTATGTCTATACGTACATATTATAGCATTTTATACATATTTCATAGTATTTTACTAATTTATCTGTCTTTGCAATGATATATATATTCTTTATTGTTATTTTTTGACTAGATAAATATTTATTAATATAATAAATTATAAATAATTTATTAATTATACAAATCAATATTTAACACGTGAAATTAAAAATAAAAAGTATGTTAAAAGATTAACCGAGGTCAAAGTTGGCAGGTAACTACAGTTGGCTTAAACCATTGGGGGAATTCAAACTAACCATGGTTAGTCTCTAACTGAGTTTCTCTTCCGCGCCACGCTTTAGCCAACACTCAGTTTTGACAATTTCACGGCTTTGGGTTGGGAGATGGGAGTTCGACCCCGACCCCCTGGTCTGCGATGTGATCCGGCCTCGCCGCCACTCCTCTTCTCCGTTTAGGGCTTTGTTAAGAAAAATATAAATAATTAAATTATTTTTCAACCCACAAGCTTAAACTTTTTGGGATTGTTGGTAATTTGTCATGGTATCAGAGCTAGAGATCCCAAATTTGAATCTCAGCAAAGTCAAAAATTAATTCCATTAAAAAAAAATACCCACATGTAAGGACCAATAAAAAAAGAAATTGGCCTAGGGAGAATAGAGAGAGAGAGAGAGGCCAAGTGAGATTTGAGCTCGGAGTGAATCAGAGAAGCGGAGAGGGGTGATTATCTGTTGTGTTGAGTTAATTTGATTATCTGCTGTTGTTGGAATTACACCATCTCCATTGAGTGATAGTGGGAAGACTGCAAGTCTGCGTCGTCTCCACTGCATCAAGTGCTCCATTATCGAGTATCCCACCATTTGGAAAAAGCTACCATTCCATCGTTATGCCAAATTCATTGAAGTATGAGAGACCCCATTGTTGGGAGAGAAGCATTCTATATATAAACACCCATCAAAGACAGATTGAGATAGTTTAAGAAGCACCACTTAACCCTGTAGTTGCGAGCGAGATTAGATTGCAGAAGCTTTAATGGCGGCGGGTAATCTCAATTTCTTCTGCAATTTGCTCAAGATTTCCTTTTTTATCTTCTTTGAGTGGTGGAGGCAACGAGTTTGCACGGCCCGACCCACTGGGGACGCCTACGTTGTAGTGATAATAGCAGGCTTCCTACTATAAAAGTCCTCTTCTTAGGTTTGGTAACCCAGTACCACTTCCAGCCTAACAAAAATAACTATATATTGTGTTTACTTTATTTTTATTTTAATTTATTTCAAGTTATATACTTATTTAACAATAATAAACTTAAAAGTATTTTAATGCAAGTTAGCTTAAATTCTATTTTGTTTTTTTTTAATAAAGTTAATTTTGAATTTTGACATTTGTTCTAACTTAAAATTTGATTTTTTTCAACAAAATAAATCTCGAATTTTTGTACTGTAAACAAATTAGACGATATTCTGTTTTGCTTTGATCAGAACCAAACTGAACAAAATTGTTCGAAACAAGCCTAAACTGAGACAAAATCAACTAAAACCGATCCAAAACCGAGTTCAAATTGAAAAAATCTAAAACAAAAAACGAACCCGGAAACAAACCGAGCAAAACCCAAAAGATCATTTTGAGGTTCATTTTGTTGTTGTTGCAAAGTTAAAGGTTTATTTTGTTAACAAAATTCAATAGTTAAGTTGAATGAATCTTAAAGTTTGAAGTTTATTTTGTTAAAACCGATCGAAACCCAAAAGATTAGTTTAATGTTCATTTTGTTTACGCAAGCATTGTTAAAGGTTCATTTTGTTATAAAAAATTCAATATTTAAATTGAATGAATCTTAAAATTCGAAAATCATTTTATTTAAACAAAAAAAATTAAAGGTTCAAGTTGAAAGAATTCTTTAATTCATATTTTATCCTAATTTTTAAACGTATTATTAGGATGCCCACACACCCTAGGACCGTGCCTAAAATTTGACCCAATGAGTAATTATTATGGCACTCCTAATGTAGAGACTATAAAACCCCTCTCGTGTTTCAAAGCTAAAAAGCAAAATTGTATTCCAAATTAAAATCAATTAGTGGGTTAAGAAATTAACCCTAAGTTTCTCCTCTTGTTTTTCTTTGGTTAAAGTGGCTGAGGCAATGGCTTTCAAGACTTTGCCAATCTTGCTTCTTCTTGCTCTTGCTCTTTCGGTTCAAGGAGCTCGAGGTATTATGCCCTTAACTTATACGTAATTTTAATTTTCAGAAAAGCTTTTTTAACATATTTTTTAGTAGGTGTAAACCTTGTCGGGATGCGTTGAATTCCTAAACATTAGTATTTTTTTTTTATGCCAAAAATAATCAGAAATCATCGACTGCGAAAAGCTGGAGCCAGGAATCTGCGCATTTGCGGTGTCATCGTTGAGCAAGCGATGCGTGTTGGAAAAGCAAGTGAAGAGGAGCGGGGAGGAAGCATATATGTGTCGAACATCGGAGATCGAAGCAGACGGTTTAAGCAATTACGTCGAAACCGAGCAATGCGTTACAGCGTGTGGGATCGACCGGAAAACTCTCGGGATCTCTTCGGATTCTCTCTTGGACAATTCTTTCATTCAAAGGCTTTGTTCTTCTCCTTGCTATAAGAATTGCCCTAATATTGTTGACCTTTACTTTGATCTTGCTGCTGGTGAAGGTAAGATATATCTTATTAGCCCTGTTTTAAAATCAAGATTTTAAAATTAATATTTTTTGGTTTGTTTATTTTTAATTTTTAAAAGTTAAATTAACTTATTATTAAAAGAATTTCCCATCTAAAAATAATTTAAATATTTTTTAGAAATTAATATTTAAGTATTTCCTTTTTAAATTCTAGAAATATGAATTCATCAATGTATTAATTTATTTTTGCTTTTTTTATTAATAAAAAATATGTTATGCTAAAACAAGATTGGCAAGGCAAAAATTTAAAAAAAACATAACGTAAAAATCCTTTCGAAAAAATCAATTACGTGGTAGTTCGTCTTGTGAAGGTAATAACAACCTAAGACACTGTTGATTGTGAGGGCTCAACTCATATTACTAGATGTGCAAAATCTCACATCGCTTGAGAAAGTAAAAAAGGTGAATGGTTTATAAGTAGAATTTCTCTCTCTACCAAGTACAACGCGTTTCTGGTTAATCCCAAAACAAAATTGTGCGGACTCCAGTCCAAAGCGGACAATATTGTACTAGGAAGAATGAAAATCCACAAACTAGATTTGGCAAAAAAACATAATGAAATCTTATGAGTTTATTTTTGAAAAAATTCATAATTTTTGTTTGGTGTTTTTTCTTGGTAGGGGTGTTTCTTCCTAAACTCTGCGAAGCACAGGAAGGTAGAGAAGGTCGCAGTAGAGAAATGGCTGAGATCAGAAGCTCTGGTTTTGCAGTCAGCCCCAACAATGGCGAATTATGGGGTGCGCCAGCAGCTTCTCCAATTCAATTTCCTGGTTAATTTCGATTATCCACTGCAATAATCCAAAATAAACAATATTAATAAAGCTTGATCTAAAGTTCAAAATAGTTTGTTGTTGAAGCTATTTTCAGCTACTTTGTGTTTTAATAAATTTAAATAAAAAGTCTAGTTTTTGAATTTTATAATTTTTTTAAAAATTATGGAATTATATTAATGATGGAGTAACCTTGCAATTAATTGTTGTAATTAGTAATTTTGGAAAGATTAAGCACTCTAATTAACCATGCTTAGAAACAATTTCTTAGCTTCTAATCTTTTAAACAACAATCAAATAATTATATAGTTTTGAAGACATAAGTATAACTCCACCACTATCATCAAACTTACTGTTACATTTTAATATTATTCGTTCTGGGTACAAATCCACACAGTTTTGTTCTTGGATTTTACTTAAAAAAAAAAATTTATACCAGTTGAAGATCAGATCTTAAATATGAACCAATCACTTCAATCATACTTAAGCAACGTTAAATTGTGCATCCTACTACTTAGAGTAAGGTCTTCACAAGTTATCTTGATCTTGGGTCATTTTGACTCAGAATAGGACGGATGACAACAAAAATGATGAAACAAAATTATTATTTTTTCAAGAATTTGTGGTAGTAGCAAAAGATCAAATCAATAGGCCCGAAACCACCCATAAACTCTACACAATACTTTGATTTTGGCATAGTCGAATTCTGTAATATGTTCGTGATTTCTTATTTATTAGAATGTTCTAAGTAAATCTCGATATTAATTTTTTTTTGTTTAATCCTATTTGTCGACACGATGAATCCCAAAAGATACTAATGCAAAATATATTCGTCACATACGTTCACAAAGCGTTTAATCCACTTGTAAAGAACATAATCATATATATGTCAATGAAGATGTCAAGGTGTTTTGATGAACAAATTCTATGTCAACCAAGAATTTCTGCCAACAATTTTGACCAAAAAGTCTTCTAACCAATTTTGAGACTGATTAAAAATAAGAAATGATTATTAATTTTTCAATTTTTTTAAAAGTTAAAAAATAATTAATTCTTCCTAAAAAAAAAAAAAGCCCATTTAATATAAAATACGAAGAGTTTACTTCATTTATAAATTAAACATTAAACTATTTTTCTAGACAAATGAAATCTCCACCTTTCAATTATAAGAAATTTAAGTTATACTGTAAATTTATCTGTTAAATCTAGTACATATATACCATGTTTTTTCATTTAGATAAGTGTTTTAACCTTATTTCTAACACTTTCGGGGATTTCTAACTCAATTTAAACTCTATTAATTTCAAACTTTGTCAATCACTAAAGATCAACATCAAAATAGAAAAGATTTTCTCTACCTATAAAAGAAGTTTGAAGTGGTTTTGATGGTTATGAATGTAAAATACAAAAAAAAAATTCACTTCTTCGATCAACAATTTAAAATTTATTGAGTTCTAGATCATCACTGAGGCAAAAAATTAACTTCTTCAAAAATGGGAAATTGAAAGAGGAGAAATTTTGAGAGAGCATACATGCAGACTACCAAATTCAAAGCATAATAAATTGACTACCAAAATCCCATGAACAAGAAATGAAATAGACCAAGATTTGGCCACCTTATCAGACTCTTTTTTAGGTTCATCAAGAACCCCAAGTCTTAGGCAATCCAACATTGGAATATCAAATAAGGTAACTACCCTTTAACCAAGGGTGAGAGTAAGCCATGATCTTCAATGCTTTTCATGATTGTCACCCTAATTTAATAATACTTTAATATCGCTTATTTACAATGTTTTAAATCTAGCTATGAAGTTCTTAGTTCTCTCAATACAATATTATATGTTTTGTATCGATGTACGTACTATTTTGTTTTTGGGATTAGCCTAAAATGTGTTGTATTAGGTAGAAAGGAAAACTCTACTTATAAACCATTTACTTTTCATTCTCTTAATCGACGTCGGATTGTACACTCCCACTAGTATGAATTGGGCCCTCACAATAAACATAATCTTGGATCAGCTTTATCTTCACAGGATGAAATGAGGTTAATGAACTATTCTTTTAAAAATCCTAGACGACGGCATAGTTTTCTCTTACAATATAAACACTCAATTTATCTTTTCACACTTATAATTTTTTTTAAAAATCAATGTTAATGCATGCTCTAAATTTATATTTTAATCTTATTTTTTTGAATTATAGTTAATTAGTAAAATAATTTATTTGCATTATTTTATGAAAAAATTGTTAATAAATCAAATGGGTCGTATATTTTAAGGAAAAATAGAAAATACAGAAATTAATTGAAAATTGAAATTCAATTTTGGATTGACTGTGACTGTGAGTAGTATGACTTGAAATATTCAAACTATTATACTGCACGCCAATATTATATTCAAAAAATATGTGCTTTCAACAACGTTTACCCTCTGTCTTCTTCCCACCCAGAACCTATTTTTTATATTATTTAAATTCCAAGTCAAAGCTTGAAGTATAAATTTATTTATTAAATTAATAAAAATAATATATAATGATATATTTATTGCCAATTTTTATTTTTTAACAGGATAAATATTAATACATATAATTAATATATATTTTTTAATTTATTACGTTAATTGCAAGAGTTAATTTACATCTGCAAAGGATCCTGTCATGATGCTCGGTATTTTAATTTTTACTTTTTCATCTACTGATAAGGATCTTGTGATGATGCTCGGGATTTTCTCAACTTAGTGTTTGAGCTAATTGTAATGTTTTGGGTAACGTAAATAAAATCATGTCTTGTTAAATTTATTAACAAAAATTAACAATAAACTAATTTAAAAATAATATCACCAATACTATATCTTATTAAATAATTTAAATTAATCAATATTATATTTAAACACGTATAATTAATATAAAAATAAATTAATTAAAAAAAAAGTAAAAGTAAAAGACGAATTAAAGTATCTAAAATATCCGTCACCAATGCCACGTGGCGTACTCCAAATAAGAATGAGAATGTGGAACTTACTATACTATCCTTGGCGGTTTCTATATAAGGACGCTTTGCAGTTTCTTTGTCCGTCAATTCTTTCTCATCGTTCTTTCTAGGTTAAGGATTTCGTACACGATTTTCTGAGAGAAAAATGGAGAGCTCTACGTTGTCTGGCTTGTTGAATATGGTGGCTGAAGAGTTCCCAACTCGCCGGGCTCTTTCAGTTACCGGAAAATTCGAATTAACGCATTCTCGGCTTTATGAACTCGTAGAATCGGCCGCTTCAAAACTGATAGCCGGTAATGTCAAGCCCGGCGATGTCGTTGCCCTCGTTTTTCCGAATACCGTCGAGGTAGATTTGATTTTCTCATTGTCTAGAGTTTTTGTGATTTCTGTTTTGTTGTTGAGAAAATTGCCGAGAAATAGTTAGAATTAGGAAATTATTGAAAATAAATCTGTTGATTACATTAGCCGTTGTTAGTTTGCAGCTATTTTCATTTAAATTGTTATATTGATGAAGAATTCAATGCGTACTTTTTTCAGTTTGTGATTTCATTTTTGGCTGTGATCCGAGCACGAGCGACGGCGGCGCCATTGAATGCGGCGTACACTGCCGAAGAGTTCGAGTTCTACTTATCGGACTCCGATTCCAAGTTTTTACTAACTTCTATAGAAGGAAATACCTCGGCTGAAACCGCCGTTTTGAAGCTCCAAATTCCATGCGCCACCGTTCATCTTTCTCATTCAGACGCCGAATTAAACATTTCCCTGCCTGAATCAGACCGGTTCGCCTCCCTAGCTGACTTCGTAAATCTGCCTTCCGACGTTGCGCTGTTTCTTCACACTTCCGGCACCACTAGCCGTCCGAAAGGAGTTCCGTTAACTCAGCTCAATTTGGCTTCGACGGTGAAAAATATAAAATCGGTCTACAAAATCGTCGAATCCGACTCGACTGTCATTGTGCTTCCGTTATTCCACGTACACGGTTTATTAGCCGGTTTGCTGAGTTCATTAGGCGCTGGAGCCACCGTTGCTCTCCCGGAAGCCGGCCGATTCTCCATATCATCGTTTTGGTCGGACATGCACCGGTACGAAGCCACATGGTACACTGCCGTCCCGACGATTCACCAAATCATATTGGACCGCCATTCGACACATCCGGAACCCCTTTACCCAAAGCTTCGATTCATTCGAAGCTGCAGTGCTTCTCTTGCTCCGGCCATCATGACCCGACTTGAGCAAGCATTCGGGGCTCCGGTGTTAGAGGCCTACGCGATGACGGAAGCGACCCATCTCATGGCGTCGAACCCGTTACCAGAAAACGGGCCCCACAAACCCGGGTCGGTAGGAAAACCCGTCGGGCAAGAAATGGTGATATTAGATGAAAATGGTTTGATTCAGGAGAAAGAAATCAAAGGGGAGATTTGCATCAGAGGACCCAACGTGACTAATGGGTACAAAAACAACGCTCAGGCAAATAATGGTGCGTTTCAGTTCGGGTTTTTTCACACCGGAGATGTCGGGTATTTTGATTCCGATGGGTATTTGCATCTCGTGGGTCGGATCAAGGAACTCATTAACCGTGGAGGTATCTTTATTCTATTCATATAATATATCTTAAAATGTAGATTTTGAGGTTCAAGACAGTTTGATTAAATTATTGTTTTTTAATTTTATCAGGAGAAAAAATATCACCAATAGAAGTAGATGCAGTTCTGTTGTCTCACCAAGACATTGCGCAAGCCGTTGCGTTTGGAGTACCTGACGAAAAGTATGGCGAGGAGGTACCGTTCGAACTAACTCTTGCGTTTTATTCTCTTGGATTTTTGTGCATGGAAACAATGATTGCAGCTCTGCTACGTAACTGGCCTGCAATCTACACATAACTATAAGAATTAATTGTTACACTTAGGCTTACGTTTCAGGTCTAGGATTTATGGGTCTCTTTTTTCAAGTACTAAAAAATTGTTTGAGAATTCCAAACGACAAAATATTGAACTTTTCAAGTTCAAACAGTAGATTCCTCTTAATCTATCCAAGCTCTCATTCACTAATTGGAATTCAAAATTATGATGTTGGAACAGATCAACTGTGCGATAATTCCAAGACAAGGATCAGAAATCGATGAAAAAGAGGTGCTAAGGTTTTGCAAGAAGCATCTGGCAGGCTTTAAAGTTCCAAAAAAGGTGTTCATGGCAGAGTCTCTTCCAAAGACAGCCAGTGGCAAAATCCAGAGGAGGATTGTGGCTGAGCACTTCCTCTCCCAGATTTCTACTGCAAGTGTCTCCAAATCTGGGGCCTAAAAACCAGATAGCATTTGGCACAATAATTGTTTCGCATACCAAATATTGTTTGATTTTAATAAAAATTAAGTATCTTTCAAATGCAAGTTCAGTTTAAAGCCAGCCTACCTAACCTCTGGTAGAGCACCAAAGACATGTCTTTCACATTGCTCTCATCCATTCCTTCTCCAGTGTACCCATGCAAGAAAGCCTTTCTCCTAAACATGGCAGTAAACTGCTCACTTACCCTTCTAAACATTTCTTGAATTGACTTAGAGTTTCTGATAAAAGTGGACGCCATGTTAAACCCAGTTGGAGGAATATCACACACTGTAGACATGACATTGTTGGGAATGCACTCAATAAAGTAGGACGAATTCTTCTTCTGAACATTAATCATTTGTTCATCAACTTCTTTTGTGCTCGTTTTTCCTCAAAACATGGCTGACGCTGTGAGATATCTTCCATGGCGAGGATCAGCAGTGCACATCATGTTCTTTGCATCCCACGTTTGTTGGCTGAGCTCAGGAACTGTGAGGGCTCTGCATTGGAGTCGAAGGCAACAGTGACACCACCCATGGTGGAAGAGATCAGATGATTAAGGTCTCCAAATGCATGACAGAAAGCGAACTGAGCATGAGTTCAAAGTTACACAACAGTTCTATTAAAACAACATTGGAAAAATGAAAAGGTATCCGACATTATCACGATCAATGAAACGAAATTCTAGGTTCTGATAACTACTTAGAATTAAAATTGACAAACGAAGAAGTTAACTATATATAGGCTGAATGAATATATGTCATTGACTCAACATCTTCCATATTCATGCGTGCAAACAAAGTACGAAAAGACAGTTTTCAACACCACATTATAAGCTGCCCTCAAGAATCAGAAGGAAAGAATAGTTTCATATAAATAACATATAACCTTTAACTAAGTGATAAACAAAATAGAACAGTTACCCTTATATATGCAAACAAACTTACAACTAGGAGTGTTGAGCTTCGTCGTCCGAAAAAAAATGAATTATAGACAAAGCCACATTGTCTGCTATCTAAACAAATTGGTGAACATAGTAGCTATTGAGAATCGAACACAAAACGAAAAAAAAAAAACTGCGAAAGCAAAAACACCCAGATTTACGTAAAAAAACCTTACAAAAAAAAAAACACGAGTAGATGAGAAATCACTAATTAGGAAATCAAAGTACAATGAGTTTTGCGACTCAAGTATCAATATATAGAAAAACTAAAAAATCATAATATTGGATATAGGTCCAACCCGACCTAACTAGAATTCAGGTCACACCAAAATCTAATAGTAGCAATGCAAGTTTCCACCGTTGGAAGTTTTTTTAGAATTGTAAATACCCACCCAAAAGATGTGTCTGGGTTTGACAGTAGAAACTGCTCAAGACACCCCTTCATTATATCTTCTTGATGGAAGAAGTTATAAAAAGAGAAAAATTATGTTAGATGTCCCATGTGCCTGCAATCTCATTCAGAAAAAAAAAAAACACCATTAATACGAGATTAGAAAGATTCAAAAGAGACTAAACAAGAAAAAAAAGCAGTCATCTCTAATTTCAACATCAATAGAAAGAAGTAATACAATATTCTTCTGCATTTAATCTAAATATTTTTATTTGGTTTTTAAAACATATTTAGATTGTATATAAATAAATAACATTTGGTATCAAAGCTGTTAAAATATTTGTGTTGGTGTTTTGAAATCAAAGCTTCAAAAAAATTAAATTTTTAAAGTTTCTATTTTAGATGTTTTTGAAATATTTTAATGTTACAAATCATTCAAAAAAATTAATACAAATGTTCTGCAATTAAAATTGTGGAATTGAATGTCCAAAACAATGAAAAACTGTCAGTGTCAAAGGAGACATCCCATGTTTGACATATCAAAATCTTAACTAGATCAAAGTATTTCAATCCTTCCCCGCCTTCGGTAGAAGTTTGACGGACTAACTACATTAAATTATATCTATGAGTTGTATAAGATTGAGTCGACAGATCAATTTGGGAGCTATTCAAGCCAATTCCAGGTCATCTACTTAGCATCAACAAACAAGATTAACACAAATGACGCTACATAAGAAGTAGCAGATAATTAACAAAGAGGCAAAGAAAACCTTGCAAGCAGTCACAATTCTCAGCTTCCTTCCTCACAACATCCAGAAACGAGTCGATCAATTCAGCACCCTCTGTATAATGACCCTTGGCCCAGTTATTACCCGCAGCGGACTGCCACAAAAAAAAAAAAAAAAAAGTTATCAGGTCGGAATATCTGCCCAAACGGACCAGATCCAACGCTATCCATAGTCCCCGGGTCGAGATCCAGCAGCACATCGCGAGGAACATACCGGTCAGAACTCGCTTCATTATAGTAAACGTTCACTCTCTCCCGTTGCAAATCATCAGTTCCCCTATACCTACCGGTTGAAACGATGCCATGTTCGGCGCAAACAACTTCCCTAAACTTGGCTCCGGTTTGATTTCCGCGTTCACCACCTTGAATGTGAAGAATCTCACGCATTTTAGAGGGAGAAGGCAAATCGAGAGGGAGGGTATGGCGGGGGAGTTAGTAAGGAAATAATAGGGACAGATCATATACAAACGATGAAGATGACGGAATTGACGGCGTTAAGTTTATTGTGTACGAATACAGCTTAACGCATTTCCGTTACTGACGGGGTTCTGATTTGGAGGGAATATGAAAATTTGAATATTATTGAAGAAATTATCGGGTGCGGCTCGGCTTAACATTAATTTATCAGATTATTTCCATGGACGGCTGAGATTCGGTTAACATTAGTAGGGGTTCATATGGGCCCCACATATAAAAACTCATCCAGAGCCATTCTAGACTTGCATTTTACCCAGTTTAAAACTGGCCTCAAATGGAAAGGATGGGCCTAGTGGGACCCAAGTACTCATCAATTTATTATTATTTTTTTAATAAATAAAAATAATATATTATAAAACAAGAAGGATCATCTCCTTACCCTCAAATAGTCAAATATGACTATCTAATACCATAAAATTAGGAAAAATAATTACTCGAGCATAAAATCTAACAAATGCCCTCTTAAAATCAATAATAATAAAATTTAAAATATAAATAGTTTGTACAAAAACATAACACTGTGACAGAGTTACGTAAATAATTGTTATGTTCTGCAAGGGACTTAAAATAAAATGGAGAACGAACTATCACAAAAATGAACTGAAATGTTCGACCGTTATATTTAACTATACCAAATAGCAGCGGAAGGCTTATAAAATAAAAATTTCAATGTCCAAAACAAGTGGACTAACACTTAGATTTAATAGAGACATCAGATGGTGTATACAATAACAATCGAAATTAGAATAGTTTGTGCATAATAGTGGCTCGTGTGTCTAAAAGTAGTATAGGACAAAAAGAGTCAAATCTCACCAACAAATAACTCTCAACAAAAGATAAATAAATATAGTTAACAATGCTGCCAAGTTCAAATATGCATCAGCCATTAGTGATCATCCAGTCTAAAACCTCAAAGGGGGAAGTCGTTTGGGTCGAATCGACTAAATTCAATTGGGGTAAAATTTTACATTCAATAAATAATGTGGTACATACATAAAATATGCCGCTATTGTCAAACGATAAAAGCTCAATGAAAATAGAGTTACCATGGACTCCGAGCATACAATGTCATCGACAATAACAATAATAAATAATGACAATACTCAGACAATCGCAATAGCCACAACAACCCTAATTAGGTTTAGGATTTTGCACCTAGGGACATGACACATACAATTGTTTCGTTACTCTTGTTAACAACAACAACAAACAAGCACATCCTCCAACAATCAAATGTATGTAATGAAAACAAGATCTCCATATGAGTCCATCAAACTTAGTGCATGTGACCAAGGTGATCAATGAAATATTGTTCGTGCTAAAAAAATGTCCAATGAAAATTATATAAAATAATGCAAAAAAAAAAAAGAGCCATAAAACGAACATGGTGTTTTATATAAAAATACGTCTCAAAATAAAAGTTTTAAAAACAATGTAATGATTGCCATGAAAATAAACATCTACTTCAAATGAATCTATCAATGCCAAAACTCAAGAATTCAAAAAAGTCCAAACTTGACGTCCAAATTTTGAACTTATCATCATGTATATTTATTAGTATGAGTTTTTTTCTAAGCCTTCAAAAGTTTATTAGAACCTTAGAGAAGTAAACCTCAAAATCCAACTTTAAACATTTAGAATGATTTCAAAGATAATTCATTTCAAAACCATAAGTAAATTCGGAGTTTTCATGTTTTTTTATATAATTTTCGTGTTAAATCGACAATTTTTCTGTACATTAGAAAACCTAACATTTTTCCTCTCTTGATTTTTTTCTTCACAATCCATTCAGATGCTAGATCACCCAACCAATAGATTTTCTCAAACCAATCCCCAAACGAGTTTCCGAATCAAATCCCAGAATCCCTACATCTCCAATCACGTTTCGATTAGCAATTTCCTCTTTGCTCTTTCTCTTTGTGCTAATCCAATTTCTCAAGAAGTGTTATGCCAATTGTCTGTTCTTTGGATACTTCTTTCATGTTCACTTTATTTCCTTCATTTACTTTTATGCCGAGCAGAAAAAATATACAACTTGTCATTTTCAAGAAGAAATTTTAAGTAAGACTGTCATAAGATTGATTGTTGTTGTCGGCCATGAATCGATGAATCTATTGTCATCTCATTCTCTTTCATAAATTTCTTTTTATCTTCCAAACTTAATCCCTCGATGAACTTTGCATTTCTAATAACTCATTTATTGCTGTATTAAGGGTTTTGGAGGGTTTCTCAAACACTTAATATTAATCGCGTAGTTGTAGAGTCTATCCCTAACCTTCAATCTAGAAAAGGCCGTAAGAAGGAGAGCAGCGCATAGAAAGAGAAAAACCGTCATTGTCTTCACTGTAATCGTCTTCCTTGTAATCGTGTTTTCACTGTTTGTTTCTTTTCCAATCAATCAAGAGCCGTGAAAATTATAGGTCGCAAATGAACCCACAAACAAAGAGCGATTCTCCTCTAAAATTAATAAATAATCATTACTTAATAAATCAATTAATTAATTAAAACACTCCTTCAATTTGAAAGGAGACGTTACAACAATAATTCCAACTATAATGAAAGACTTCTATACTATGATAAAAATACTATAATGTCTCATTAAAATCAATTACTTGAAATAAATAAACCTAAACAACAAAAGCTCAATTGTTGCTTATGTCATCACCACAATGCTATTGTTCTACTTTACCAACTCTTTTTTGAAATTTTAATCCAAAATCCATAAAATAAATACCCTAAAATATTAAAGTTGTTCCAATGTTGCCACTATTTCTGTTCTCTGTCTCTGAATATAATATGATAGTTGAAGGGCGACAGCTACTTTTCTTGGAAAAAAACATTGTGTGGTTTCACAAATAAACTTTATATTTATACTTAAAATTTTGATAAATTGTAATTTATATCTTAACCCGTAAAATTATTTATATATTAGAGCTTAAATTTTTTAATTTTTTTATAAATTAAATATTTACCTTTCAATTATCAACAATTTGTTGGATTATCTTAAACAATCTAACATGTTTACAAAACAAAATTAAAGCATTTAGATCAATTGCGGAATTTTTCAAAATAACTCTAGTCATTGACGTTAAAACTGGGACAACTTCTTGACTTCCATGAAGAGTCTCTTCTAACCATTTATAATCTCGTACAAATGGTGTACGTTTCTTTACGAATTGAGATTACAGAATTATGGGACCTTCAATGGCAATACATCCCTATTTATAAACTTCTCCCATCAAGAAGTTACAAGAGAAAGAGTGCAACATATGGGTAGTTTTCATAAATGAAATTGTCTGGAAAACCAAACTATAACTCCAGTGAGAAGTTACAAATCCAAAAGCACAAAGAATTTATTAACTTCCAACACAATTTAGATATTGTTGTTCATTTATTCGTTAAATCTAATTCGTGTATTTCATATTTTTTATTTAATCAAAAATTTTAATTAAATTAATCATATTTTTTATAATCTTTAATTCGATTTCGAATTTTGTTGATACCTAATATGTTCGAAGAGGAACCAATGATGAAGAAGAGAAAAAGTAGCAATTTTAAATTTTGAAGATGGAATGTTTCTTGTTTTTTTTTTTTTTGTTAATTATTTAAAGTGGGAAGTTAAAGTTTCAAAATGAAACTTGAAATTCTTTTTTTTATGTATAAAAAGGTTGATAAGTAGAAGTTATGATTATGTTAAATTATTAAGCATTTAATTAAGGTGTGTTAAGGACCCGACAATGTTCATTACTCCGCAAACATTGAGCTGTATGTTTCCCACCATTTTCTTTTAATATCTCTGATATCTAGAGAGAGGGAGAGAGATGGAGGGAGAGAGAGGGAGGGAGAGAGAGCTCACGTTTACCCAGTTGGTCACGCGTGACATTACAGTCTTTCGTATGGCTTCCATTTTCAAACCCAAGGATTCTGTCGTAGCCGTTATATAAACCATTAGAAACACAGAGCTTAACCTATGTTCTTCTGCTAACCTAACTCTCTCTCTCTCTCTCTCTCAAGTTCAAAGCGTTCAAGCTCTTGTTTCCTTCACCTCTCTGTGTTTCTAAGATAGAAACAACTATGTCTGTGAGTTTCTTTCTCTCTCTCTCTCTCTCTCTCTCTCTCTCTCTCTCTCTACGTCTCTTCATGGGGTTAGTTTGACAGATGGTGGAGGTGAGAGTGCCGAACCTGGACTGTGAGGGATGTGTTTCAAAGCTGAGGAAAGCTCTCTTGAAGCTTAAGGGTAAGCTTATTTCTGTAAACATTTTTATGGGTGTTTCCTGTTTTGACATCTCCACTAAAATCTGATTAATCTAAGCTCTAACTTTGTCTCAGTAAAACTCTGAGAAAAAGAAAAAACCCAAATGACAAAGCTTTTACAGTGAGTACATATGAACTAAACCCACAAAACCCGAAGAACATGCCATGGCTAAAATTAAAGAAATACTAAAATCCAAAAAAGTATGCAAACAAATGGAGGGGGTGATTAATCAAGTGAAAGTTGCACAGGCCACAAGTTCTTCTCTACTTTATCTATAAACTTATGTTGTTCAATGGCACAAAAGAATATATTAAAAAGTACAAACTCCACTCATATAATATTATTGCACGTCTTTTTTTATTGAGTTTTGTGAGGTCTCACAAACTTGTATAGTACAATATTATCTATTTTACGTCAAATCTGTCATAGTTTTTTATTGTGGAAATAATAGCAGTAAAACAATGACAGAAAGAAAGAATGAACACCAGCATTTTACATGGTTTGGACAAAACGTCCTACGTCCACGGATGAAAATCGTCAAGCAACTTGTATTACTATCTTCAAGGTTACAAGAATAGAAAAACAACTTACAATCAAAGATCAGATCACAAACATACAGAAAAACGAATTACCCAGAGAAACTCATCTCTTCTTTTCGTCTTCTTCCTCGTGAACAATAACCTCTGTTAGCCTCTGTATTTCTATCACCAAAACAGAGCCTAATTCTTTTTACACGTGATCACTTAAACCACCTTATACCACTAGCATATATATACTAACTGATTCAGCCAATTAACTTTAAGACAAAAAACAATTGCCTTTAACTGCCAGTAACTTACGGTAAAATTGAGTCATCTTCATAGTTTTGTTATGAACCCTCACAATTAATATTATCTTGGATTGTCATTGTCTTCACTGAACTACATGTCACAAGTTTCATCATAAAATGTATTACATTAGTTGGAAAAAAAATACTACCCATAAATCCCTCATTTCAATTACACTCCAGCGATATGTGATACTGCATTCACCTAGCTGGAAAGTTAATTTTTGATGGAGTAATTTGATGATGCAAATATTCTAAAAACTGTGATAGATTATTAATCTTTAAAACTTAAAAATTTTGAGTTTGGTAACTTAAAAAATATTCTTAACAATTACGACTTAAAATCTATTACTATATTTCAATTGAATTTGCGAAACTAACTGGGGAGAGTTATGATTAGTGTTTTTGGTTTGTAAGAGCAGGAGTGGAAGAAGTAGAAGTGGAAATGGAGATGCAGAAGATAACAGTGAGAGGGTACAGAATAGAGGAAAAGAAAGTGGTGAAAGCCATTAAAAGAGCTGGAAAAGCAGCAGAGCCATGGCCATTTCCAGGGTTTTCCAATCACTTCACGTCCTTCTACAAATACCCTGCTCACATCGTCAATCATTACTATTACCAAGCTTTCACCAATGGAGGCTCCAATGGCGTCCACACTTTTTTCCATACTCCTTCTGCCTACTCCCTCGCCGTCTCCTCCGATGAATCTGTTTCTTCTCTTTTTAGTGATGATAATCCCCATGCCTGCTCAATTATGTGATCTCTCTCTCTCTTTCTCTCGCTCTGTTGTAGATCAGTTGTTTGATTTATCAGTATGACTCAGTAAAGGTTTGTTTGCTTTGCTTGTCTAAATTTGGAGAAAGTGACCTCAGCATTGACTCGTAAATTATTGGATTTGTAAAGTTGGCGGAAAGATAGAGGAGGCCTAACCTTCATATTAAATATCAAAGACTAATATTTAATATTAATCTTTTTGAAGGTTGTATAAATGATTTTAGGAAATTAGCAAATCAACCTTTGTATCTTGTAAGCAATGACAAATCACTCACTAAAGTATTTTCGCTAACAACTTAACCACTGAACTCTAGAAAATAGATGCCGCAAACATTGCTGTCACATTTGCCGTTAAACATTTCAATTTATTTCAGCAATGAAACTGTTACATCCGACCCTACCTGACCTAGTATTAGTTTAAAAAAATGGAATTTTGAACTCCCCTTTTAGGGGAGTTGTTGCCAAATTTCAAGGAGCACTCTCCCTATTTCAAAGAGTGGAGAGGAAGGGTCGACACACGCCATCTCCTCTCAACAAGAAGATTTTTCCTCACTATTTTTCCTCTGGCAAGTAGTGTCTATGTAGAAGGAAGATAGTCTCCGACGATGTAGCAAATCGTCCGCATCTGTTGTAAGTCACGAGTCTTGAATCTTGTCTCCTCATTAGTGTTTGATATTAAGCGATAGAATTGTTTGCTAAAGATTGTGATTTGAGCATCGGAGTTCTATTGCTGGCTCAGGCGTGACTTCAGCTGTGAGGAATTTCTCAAGTAAGAAAACTAGATTTCTTTTCAACTTTGTTTCTTCCTTGGGCTTTCTGCAATTTTGAAAAGATTTATGAGGATTTTGGATTGGTTGGTTTGACACTATAATTATAGTATAAGATGTTCGTCGGAGGTCGGGAAGAAAATCCCAACCGGAAAAGTTAAGCCTTTCGACCAAAACCATTTTCCAAAAATCGTTATTGCTATTATGTTGGATTTCTAAAATTAAACTTGGGTACTGTTGTGGTTGTGGGTGTATCTGTGTTGGGTTAGGTGGCCGGCGGTGTAATATCTGAAAAATTTCCTCTATATATAATAATGTAAAGAATTTTGTAGAATATATATTTTGATAGAAGAAATGTGTTTCGTATTTCTGCATTGTTTATTTGATGTCATAAATATATTGATGAAGTAATTAGGGAAATTGTTAAAGGTAAAAAATGATAAAATGAAAAAGTATGCAGTTATGAAGGGAGGAGGTCGATCATGGGTTGAGCTGTCGATCTCCTTCGTGAAAAATTAAGGTAGGTTCTATCAATTTTGGAAGCGGTCGATCAGCTGAATGAGAGGTGATCGACTGGTCCCACAGTAGTTTCTATGCAGAGTCTTGCAATGTTAGAATAGGTAGATCACAGGGTCGATCGGGAAAATAGCAGTGGCGTATAAGTAGATTGACAATGTTGGAATCGGTCGATCACATGGTCGACCGTGAAAATGACAATGGCGACATAATGCTGAGCGGTCGATCGTCCACTACGTTGGTGATCAACCGACATTCATGAAAATCGTTGATTCTAATGGTCGCGGTTGATCATCCTCACGTTGGTGATCGACCGAGAATATCAACCGTCGCCAAAATCGTAACACCCCCTGGTACTCCCAATACAATATTGTCCGCTTTAGGCTGAAGCCCACACGATTTTGTTCTTGGGGTTAGCCCAAAATGCGTTGTATTAGGTAGGGAGGAAAATTTTACTTATAAACCATCTATTTTCTACTCTCCCAAGCAATGTGAAATTGTGCACCCCTACTGATATGGGTCAGACCCACACTTGAGCCTTTCCTGGCATTCACAGGGCGAGCTGTCATAATCTCCCTCCCTTGGGAACCCGACGTCCTCGTCTGCCACACTTCTGGTTGGGATTTCGCTCTAATGTCATTTGTAATATCCCCTGGTGCTCCTAGTACAATATTGTTTGCTTTGGGCCGAAGCCCCCACGGTTTTGTTCTTGGGGTTAGCCCAAAACGTGTTGTACTAGGTAGGGAGGGGAACTTCACTTATAAACCATCTATTTTCTACTCTCCCAAGCGATGTGGGATTGTGCTCCCCCACTGATATGAGTTGGACCCACACTAGAGCCTTTCCTGGCCTTCATAGGACAGGTTGTCACAAAAATAGTCGCCGAAATGCATCAACTGTATAGAAGAAAATGGGGACACGTGGTTGTGCTGATATGTGGCACCTCATAGGTTGGACCAGATGGGTGGATTATCGTATGTCACCTCCCATGGGTAACCTATATAAGCGCAAAATGGAGAATGTGAAGCTAGGGCATTTTGGGATTTTGAAGAGGAAACTATGCTGATGTGTATCGTCCTTCTGGGCTGAGGAGTTGCTGGTGCGAGGAGTGACTTCTGCAAATGTGGCGAAAAAGGTAAGGGGTAATTGTATGTTTTTTGCCAGATGTAGCCTACACCATAAGTATAGAGTTTGTCTTGTTTGTTGTTGAAAATGTTAACTTGTTGAATTGGTTCGATGTCTGCTTCCTGTAATGTGAATAGAATTCATCTGCTTCATGCTTCCTGTTTCACTTTTATTTTAGCTTCTTACTCTGTTGCCCTGATGA
This sequence comes from Begonia loranthoides, assembly GCA_022433065.1. Classification (NCBI taxonomy): domain Eukaryota; kingdom Viridiplantae; phylum Streptophyta; class Magnoliopsida; order Cucurbitales; family Begoniaceae; genus Begonia; species Begonia loranthoides. The sequence goes on along the minus strand of CM039482.1, from coordinate 1,692,617 downwards.
TGTGAGTTTTGGTTCTTTATTTGGTTCCGCCCGATATATATCTTGAAAATGTTTACTTTGTAGATGTATAGTTCTGTTCTAAAATTTTTGGGTACTACTCACTGGGTATAGAGTGCTGTAGTTTGATTACTGCTTAACTTTGGATAAACCTATTTCATAGAAGGAAATGTTGAAAGTAGTGGCTTATTACCTGTTAGTTTATATTGCTTGATAATTAGACGGAGTTAAACTTGTTCCTTTCGTAATACTATATATAGTTGAAGTTATGCTTTATTAAAAATAACAATGTTCATTGTGAAGCTCCTTCATGTTACTTCCCTGTTTACTGCTTGTGATGTTAGATGTACTTAGAATTGATTTCTATTGAATTGCATATGTTCCTTGCTTGTTATAGTATTGATATATTGTTGAGATTAGAACATTGCTTAAATTGACATGCATCATGATTAGAAACAATTAGGAATGTTACGACTGGATTGGTATTTAATACACGGGAGAGAAACAAATTAAATTAATATAAATAGAAATTGGAGGCTGGGGAGGTAGTTTCAGATCTATTTGGGAGAATTGGGAGATGATGCATCTCATCCCTTGTCGGGATGAGTAGCCTGTTCTACCCAAGGATCGATTCTGAGAATGTAACTATACTCTTTGTGGGAAATATTTTCAATGTTCTGAATTAATATTATGAGATTGTAATTAAATAATAGAAAGGATGAATTGTTTTCTGACATATAAGAATGCATCATATTTCATTTTACTTTTTATTCTGCATTATTGCATGATGAGTGCTTGGGTTACCAGGCGAGTTTGACCTGAGGGTTCTAGCTCACAAAAAGTAACATTTGGGTGTTTTGAATAGTTTGATGTTGGTTTTGAAATATGATAAATGTTTTGTCAAACTACAAGCATTTTGGTTAATGTGGTAAACCTATGGTTTGAAATCATTATTAACTTCCGCTTTGATTACTCTTATCATTTTTCCTTCACACGTTTTTCAATAAATTAAAGAAAAATTTTATAGATGGCTAAGAAAATGATAAAGTTAAAATGGGGCGTTGCAGGCGGTCGGGAAGTGATTTCCGATCACTCTGCTTTAATTGCAGACCAGCAACTCTATTGAGTCGCTAGAGAAAAGAAAAGACCACGCCTTGGGAATTCTGAAGCCATGAGACATCTTCTTATGGGCCACATCCCAATAAACTCCTTGGGTCGCAGCTCAGAACTAAATGGGGCTTAGACCCATAAGAGTTAATGGGTTCAGCCCAATATGTTGGGTTGAAACCTAGACCTTGTTATGGGCCAAATTTTTTTTAACTTATTCAAATTTAGACCCAATCATTATTGCGTCATTATTATTGGTGAAATATATATATCCAAACTCTTATTTTGGGAGTTCAAATTCTAATTTGATAAAAATGCTATGATTAGGTTTTGAGACTTATGAAGTTGTCAACTCGTCTACTGTTTGACGTCATTAGACTTATTCAGTTGGGCCTTGGTATTGGTTGACCCAAACTCAAGGTAGAGGTTATCTTATGTTTAATGTACATTAAATTATTAAATGTTTAATATTGTTTTAATTAAAACAAATCATTTAAAATACAATAAATAAAATTTTATTTTATCTTAACAAAACTCTTTTCTCTTTTAAATATTTTAGCCTAGCTAGGCATAAGATCCACTCATGCAAATCCTTCATCAACTGGTCCTTAACCTATTCTCTTGATCTCGTGCATACCTACATGAACAAGACTTAAACGAATGAGTCTAACACTTAATAAATGATATAAAATAAATATCTGAATGCACATGCTATGCTACTTTAAAACCCGTATACAGTTTTCCGTTTTCATTTTTATTTATCTTTACGTTTTTGTTTTTCTTTATCTTTACGTTTTCTGTTTCTTTTCTGTTTTTGTATCTTTTCTGTTTCTGTATCTTTTTTGTTTCTATTTCGTTTCTGTTTCCGTATCTTTTCTGTTTGCGTTTCTTAATCTGCCATGCATCACTTTTGATGATAAATGAGTAATCATCAGGCCCAATGGATATTGTCCATTGTGGTCGGGGTTACGAACCCCACCTCAAGGCTTTTGACCTCACGGATTTGCTCTTGGACTAAGCCTTTTGGCTCAAACCCTCATCCTAGACCAAAACGCGTTCCCTTGTCCGATTCAGTCAGGGCCCAAGCGGCCAAGCCCCACCCCAAGACTTTTGACCTTACGGATCAAGACGCATCCATTAGGTCATAATTACCACTCACTTATCTCTCATATCACCTTTCTCTTTACTTTTACTCTTTTTCTTTCTTTAAGTATTCATTTCTTATCTGTTTTACTTTCAATGGTAAAATGGATATTCCTACAGCTGAAATGATGGTAGTCCTCTTCGGGTGGCCAACCCTCGAGGACACCGTACACTTAGTATGTGTGAGCATCTATTAAACCATCATTTTTTTTTATTCAATTACTCTTATCTTATTATTTACGTATTCATTTTCATTTAGTTCTGTTACGTTTTCTTTTCAAACCATGCATAAAATCAATTTTTGTATTGTTTTGAAAACCGTAATGCATGATACTTGTGAATGCATATAGTTCTATATCTTCTAACCATGCTTATTATCATAACTTTTAACGTAAGAAACTAGCATGTATTAAACATATCATTGAAAGAACTTAATTCTAATAAACACTCAGCAAGCAGCAATACAATTCACGAAACATGCTCAATATCTGGCTATTCTAATAAAATAGTAGACATGATCAATATCTTATTATTCTAATAAAGCGGTAAACAATCAGCGTACAATTCCTAATTCTTATGATGTAAGACCCGAAAGACCAAAACACATGCTTATCACTTACCTCGAGTCCGTAGCGAGTTTAACACTTAACATTATCTTTATTCTTTTTTAATACCTTCAAAATCAATAATATTTAACCATTAATAACTATTCACCGAACTCCATAAACGTTGACGCTTAACAATTCCAGTGTTCAACTTAATTAATTAACAGTTTCTAACAACCAAACACAATCCATTAGATCAACCAACTAAAACTCATTCCCTACATTTTTCTTCACTTCGCTATTTATTCTAGTCAAACACAACTGATAACATGACACTACCATCCATATAACAAATCTATGGCCAATCATAAAATCCAATTAATAATTAAAAGTCTCAACTCTTTAGCAGTTTCTAATAGCCACAACCTAAATAACAACAGTTAAACTTAGCAATTAACAATCATCCAGACAAGGACAATTCAAACCAACATGGCCTAACCAATCATTATTGACGGCAGACAATAACCCATCAATAATTATAAAATAAAACCTAGAAGTAGCAACCACAAAAGGACATTATCCAACAACTGAGCATATATACTAAAACTGTAAATCAACATAGAGCATCATAAACATCCACTTCTCATTCATCTTCTCCTATTATTCCCATAAAGAAAACACTGAATACCTGTAGAGTCTAAGAAAACAGAGAACTCCACCTCCAGAGCCTTTCCTCTCACTATTTTTTCTTCCCAGCTTCTCAGCTTCTCAACTTCACTCACGGCCTATCTCTCAATGACAGCAGAACAATCCATCAATAATCTCCATAAAATTAAAAGCATAAATCCTAACATAATTCGTGAAGGAAACAAGAAGGAGATTCTTACCTGAAGAATCCAAGAAGGACCCAAACCCAGGAGCTCCTTCCTCACCCTCTTCTCTGCTTCTTCTTCTTCTCACAATTTCTCACTCGGGCTTCCAGAGAGCACTCTGACTCTCACTCCCAATTCCAATCCTCAACTTATTCTGAACATCGCTTGACGATGATTACAGGTCCAATTTAAATTCTCTAATTTTGTTTCTTGAATTAAATTTCCAAAATCATATATAATATATTCTTATTATAAGTTTATCGTGACCTAGAAGTTCCGGGTATTATAGTGTCCCTGTGCGCAAACCCTAAACCTGATTAGGGTCTGTGCCTGTTGTGATCGTCTGAATATCGTCGTTGTGCATTTCTGTTAAATATTTTATCGTTCACTTTTGTTCCTTCTTATATTAAATTGTGAAGAATAAAAAATTGAAATTCCACACATAATTCGTATGATATAAAAGTTGAATATAAGATTTAATTCCTATTGAGTTATTTGACTCACCCTAGATTTGAATCTATTTTTCATGAAATAATCAGGGTAATCCTCTGTTACCACCTCAGGAGTCGATTTTGGAGATTTTCCCAATTAAGTCATTTTAATTACTATTCTTGAGATACTTAAGATATTTTAGAGGTTTGGTCCTTTGAATTATTTTAATTTTATTCCTGTATACCTTGGATCATTTAATTTACACTATATTAATGTCACTTATGAGCCTTCTTTTGGGCATGGTTTGCAATTTAATTTTTAAGTCTTCTGCTGCTAAACATTGGATTTAAGAGAAGGATCAAATGATTCGGTCTATTTCAGGCTGGATTGTTCCTCGTTCTGTCTCGGGTCCCCTTTGAGGCCTGATAGGAACCATATATGTTCCTCTGCGAAACGTCAGTACTAAATGTAAAGCTTCTTGTTTGTTGTTCCTCTCCATAACGTCATACGTCATTCCTTCCTCAGCGGAAAGTATGATGTTTTGCCGTGGAACATCAACTTTCCTCTGCGGAATGTCATTACGAATAAACATTTTCCCTTGTTTGTCGTTCCCTTGCGTGGAACGATGTCATTCTACTGAGGAAAATATACGTTCTGCCCCTCTCAGATGGAGCACCTTTACTCTTAAGAGTCAATTTGTTCATCCTAAAATCCATTAGAATTGATGAAATAGTGAGGAAATCGCTCTGAGAATATGAAGGGTTCGGGATTCGCTGAGGAAATCGCTAATCTCACGGAAACACGAAATGCCAATTTATATATACTAGAGCAACAGAAGGCAGAACGATGTATGACGTTTCACCTAGGAACAATGTCTTTCTGCCTCGAAAAGTATGACGTTCCGCGACAGAAAGTATGACGTTCCGTGTAGAGAAACGATAGACAAAAAGAAATTTTTATTAATAGTGACATCCTGCAAAGGAAAGTGTAACGTTTCGCCCCAAAATAACAAACTATAAGCTGTATATTTAGTATTGATGTTCCAGGAACGTATAGCATTTCACAGCTAAACGAAATTTAAATGTTTAACGGCAAACATGACAACGATGTTTACGGCATATATTTTTTATAGTTCAGTATTTAAGTTGTTAGAGAAAATTATTTAGTAGTTAATTTATCATTAACTACAAATGTGAATTTGTTAATTTCTAATAATTTTATTAGATTAATTTGATGACAAAATTGTGATGAAAAATCAATTTTTTAATAATTAAGAAAAAAAATACAATGTTCTTTTACCGAAACTAAATGATGCATTCAAAAGCCGCCTCTTCCCAAGCCCGAGGGCTGATTACGAAGCAGTTCTTCAAACTTCAGAAAACGACCATTAACATTTTTAAGGGAAAGCAAAAAAACAAACAATAAACTCATGTTAATGTCGTACCAAACTTTAAATAGATTTAACATACAATTAAAATTTTAAATTATGAAATATAAACGACGTAAATTTCTCAGTTATTTTTTTTATTAAAAAAAAATACTGAAACAAATGCAATAGTCACGTTTTCTGCTTAAAAACGTTAAAGGTCATCCAATGAAAGCGTCTAAGGATCAATAACGGATGTTCTTCAATGACGAGAGACATCCAAGGCTGATCCACGAGGAAAAAAGTACTTGGAGTCACCGTAAGGCTGAGGAACATCCATATTGAAGACTAGACGAAAAGATGGTCGTCCTTCAACTAGGATGAGAGAAGGAGCGTTGATGGACAAACGTTCATGTCTGTTGAATATAGGGATATATATTTTTTAATGAAAATAGACAGTTATGATGGAGGATTGTCATCCTTTAAATATGCTGGCAGATCATGGTTCATGTCTATTTGATCGAGAGACGAACGTCACTCAACGAGGATAAACAGTTAAAATAAAGGATGGCTATCCTCCAAAAATACTAAAAAACAATTGTTTCATGCTCATTAATTTAACGAAGATGGATAATCAAAATTGAAGATGATCATCCTCCGAAGCCATTGAAAATGACCCGTTTTTAGTTTGATAAATCAATTAGTAATTTCATAATTAAAAAATAATGTTTTCATACACTAATCTTTTCTTTTTACATTTTAATAGATTATTGCGTTTTATTTTATTTCTGGCTATAAATAAGAAAGGCTGCCTAAAACCGAGGCGTGCGGTCAGAGTTGTGCGCTTCCAATCGAGAAAACTCCACCAACCTTTCTTCTTCAATTCTGCACCTTGACACTTCCTCTTCCTTCTTCCAAATGGCTCAGGTATATCTTCTTCTTCATCTTCATCCATTCTCAGCCTGTTTATCATCTCTGTTTCTTGAGCAGAAGGTGGTTCTAAAGGTGATGACGATGACTGATGAGAAAACAAAGCAGAGAGCCATAGAAGCAGCTGCAGATATCTACGGTATTTCATCCTCCTAAAATAGTCTCTGGGTTTACAGTTTTTGAAAGCAGATTCATCGCGTCACCGGTTTCTGGGTATGTTTAATTTTTCCATTTTCAGGGGTCGATTCGATCGCAGCAGATCTGAAGGAGCAGAAGCTGACAGTGGTTGGATCGATGGATGCAGTGAAGATAGTGAAGAGACTGAAGAAAGTAGGGAAGGTGGATATTATATCAGTTGGACCAGCTAAAGAGGAGAAGAAAGAAGAGAAGAAGGAGGAGAAGAAAGAGGAGAAGAAGGAAGTGAAGAAAGAAGAACAGAAAAAATAAATTAATTTTAATTAAATACTTAAATCCTTCAATAATTTTCAATTTTGTTATTATTATAATTATTTTTGAGTTTGTGCAATACCCTTTTTTGTACACGTACTGTTTTTTTTAACATATATATGATGGCGGACATTCCATGTTCAATGTATTTAATCATTCCTCGCTCAAATATATAAATAATTTAATTATAATTTTTAATTTGTGATGCATATGATAAGTATAAATATTTGCATACTAAAAAAAATTGAGATAGAATATGTATTTAGTTTTTAATAAAATTGACAAAATAAACTCTGAAGTATTAGATCTGCTACAAGTCAAACCTTAAAGTAATTTCGAAAACAACTAAAATCTTGAGTTATGGTAAATGAACGACGCAAATCTTGCAGTCACGTTTTATGTTAAATTTAATTTTTCTTCTACAACAAATTTGTCGTCTTTCCACAATGAAAATATACAAGAAGTAGTTGTAGCCAATGACTTACTTTACTCAGCATAAAACAAGTATTCGCTACAGAAAGAATATTTTTCACAGCAAAAACGTGTTTTCATTGTAGAAAGTAAGTCATATTCCAAGGATTTGTCTTCCCCAGCAGATATTTTCTACAGTGAATATTTGTCCTCTGCTACGGACATGATATTTTGCGCAACTGATATTTGTCTTCCACTACAAAATCTTAGTTTCCTCAGCATGACCCAAACTTGAAGTATAACTTCATATCAATTAATGTATCGAAATATATTCTTTTAGATACAATAATAGAATGATTTTTAATATGAGTTTTGTGCCTATACTTCGTCAACTCAATCTTGAATACCAATAAGTAGAGACAATTTGATATAAAGTTGGAAACAGACCAATTGAAATATTGGTTGTGTTTGAGATTGAGGTTGCACTTCAGGTTGGGGTCGTAATTCACCCTTGAGTTGTGCTAAGGAAATTATCCTTTTCACAACGAAAGATAAAATATTCACTGAGAAAAATATCATTTCTGCCACAGAAACTAACACTTCGTAGCAAAAACAACGTTTTCGCTGCAATAAATATCATTTTCACAATAAATACTTGGGAGATTATCATTAAAATTTTAAATTTATAATAGAAAATATGACGTAAAATTTACGTCATTTATTTATTATAGTTTAAAATTTTAATTCTTCGTAAAATTACGTAAAAGTTTGACTAATCGTTTACCCAATAATTCAAAATTTGTACGTTAATTACCCTAATTTTTATAATTTATGAGTCCCTTTAATTTTATAATTTGTTTTAAATGATTTTACTATCTATTTTTGTGTTTAATTTAATTGGAAAGTCCCCTGACAATTTTTTATATTCACGTCATTTATCTGAATGGCCACAACACTTACTTTGGAGTTTGGATTAACCGATTCTTCCAACAGGTCATTTTCAATTAAATTAATAGAAATTTTTTAAATAATTAAACTAATTGTAATTATTTTAAAATTTTAATATAATTTAAGTATTTAAAAAGTCAAATTTACACCGAGGAGATATTTTAATTTATTTAAAAAGAATGGCATTTACTCTAATTAAATTAATCTTGCCTAGCAACTTTCAGCAACATGCTGGCTGTGCTATGCGTACATTATTGACTTATTGGTAGCTTACAAAAAAATATGTATTAATTTTGAAATTAATTAAACGAAGAAAATCAGTTAAGTTCATTGAACTCACCAATTTTTTAATTATTAAAAATTTTCCCAAATTAATTGAATATTTCATGATAATTGTTAAAAAACAATATGTTTTCGTATGCATAACTAATAATTTTGTCTTGAAATGTTAAATTTATTAGATTAGTTCGGGTTTAAATCGTTACGGTCGGGCACATGTGGTAATATAAACTATGAGGGAGAAAAATATTTTTTTGTGTTATTAATTTAAAGATTCTAAGATAATTATCAATATTAATATTGAAGTACGAGTCTTTTTAGCTGATATTTTGAATTATTTTTTATTATTTTTATTATTTTTATTTAACACTTAAAAGTTGAAGCATTAACAACAGACACCCTCGTCATTAGGCAGTCTGTTAAATGATAGACATCAACGCTTTCGTATACACAAATGCTTTCGCAATCATGTGTTCTTATGAAATTAAATATCTGAACATTTTTTTCGCTATGGAAGATACATTTTCGTTGTAGAAAAGATAGTTTTGAAGCAAAAATGCGCATTTCAATGCAGAAAGTAAGTCCTAAGCGGAAACGCGTCTTACGCTGCGTAAAGTTAGTCATGAGCAGAAACGTGTATTCTGCTGCGGAAAATAAGTTCTATTTCAATTACTTGTTTTCTTCAGTGGAAAACAAGTATCTGCTGTGAAAATAGTATTTTCTGCGGTAAAAATTGTGATTTTTGCAAATAATATCCTTTATTTAACATATCCTTAATAATGAAAGTATACGTTGCTAACACCTTAAATTTTATGGTGTTAAATAACAAAAATAAAAGTACGCAGTGTCAATTAAAAAGATCTTCATACTTCACAGTTAATATTAATAATTACTCAATATTTGATTACGTAAATTTTCCAATCAATAAATTGTTCATCCGTAGTAGGTTTCCACATAAATCCATGGGCGAGTTTACAAATTTTATAATTAAATATTATGTTAAATTATTTCATTTTAATAAAACCAACTAGCATAAACCAAACACCTCCTACATCATTGTTTTGTACGTGAATACGACGTTGTTTTTGTATGATGTAATGAAATTATTTTAATAATTAATTATTATTCCAATCAACTTATCTATATTTTATTTTATTTTGAATGCGTAATTAAATTTTAATTGTTGTCTTGGTTTGAGGTAGTTTCATCTAAATTTTGTTCTTCCTCACCTAATTTTCACCTAATTTTAATATTGTGTAATGTTACATGTAAAATTTAAGAATAATACTATATTTAATTTCTAATTTAAACTTTAATCTCATTTCACTAAGGAGTAATCATTTATTAGTATCATTAATATATTATTTAAATTATTTATAATTTATTTTAATTATAAGATCAATTAATGAATGACACGTAAATATTATGTTAAAATTAAAAAATAAGCATCTAATTACTAAAAATTATAATGTTATAAATTATTTGTTGTTTATAAATTATTTTAATTATTTATAATAACGAATAAAATAAAATATTATAATATTACTTTAGATAAATCCCAGGTCACATCTGTTTCAATGGGGTCAAAAACTTGGAGTTTAAGTTATTGAAAAGCAATAGCAAAAAGAAATAATATTTTACTAAATATTTTATGAGAATTAATTTTAAACTAAATAAAATTCAGAGGTATGTGAATAAATATATAATACTTATTTTAAATATAATTATTTGATTAATGGAAAATACAGCCTTGGACTTTAGAAGTAGATAAATAGCTTATAACACAATTATTTTGAGTAATTCGATTTTTGCTCTTTCGTTTGTCACCAAATCAACATTGTTTTACAACAAAAGCACAAAGCATGTTGGCTAAGGATTCCCCTGTCCTATCCATGTCAAATTGCAGGGTCCACAAATAAAAGGTGGCACCGACTATGTCTTTCGTTGAAAATATGTTAATATTGTCTCTCTTGATCATCATTCTTTGGTTGTGAAGACCAACACACATTTATTAAGGTTTCTTCAATATTTTTTAAAGAAAAATTAACAAAACAAATCCTGAATTTTGAGATCACCAACACACCAAACTTTGAAAAATTTTCACAGACAACTAAAATTTTAAATTATGAAAAAAGAAAAACGCAAATCTCGCACTTATGTTTTCTATTAATATAGGCATCTTTTAAAACTAAAAGATGTAATGTTATATCCGACCAATTCTAGCGCATTTAAATCTATTTTTAAAAAAACATAAACAACCCCCCTCCGACAATTTCTTTTTCCCCAAATCGGTGAGTGCTATGCGGGTGGAAATCCCATGTTGAGTGCTCCTCTCTTCATTCTCCACGGTAAGTGTTGATCTCCTTAGGAATTTCCATTATTTTTTTCTCTCTATAGCTTGATAATTAGCAAGTGGAATGTTTTTATTGAAAACTTACAATGTGCAACAATGATCAGAGGTCGACGAGGAGAAGGTTGTTGTCAAGACGATGTAAATCCAGGTAGAGTTCTCCGCTATATTTCGATCGAATTACTGGAGTACTATTGAGAATTCTGAACTGTTTGGCTTGGATTTGATTTGAGCAAATACTTAGGCTATTGAACTATTGTGTTGATTATTTAGTGTTTAGGGGTGATCATCCTAACGTTCTGGGGTTGTCGAAATGACCGTGGGCATATTGGCCATGTTGCGGCTAGAAGCATTCTATCGATACTCTATCCATGGATAAGGAAAGTCATGGGTCGTAGCCCAGACTTCTGCCGGATGTGGCCAAGACTAATTTGGCCTTTGGGCTAGATTAATTGAGCAAGACCAAATTACTTGGGCCATGTTGCTAAGGCCTTTTTGGGCCAAGTTATTATGACCCCTTTTGGTCCTACATTACCAAGAGAATTTAGGCAAGATTTTTAATCTCACATTATTTGGATCAGGGTTATGCCCAATTGAGGGCTGAACTTAGATTTGACTTCAGACTGAATTTAAATAATTAATTTTAAATTTTAAATCCTAATCCTTAATAAATTATTATGATTTGGTTCAAGAATTTAAGAGTTATCAGATTTGTTGTTGTCGGATTTCAACTGACCATTTTTTTGTTGGGCCGTAGTATTGGTTAACCCAATTTTGAGGTAGAGGTTATTTTATGTTTAATGCACATTGATTTATAAAATGTTTAACATTGTTTAAAGTTAAGTATGTTTAATTTACCATTCTGTTCAATTACATTTTTTGTTGCATTTATTTACTTTTAATGTTAAAATTAGTAATAAGATAGTTGTATGTGTTGTGTCCTTGACTTTTGACTCCCTAAGTTGAAATGGATAATAGGATAACTATATGTGCCGTGTCCTTGAGTTTCAAATCCCTAAACCTGATCAAAGTTTAGCTGTTGTGATTGTCTAAGTATCGCCGTTGTGAAATTTCGTTATTCATTTCATTGTTCGTCAGTACTTCTTTAACATATTGATCTGTTTAAAATTAATAATTTGAAAGCACACATAATTTATAAATGTTGAATATAAAATTAAATCCCTACTGAGTTAGTTGATTCACCCCATATTAATTTTCCTATTCCAGGAAATAACTAGATTAATCTCTAATTGCCTCCACAGAAGTAGAATTTGGAAGTTTTTCCCGTGCTAATTATTTTGTTATCTTTTCTAAAAAGACTTAGGATATATTTAGTTAGGATTGTATGTTAGTTTTATTGTTTCTTTTAAATTATTTCCGAATAGTTTTAGATGATGTTATTTTACACTATCTTAATGTCGCTTTTAGATCTATTGCTTTTGGGCCTAGATTGTAAATAAATTTTTAATTATTCCACTGTTAAATTTTGGATTTAAGAGAAGGGTCGGACGATTCAGTTTGTTTTGGGTTTGGTCGTTTTCCGTTCTGTCTCATGTCCCTTTTGGAGCGTGACACGACATCTTTCAAAATCAATGAACGTTCTCTAACATTTACAGACGTCCATCAATGCTAAACGATGTCGTAAGTGGCGAGACATCCTTTGTGGGTTGAGGGACGTCCATTTTTGGTTGAGAGACGTCCATCATAAGTGGAGAGACATCTGTTTTAAGTCAAGGAACGTTTGTTGTGGGACGAGGGACGTCCATCATAAGTGGAGGGGGTCTGCTCCTATAAAAAAAAAAAAAAAAAAACATGTGTCTTGCGCGTGACTGCCTTCAACATAACGTCCGGCAGCACCTTTAGAGGATAACCTAACTCCGTTCTAGTCGTCCATACTCGTGGAAGGACGTCCATCTCTCAATCCAACATACATGATCCTTCATCCGTTAGCGCCCCTCCTCATATCCTGGACATCCGCCCTCATTGAAGAATGATTGTCTCTTCATCCAGTGCCCAACAAGGACGTGTCTCAGTCTTACAATAGTCTGAAGGACGCCCATTCTCATGAATTAGCCTTGAATGTCTCTCGTCGTTAAATGATGTCTACTGTTATCTTTGAACGACACTATTGGACAGTCCTTAACATTAATTGTTTGTCTCGATATTTTTTAACAGAAAATATGACTGTTAAATTTTCGTCATATTTTTCTTATAATTCGATATTTTAGTTATCAGCAAAAAATTTTAAAGTTTGCTAATCCTAACTATCATAGTTTGTTTTGTTAATTTCTATTTAAAAAAAAGAAATTGATACCATTATTCAGTAAACTAATTATTTTTTTCTCATAAAAGTTACATTTCATTTATGGATTTTAAACCAAAAAACCTCACGCTGCTATGGGCCGATGCTTTATCTTCACTATTTATATTTATTAATGTAACATTTTACAAGATTCCATTTTTATGGAATAATATTCTATTTATTCTCTCTTATTTTATTTTTTTTTAACATATTAAATATTAATTAATTTTATCTATTTATAATTTATTACATTAATTACATCATATAGTATTTAATAAGTAAAAAATAAAAATATACGGTAAATTTAACATTAATCATTTTTATAACACCACTTACACAACCAAGAACTGAAATTTTCACTCTTCAAACTTTCACTTTTCAATAAAAAACAACAAGACATTATTAAAAAAATTAAAACATTACTTATTTTAAACACGTGTTTTAATTGGTGGACTCTTGCAAGACTCTTCTCTCTTTCCCGTCCTCCTCCTCCATTAGATTCTCTCTTCTTCCTGAATCCGCCGTATCTTCAACTCCTGCAAATTGTTAATCCTCCAATATTTACTCTCATATTTAAAGGTCAAACAATAATTAATATATAATTAAGGAAGATTAACGTTGATTAATTACCTAGTGAGGAAGAATTAGCCTGGGGAGAAAGTTGTTTGTCTGACCCGCTTCTTCCCATCCAAGAACCAACTGTGTCTCTGATCTTTCCCACCATTCCTTTCGCACTCCCACTCCCACTCCCACTCCCACTCCCACTCCCACCTTCATCGTCTTCCCCGAGTGTCTTCCTCACCTCCTCCGACTCCGTCACCTTCCCCACTGGACGGTCCACCTCCGACGGATCGTTTTCCTCCTTACTTTTATGCAGAGCACCCGATATGATCTCCGAAAGTGCCTTGTCTTCCTCCCCTGGCTTCAGTTTTTCCGATAGATAGTCTTTTACTGATACCCCTTTGTTTTCTCCTTCTGTAGGCCCTCCTTCGTTTTCAGCCCCACCCGTTGTGCCCCACATTTTTGACGCCACTGTCGTTCCGGCGCCGGCTACCTTCTCGTACGCGGTGTTAACGACTTTTTTCCCATATTCAACCGGCGAGGAGGAGGTTTCTTTTACTCCTTCCACTTCAGGGGTTTCTCTGTCAAGGTCTTTTTCGCCGTATCCTAGCTTCGAAGCAACCACATTCTTGGCAGATACTGCTTTGTCTGCGATGGCAGAAGTGGCGGCCGAAAATTTACTTGCGGATTCACCCGTCGAGGCCGAGTTTTCTTTCTGAGTCTCTGTTTCGTTGCATTTTTCGCCATAGCCCAGCTTCGAAGTGACTACATTCTTGGCAGAGACTGCTTTGTCAGCAATGGCGGACGTAGCGGCCGAGAATTTATCTCCGTATCCACCGGTTGAGGCAGAGTTTTCTTCGTGGCTCTCCGCTTGGTTGTCTTTTTCGCCATATCCGAGCTTAAAAGCTACCATATTTTTTGCGGAGATCGCTCTATCTGTAATTGCAGAAGTGGCCGCCGAGATTTTCTGGGTGTAGCTACTCTGGTTTGCAGGGTGATCTCGAGTTTCAGAGCTCTCATCGCCGGTGGAGTTTGGGACGGCTGGTTCGGGATTGGTTTCTACGTTCATTTTCTGGAATGAACGTATCAGAGGATTTACGCCTGTTTCCTCTGTACTGCCTGTAACGCAACCAATTTCAGGGAAGCCAGTACAATTTCTTACTCTTAATTTATTTATTTTTAATTTCTAATAAATATGAAAAGTCAAAGGTCAAATACCTTGTCCAGCTGGATCGGTAACTTTGACTTGATGGGTCGGTTTACGATCCGGATCAGCTGGATCCATAGGTGCGTTGGGGTCGTCTTCTAAAACGACTGGCTCGCTGAATTTCACCTTACCCGCCCCTCCTTGATCCGACCCGTATTTATTAGTTGGAAGCTCGGGTCGCTGATCTAATTCTTCCATTTCTTCATCTGCGTCGTCTTCTTCCTCAAGGTCGTGATCGTCGGAAACTTGATCGCCGGAGCCATTGCCGTGACCGTGACTATTGCTCTGCTTTGTGAGCGTATCCTTTATTTTCTTCGCCTTTGCCTTCACCTTCTTCAGTACTGATTTCTTCCCCTGCTGAGGAGGCGGCGACGGCTCTTCATTTTCTTGTCCTTCAACCACTGCAACAAAAAAAAACCACCATTTTTCATCACCCATGAATTAATATCAAATAAGCCTCATATTCTTACCTTTCTGTAGTCCAACGCCAGGAGGAGCTTTCTCATACTCGTCGCCACGAGGATATGCAACTTGGGAATCCATGTTCAACAAGACCGTAGCTTTAGCGAAACCGATAATCAATTTCAAATTCTGATAGACGATGTCGAAGAAAAGCAGGAGAAACTTTATAGATAGAGCAGGAGAAGGTTCTTCGCCACCTTGGGTGTTCATGGCGATCTGCTAAAACGACACGTCAGTGTCAAAACGTCGGACACGTATCAGATAGTTGTGCGACGTGGCTTTGATTAGGTGGAAATGAGGTTATTATAAGGGATAATCTCGCAGCTTCGATTAGGATATGATGGAATGACCATTGACCAATAGTTTTTTAACCAATAATTTAGGAGGTTGACACGTGTGCTATCTTATTTGTAAACCCAAGATGATTATTATTGTAATTTAACCTTTTATTTTGAAATTTTAATCAATTTTTGCAATTATATTTGTTTGTAATTCAATTATTTTATATTTGTTATATAATTTTATTTTATAAGGCGATGCATAACTATCACCAAAATAATTATAAATAATTTTATTTTTTTGGGTTGTAATCAATCCTCCCAGTATAATATTATTCGTTTCGCGTTGAAATATGCACAATTTTTTTTTCTTGGGGTCAGCCCAAAATGTGTTGTACTAAGTAGGAGGAGAATACTATTTATAAATCATGCATTTTTCAACTCCTCTAAACAATGTGAGATTTTGTACTCTTACTGATATAAGTCGAACCTTCATAGGTCAAGCTGACCGTTGAGCTAATGTATAATTTCTTTATTTTTAGAATAAAGAAGACATCTATGTGTTTGGCAAGTGAGAAAATAGTGGAGAAATCTTGTATGAGTTTAGATGTTTGTATAATTTATTTATTTATTTATTCAATTTTCATCATTTCCATACTCAAACTTAGCCTAAAACGAGGATAATTAGTTCCAACTCTTTTATTAATCATCTTTGAAGAAATGGATATCACGCAACCCAATTAGAAATGGGGTTGACCGCAAAAATTATGTGAGCAGGAGAAGCAGGAACTGCTCGGGAAAAGCTGCTTGGTTGCTTCTGAAGAACTGGGCTTAATTCTTCATTTTCTCCCTCTAAATTGCTTTAGACTGGTCTGGTCTTCATCGTGTTCTTTGTTTACTGTGCAGAATAATGCATTTCTTTGAAGCAATGCATGTGGGGGCGAAAGAAGTTTTGAACATTTCTCAAATCACTGTTCATGGGAAATTCAAAATTCAGAAAACCACTTTGAAATTGATAATCCAAAATGGTCTGTGAACTCGATATCTCTGTCTGGGGATTGCTTATTTCGTCATATGAAAGCTTCCTCCTGAGTTTGAAAAAACCGCCATGGATAAAAGCTCATTTGCTTCTTGGGATAGCCATTCTTGCGATTTGGAAAAGTGTTCTGAGAGGTCGTTGGGGAAAGCAGAAACGGGGTTTTCAAAAAGCTGTTTCTGGTTTTTTGCTGCGTAGAAACAGTTGAAAGGTGAGATCAAATGAAGAGTCTGTAATGTGATCTGACGAACTTGTGGAATGAGCTTTTGATTGATTGTTTAATTCTTCAGGTTTACCCACTTTCTTTTTTTAAGTAAGAGTGCCAAAAGTTCTTTACTGAGTAAATTCAATACCTCTGCACAATGTTTCTAATGATGAAAATGGATGCGAAATGGCGATGGGAAGGGAGAAATCAAATGGGTAATGGAGGAAAGTGGGAAGTTCACCTGATCTTAAGGCAGCAGAGCTCCAACATCCATGGCCATGCTTGATGATATACTTTCTCAGCCTTTCGTCTTCTTCAGGTAACCATAACCCACTCTCTCGTCGTTGTAGACGAGCTGGTTCACAGTTGTCTTCCCCAATCCACCCATTCCCACTGTGGCTACCACAGAAAATGGCTTTCCATTGGAATCTCTGCTCGGTAGCTTTTTGATGGTTTCCTTATCCTTTTCCCGACCATATACTTGGGATTCCTGAACGAGACTAGTAGGTTTTAATCTCTCTCTCTCTCTCTCTCACAACTCCACTTGATCCTTCAGTGGCCCTCTCTGTTAATCCCAAATCCTCTCTTTCTTTGGTGATCCTTTTGAACCTCTGAGTGATCTCTTTCGCTAACCAATCCCACAGTGTAGTAATATACCTCTTAGTGATCTCTTCGAAATGAACTAACGAAGTACTGAGTCTGTGTAGGGCTGTCGTACTAGGGCACACTACACAATTGTGGTTTTTTTTTAATATGGTCGGTTTGGTTTCCGTTTATTCGGTTCATTTTACTCAAAACCGACAACCAAACCAAAGTTTTTGGTTTCGTTTATTTTGGTTCTAATACAAAAATTTGCCCTTATCTAATCCAAACCGAACTGTCCAAAAATATTTGGTTTGGTTTGGTTACCTAGTTCGAACTGAATCGATTTTTACCCCTATAAAAATGTAAATGCTAGATATTATTTTAAAGAGAAATGAACACTGTAGACCCTATAGTTTAGGATAAAAAACACGTCAAATCTTCAAGAATTTTTGTAAACAACAAAACCTCAAACTATGAAAAATGAATGACGCAAACCTTATAGGTTGAGCCTATAAGGGACGTCCCTCAACCTATAATAGACGTCCCTTATAGGTTAAGGGATGTCTTTCAATCTATAAGGGACGTCTCTCAACATGTATGTTGTTTCAACTTAAAACAAAGTTACTCAATTCAAAACGAATATCCCTCGCTTAAGACGAACGTCTCTCTAGCAATCTGGATCGATAATGTTTTCTCTCTGGCAGGCCGACAACATAGAGGAGGGTGGAGGTCTCCGACGAACGTCCTTCACCATGGTAAACTTCGAAATTCTTGAATATTCGATTTTTTTTTTCAATCGCAATGTAGAATTTAACAGTGAAATTCATTTTTCTTGGAGGACTAACATCGACTTTGAAGGTTGACGCCGACGGACGAGATCAATAGTGAAGGAAAAACTTTTCAAGTAAGGAAAAACGAAAATTTTAAGATGGATTTGGACAAACTTTAATGTTAGAGTGGTTGCACCGTTTGTCTCTGCAATTTTGGATGGAAAACATGACGGAAAAGTTTGCGTCGTTCATTTTCCATTATTTACAAAAATTCTTGAAGGTTTGTCGTGTTTTTTACCCTTAACTATAAAGTTTGTTTTGTTAATTTTTCTATTTTAAATTTTTCTATTTTATCTTTGATGTTGTGTAATTAATTATTTATTTAATTAAGTAAAAATTACAACCTAACAATTGAGAATAAATATAATATTATTTTTATTTTTATTAAAAATCAAAATTATATGGACAAACAAAAACAAAGAATTAAATATAAAAATTATTGATATGATTTTTTTCAAAATAATTAGTATTTGTTTGTCTTCTCTTAGAGAGAGAATAATCTCAAGATTCTAATAAAATAATTTTAATATCTCCAAATCAACTCTACATGTATTATTTGACTTCACAAGTAAAACATAGACATTCACAACTATTCTAAGAGAATATAATCATTGGTTGAAGTAAATTTTTGTCTCAAAGCTCACGACGAGACGATTCAAATGATTGCCAAATGTCAATTAAATGAAAATAAATTATTTAAATGATACAATAATATCGAGAAATTAACAAATCAATTATTGGGTCAATGACAAATCAATCACTGAACAATTTTTGGTAACAACTTAAATAATTAACTATAAAAAATAGATAGAGTAAACACCGCAGTTATGTTTTCCGTTAAATAGTGTTGTCGTTCATATGAAGAATGTTGTCTTTTCCGTTGCTGAATATTGTCTTTTCATTGCGAAAAAATGAGTCATTTAAATAGAATTCAAGAAAGTTGTCTTTTTGCATAGGAAAATTGTCTTTTTGCAAAGGAATGTCGTCTTTCTGCAAAGAAATGTCGTCTTTCCGCATAGGAAAGACAACTTTAGTTTGTCGAAAGATAACTTTCCGCATAAGAAAGTTTGCAAATAAAAAAAATTCATTGTCTTGTTCGTAGAAAAATGTATACTACACAAGCAAGTTATGATTTTCCCATAAACAGTAAAACAATTCTAAATCATCCAAATTTAAAATATTAACATTCTTTTTTCCATGGGTATGAGTTTTTTTTAACTGTGAGTTTTCAGAAAATTAACGGCGATGTTCGCGTCAGCTATTTCTCATAGTTTACTGGTTAAGTTGTTAGCGAAAATAAGTTAGTGGTTAACTTGTCATTGATCACAAACTACACTGGTTGATTTGTTAATTTTTCAATAATGTATTAAAATTTTGTTCTTACATACGAAAATGTCAATTATTAAATAAATAACTGAGATTATATATACTAATCTTATGTTTTAACATTATTGTTCTACAAATTTGATCAATCAAATTGTGTCGTAAAAGTAATCGACTAGCAATTATAATCAACTTTTTTTGTCTAATACCCAAATTGTGATTATTATAAATTAGATAAAGTCACAAATTTGAAAATCAGGTTATAAATCAAAATTGAATGCTTCATTATTAATAAAAATAATATTTTTTTTACATAAAAAATAATTGCTAGATAACTATATGCCTATTGATTAAGTATAATACTTCATTTTATTAAATTTATAAAACTATTTATAAATAGTTTCATTATATTTTTATGAAAATATGAATAATTTAAGCTATTATCTATTCATAATAAACTTATATTGTTTACTTATTTATGCTAAATTACAATGTAAATTACTACACTAAAACTTTATATTTTTACAAAGGGTACATAGATTACTATTTTTTTGATTAATTACTCAAGTATTTATCTATATATTTTTTTAAAAAAACGTATACAAAATGAAAAACTAAATTTATATTCATTATATGAATGTAGCATATAGTTCAAACTCTATCAATCTTCTCTCCGATGATTTCAAACTCTATTGAGAGATCAAAGGATTTCAAAATCGGGTTAGAAATTATCAGTGGTGTTAGAAATTGTGTTAAAACATATTTTAAAATGGAAAATGTGTTATACTCGTGCTCGATTTAATAAAATAATTCGATGGCAATGTCTAAACTATTGATATCTAAAGGATTCATATTTGATTTGTAAAAAAAAAAAGTTTAAGCTCTAATTTGTAAATGACCAACTATGTAAGAGTCTAAATTGTAATTTACCATAATATTAATGTTATATATAATCGAGATATAGAAATCAAAATACCATGAACTAGCTGCATTTAGTAACATTTCATTTTTGCCTTTCAAAAAATTACTAAAAAGGTAGTCATCATGTTTATTTGAGGATTAGATTAGAAGTGAGAGTGGTGGTTTACTAAGAATGAAGGCCTTTATGATGGTGCGATTGACCTGCCCAAGTTGAGCGGTCATCCAAAACCATACTCGAGAGCATTAAGTTTTCAAAAAATATAAAGTGGTCGTCCAAAGGTTATATAAAATGTTGACTAGAAGTATACCCAAGAGCAACGAAGTTTTGAAATTTTGTTTAACTAGTCGACCAAACTAGCATAGGTTGACCGATCAAAATAGAGGTTGTCTGAAAAACTTCTTGAGAACCTCAAATTTTTTTAATAAATGTGAAGCTATTGACAAAGGAGAATACATGGTCGACTGAGATGGTAGAGCAGTGGAAATTTTTATATTGTTGAATTTGAAAATGTAAATGTAATTTTATAAAATTTTAAGGTGATAAAGAAAATATCCTCGAGAAGAGTATGACACTTAAATTGGGAAATGTGGTGTTATTTATCCAAAGTTATGTAATTTGAAAGTTCAAGAAGTGTATGTAACACTTATGTACGGTCTTCGATAAAAACTCGATTAAGACAAATAGAGTTAGAATTTAAAGATGATCCCTAAGGATAAAGTTTCCTAAAATATATACCTATGATGTCATGTAATAAAATAGGGTAACCAATAGGGTGACACATGTCAAGTTAAAACAAGTAACTCAAAGTGTAAAATATAAGAAGAAAAATGACAAATTGGTCATTTGATCTCAATGATTGAGACCAAACTTGTAAATTATTAAGGAGATCTCTAGAACTTTAATATATGATATAAGAATGAAGAAAAATCGTGGGCGATTGCTGTGAACAAAGAGAGGAAGAAAGAAAGACAGACAAGAGCAAGAAAAAGAGTTTTAGAAAGATAAGTGAAAAATTGAAGGTAAAGAAGTCAGATTTTGAGATAGAAACTCCAAGAAAAAGTGTAGAGAACGTGAAAAAGATTCTAAAGAGTCCAAAAAGTAAGGCAGGAAGTAATTTTGGAAATTCAAATCCAAGTTTGAAAGTGTCAAACACCAAGTAAGTAATTCTAATCCTTAAAGAAATAGAATTTCATGAAACTTTCATGATATATGTGAAGAATTTAGTGTAAGAGTTGTTAATTATGAACTCTGGCTATATTTGGCTTGAGAATAATAACATGTTATGGTTAATATTGTTATGGCTTGATTTGTAAGAACCCTAATCTAGATTATTTATTTAAATTATACTTGTATTGCATAGTTTAGGTGGAAATTAATGTAAGGAAGATATAGATTATTGTCATGATTAAAGTTTGGTAATGATGAAGACATGAAATTGATATGGAAGGAGATATTATTAGAAGATGTCTAGTTAGATGTATGACTAGATGTATGACCATAATTCATTCATCATTTTACTTGTTATATAATATGATTGACATTGTTCACATTACATGTATTATTAGTATGTATTATATGCATTCAATATATGATACTCAAATCATGTATCATGAAATGATATATATATATATATGTGTGTGTGTGTGTGTGTGTGTGTGTGTGTGTGTGTGTGTGTGAATATATGATACTCAAATCATGTATCATGAAATGATATATATATGTGTGTGTGTGTGTGTGTGTGTGTGTGTGTGTGTGTGTGTATTCAAACCTTATATCTCGCCAACTATGCATTGTATGATGTATGTAAAATGAAAAATAGAAGAAAAGTGACTGTATGTCCCTATTGAACTACAAATCCCTAGCCTTATGGAGATATATCTTGATATGTACACACATATTGGGAAAAATAGCAAGTACAATGCGATTACATGGTTGTGTACGACTTTACATATGATGAACTATAATCACCGATATTAACATTCACATAAGATGGTAATATGGTACTTGTAAATGACATCATCATATAAATTAAATGAAGTATTTGCATTAATTCAATTATCATTTCATGGATATGGAAAAGAAAATCATTATGTGATATTCATATTGCATATCATTGTGAATTCATCCTATACTTGCGAATTGCATGAAATTGTAATTCTCAAGTGTTAGCATTACTTACTTAACTTTGTTAACTCACTTCATAGTGGTTTTTATTTCTTCAAATACGGGTGACAACTAAAAAGACAAGACCAATTCTTCTCAAAGAGTAAGAGGGACAACATTCAAGGTGGATTTATAACTTGAAACTCTTGGGTCTGGTGTGTATGAGTTTTGTTTTCGTAGTGCACAAGTGTGTGGATTGTATGTAATGTCAAAATTAGTCACTCAAGTGTTGTAACTATCAATATAATAGTTTTAATGTATGGTTTTAAATGAAAATGATATGATTAGTGCTTTTGTGCTCAATAATTGAAAACAAAATTTTATTTGAACTTAATTATGGCAACAATTTGTAGGGATTACATAAAATTAGATCCTAATTTAGAATACATAAATAATGTAATATAACAATATTTAATTTTGGCAATGTAATTGTGTATATGTGTCATCTCTTCGAATTGAGAATCTTTATCACTATCCTAATTTTTGAAAAGATCAAGGTCGGGGAATAACTATCAATGATCATGATCACTATAAAGTAAATAAAAAGAACATATTTTTTTAATTATTTGAAACTTTAGAACATACCCTAACGAATAATAAATAATGTTATATATGCGTCTAATCTTTACAATCTTGCGCTTCCCATTACTTATTATTTTTTTTAACTTATTTATTTCGTAATTCTTTTCTATGTTATCGATTTTTCATACAAATGTTCGTGTTCTAATTTTTAACACATAAATTTTTCTTCTCTTCCTGTGATTTTGCATAACTAATATTTTTATAATATTAATAATTAAAAAACAAATACTAATAACAATTTATTTCCATCATTAATAGGTATAAATAAATGTAAGTTACAATTCAAAAGTGCAACATAAAGAAAAAAAAGTTCTCTATAGATATTAAAAAAGGGGATTAAAATTGTACTCTTAAATTGGCTTCCTTTTGCCAACAAAAACTTGCAAAACCCCGTCCGACCCACCGGCCACTAAAGTGCCCTCGTCGACACCCTCTTGCCTCCAACAGACACTACTAACGAACCCATGGCTCGACCCCAAAGCACCGGCCAGCTCGAACTCATGCACCCAAATTCTCTCCCCCCACCTCTTATCGTATACAAATACTTGATTGTTTTCTGACCCACACCCAATTAGGCCTCCGTTTCTCCACACTGATAACCCGACGAAACTCCGAGTATTCACATGCCCTTCGTATGTGCGAATTACATCAGAATTTTCTACGTCCCATAATTTCAGACATCCGTCTATGCTGGATGATATCATTGTACAATGGTCGAGAAATCTAATATATGTCACGGTTTTTCTATGCCCATCGAAAATCTTTATCGGGTCAACCATTTTTCGGGTATCGTAGGCGTATGCTTTCCTGTCAGCGCACCCGATGGCTACAATTGATCCACCGAAGGGATTGAACTCCACACAACAAACTGGACCGCATGCTAGGCTGGGCTGCACCTTAGCCACGCATTCCCCACTCTCACACCGCGGGTCCCACATCTGCATTGTTCCATCGTCAGACCCGGAAGCCCCCAGATTATGATCGAAAGTCGAATAATCAACGCTCCAAACCCGCCGCCCGCCGTGCTCGTCCCGCTCGAAAACAGGTATTTTCCGGTCAAGATCGTACTCCGTGACCACCCCGTCGTAGTCGCCGGACCCCAAGACCCCGCCGTTTTCTCCGGGCCGCCAACGGAGACTGCTCAGCTTCGCCGGCGTACAAATGTAAAAGCTACAGGCTTTATCGTGATCCAGTAGAGAAACGCCGGGATTCTCGCCGAAGAAAGTTTCACGTTGGGGCAACAGAGAATTCAGACTGTAAATCCGAATCTTTCTGGCGATTCCTCCGGTGGCCAAAATGGAACCAGTGGGGTCAAATTCAGTAACTCCTATAGTGTCGGAGCCGGCTCTGGCAGAAGTAGTAGATACAACAGTAGCCAAACTGATGTCCCATTCGCATCTAGCTCTTTCTTCTTCATCGTTTTTTTCTGGGTCTTGGCTTCCCTTTTCTTCTGCAACTCCGGCCGGGCCCTGAAGATTTTGATTGAAAATGGGAGAGAAGCAATTCATTTCCCATTCATAACAAACAGGATAATAGATTTGGAGGGTTTTGAGCTTCTGGACCAACGAAAGGAACCCATAAAAATCTTACATTTAATGGATGATGTGGATAAACAGGGTCGTCTCCTTGGATTTCTCTATTTATTTACCCACAAATATTGCTCAATCTCCATGAAAGTAAAAACACATTTCCATTTTCTAATCCAAACTTCAGGAAGACCATAATTAACAACATTTAAATTAATATTTTGGCTAAAATAAAATTTAAACTTTAATTTTGAGATAATTTACATATTAATTCTTCTTCTTCTTTTTTTTTTTTGGTTTTTATAACTTAACCCTAAAACTTTCAACTATAATTAACTTGGATATTCATGTTAATTTACGTTTTTTATTTATTCAAGTATTTTAACTTGAATTTTAATTTTTTTCGAACAAGATTTCAAACGTTAAGTTATAAATTATATTTTCAAAAAAGATTAATCTTGGAAACATAATATTAAAGAAAAAATAATAAAAATGTTTCCTTTTGTTTAGGGTTGAACTTTAAAGCTTCTAATCTTGGTTATAAATTAATAAACTTACAGTCTCTCTCAATGATTTTTTTATATTAAATACTCAATAAATCAACCACATTTATATGCACCCAAAGAAAAAGCTCAACAATTTGGCAATTAATGTGATTAAAATGGGTATCAATGGGATTGAGAAAGATGGTCTGAAGGGTACAAATCAAAACAATCATAATAAATAAATAATATTTATTATTATTATTTTTTTAAAAAAGTGGAGAATAAATATTGGAGAAATGGTGGAAGTGTGTGTACCTCAAAATGAATGTAAGGAAAGGTGTGGATCCAGGCTGGTTGTTTGCTATTGTCTCCCATTTGCTGCCATTACGTGGTTGAAGACAAGCCTTTCGTCCCCATCCTTACCCTTTTTATGGTACTCTCTCTTCCTATCTTTAGTTTTCAAACATCCTCTAATCTAGTACTTAATAAATGTTAAAGTATTTTCGTTAATAATTTAACTATTAAATTATAAAAAATTGACGGAAGAAATATTATCGTTACATTTTCTGTTAAATAAGATTATCGTTTTACAGTGAAACGTTGTCAATTCACAGAAGATTGTCGATGATCCGCAGAGGATTGTTGTCGTTCTGTAGAGAATTATCGTTGATCAACAGAGAAATGTCATTGATCTGCAGATTTTTCATAGACTGTAAAAAAATTCTAAATCTTTCAAAAAAACTAAAACATTAACATTCTTTTACAAAATATTCTTAATTATAAAATCTGAAATCTTCTAAATCCATTGTCCGTGGATATTAACTCTTTTTAATTGAAATTCTCTTCTAAAATCACGAGTTCTTTCAGTTTTTTATTGATATTTATTCTTTTCCATTGCGATTTTAAAAAAGTTAACTGCAATGTTCGTGGCGGCAATTTCTCATAGTTCAGTGGTAAGTAGTTAGCACAAATACTTTAGTGATTGTCTTGTCATTGATTACAAACGTACGATGGTTGATTTGTCATTTTCCTTAGTTTTTACTATCCAACTTTTGTTGTCTATCGGGCCAAATAGTTTGTGTAATTTGCATGTAAGTTGATTTTAGGTGACATATAAATTGTACATCGTGATTGGGTGTATTAATGAATGTGCAATTGTCCAATTGCTAATGTTTTCAGTTTAGTTTTAGTTCATTGTCTCCGGCAAAAGCCAAGTCTTACTGTTTAAAACCAAACATAAACTTTAGATCAACCAATATATGATAAAAAAAAAAACAATCCAATATCTAAAGTTTCCAAGCTCAAAACATAAATTCGACCCAAATGAAATTTTAAATAAGAAAAAGAGGATAAAAAATTGAAGTATTCTTAGAAAACCTTTACAAAACTTGAAAATCAGAATGTTAGAGGCTCCGATCGGATGGAATAATGACGAATCCTCTTCCCTTTGGCTCTGTCTCTCTCTGACGAATCCTCTTCCCTTTGGCTCTGTCTCTCTCTCTCTCTTATGGTCGGTTTAAGAAAAAGAAGTTTCATTCTTTTTAATTAAAAAATTTTTATTATTATTTTTTTAATATATATAATATATAATATCATTTACATTAAATAAAATATTTTGATAACCCAAATATTATCCCAAGATCAACTAACTCCATATTACCGCTCCAATTTTTACTGGTTTAACCAATTGACCGAAAATTATACATATAGTAGCGAAAGATGGACTCGTTTGTCCCGACCGTTCGATGGTGGCCCACTGTTGATGGGCTGACTGGGATTATACGGTCTGGGGAGCTGAGCGGACTTGGGCTGGGTTAGTGGGGTGATGAGGCGATATAGGCTTGGTTTGTTAGGGTGGCCTGTGGAGGGTAAGGTGGGCTGGGACCGTGGCTTGGGTCATTGTGGCGGTGGCATGACATTTGTTTAATATTAAAATAAATAAATAATTAATTAATTAAATAGAAGGTTGTATTGGGTGGGTGCCGACATAGGAGAGGAATGGTGGGGCCCTAGTAACTAACCTAATGTAGAAGCTATGGATAATATAATTATGCATTGACAATTCATAAGCGTGTTTTATTTGAATGTGACATTGAACACGAATTACAAAAGTACACGTGCGTCTGTGACACCAATTTTTTATTTTCTCTTCATATTCTATTTATTTGAATTTTTTATTTTAAAAATAATTAACCTTTTTTTTTATTTATTATATTTTAATCCTAAATTAAGTCCCAACCGAAAATAATTATAAATAAGAAAAATATTAATGCTATGGCAGTCCACCTTATGAAGCCAAGGATAATTTAAGATTCTGTTGATTGTGATGACTTAGCCCATACCAGTGGAGATACATAATCTCACATCGCTTGAGAGGGTGAAGAGTGGATGATTTATAAATAGAGTTATCCTCTCTTTACTCAATACAACACATTTTGGGTTAACTCCAAGAACAAAATTATAGGGGATGCAACCCGAAGCGGATAATATTGTACTAGAAGGACTAAAGAGTCAACACCTGCAATCTAGCAAATCATTTACCTAGTTTAAATCATTTATGCTGTCTTTAATCAATAGTAATGCAAAGTCTCACTACTAAGCTTAATTATAACTAATAACATTCTTAATACATCAAACATCTTAATCTAATATGAAAGTGAGCGATGATCATTTTCCATACGGTTAGTTAGATTGGCGCATCATCTACAATGGAAGCCGATTTTAAAGCCTAACAATCACTATGTCTGAATAATACTATAGTCTACACCCAAAAAAAGGGCAGATGGGAGGGGGAGACCAATTAATGTGGACCTAAAAGAAATTGATAGCAAAGTGAGTGTAATGAAGTGGGTCTATTATTGTTTTAGTGACACCCCTAGAGTGTCATTTTATGATTGGTCCTTTGGGATCCATCGTCTTCTCCAAAATGGCTTCCTAATCCTAAGAAAACAAGAAAAACGATGCAATTAACGTGTAATTTGTGTCGAGCAGAACATCGATATACCCACTGTGTTCATCTTTTGTTTGAGTTTATTCAATTTCAGGTTAACTTGCCGCCCAAATTTGTGACGGTAGCAAAGAAATTGAACAGATAAGAACTACTACGGTTCAATTATTGTACAATTAACTTATTTATTATGCGATGTAATTTTAGAGTTTCATTATGTTCGGATCTACTCTTAAAGTTGTCTAACTTTGATTTTCTTTTTTTTCAATGTGTTCTTACATAATTTTCTTCGTATCGTTTTTTTGTTTCTCCTATCTATATGTGTAATGTTTTTCAGTGTTCCTAATACAATACTGTCCGTTTTAAGTCGAAGCTCGCACAATTTTGTTATTGGGGTTAGCCTAAAACGCATTGTACTAAGTAGAGAGGGAAATTCTACTTATAAACCATGCATTTTCTACTCTCTCAACTGATGTGGGATTGTGCACCTCCAGTGATATGAGTCGGATCTACATCTAGGTATTTCATTGCTTTCACAAGGCGGACTGCTACAATATGTGCTAGAGACAACAAAATTCATTGTATCGAGAGCTTATCTTATCGAATTTTTGCTAGGGATTCTTCAATTTTTAATCTAAATTCAGTGCTAATCTTGTGTTAGGTCCAAGAACAACCATTAATATACCAAGAATCTCAACTTTTAAGCAATAAAAATTAATAAAAACTAGTTGAAACGGATCCAACATATGCCCCCACAATTTCTAAAAAACATTCAAAGCTGCCAAGAACTTAATGATAACATGAGAAAAGAACAGCAATGATATTGCATTTATGATGACACGGTTTGTAAAGCTGTATAGAACTTATTGTACATTGCTAGACAATATTTCTATTGTCATCATAATTCATGAGGACATTTATCACCAAAATTATAAATCACAACACATAATTTTATCCGAGAGCCAATATCAGGCATTACGACGCTGAAGTAATCCATGTCATAGTCTTAAAAAAAAAGTTTTGATCGAAGAGCCAACAAAAGTAGTCCCGGTTAACTACATCCATAACTATAGATCCTAGTTAAATGTCTTCATTACTACATATTTTATCGTGAAAAAAAATCGAGAAGTGCACTTTAGATCTCGAACTTAGAAGGATTAGATAAGCGAGATCTTTTTTTTTTTTTTCAAAAGAGAACCTTAAACTTTGATCCGCTAACAAATTGGACTGTTAGAGTTCTGTGTGATCTGAATTCTATTGGGTCGGGTTGGTGAGCCCGCATTGTAAATCTCATTGTAAGCTAGAGTCGCAAAACTCGCGATTGTATTTTGATATTTATAGTAGATTTATTCCTCTGTCCGTAGTTTTTTCTCAAAAGAGTTTTTTCACGTAAATCTAGTATCACATATCGTATTTTTTTTTTCAGTTATTGTTCGGTCTCTAACATAGACTACGAACGTTAAGAAAACCATTAAATTTATCGAGTGGGTGGCACGTGACAATCCAGTCAATTGATATTAATTCTGACTTTATATATGTGACTCATTCAGTGGATCTTTCCCATCTTCTCCCTCTTAACGTCAAAGTTTATTAGGTCAAAAAGATATTTAGAGTGTCATTTGTTTAAATCTTCTAAGATCGGAATTCAAATTACATTTTATCCTTAAAAAAAATTAAAGATTTAATACATAAATAAATACTATGATTAAGTTCTATTTATGAAAAAATAGAAATTATATTTTTTTAATAAAGAAATACAGTTCATAATAATATATTTAAAAGAGCACAAGAAGACATCAACAGGAAAACAAGTGCCATCGTCGACCTTCTTTGAAGAATCTTCTGCCAAAAAAAAAAATCCAGAAATGAGAAATCAAAAACTTCTCCTTCTGTTCATAATTCTTACTATTTGTCTTCAAATGATCCAGCTCTGTAGTTGCAGAAACGTCAACTGGAGTAGATATGAAGAAGCAGAAGGAGGAAGAAGAAGAAGAAGAAGCTTCTCTTTTCCGTTTCAATGGCGTCTCAGTTCTTCTTCTCCTCATTTCGTTGAATTCAGAGGTCATACTTCACATCTTCATTCTCTCTCCCATCCAAGTGTTCCCGGTGGTCCGAACCCACTTCACAATTGAGATAATTCTTCGAGTCAAACAGGTTTTTTTTTTTTTTTTCTAAGAATTTGAGATTCTCTCGGAAAGTACTGAACTTTCCGGGAATCATATTCTGGGATTTGTTTTTGAAGATTTAGGATGCTGGCTTCTAAGCCCTGTATGGTGTTTTCGTAGAAGTTCAGGTTCGTCTCTTGTATTAATCAGCTTTTCACCCTCTCTGTAAATTTTCTTAATGATTATCGTCCATTTTCCCACTTAGTCTGTTTGTTTCCCGAGAAAATTCCAAGCGAAGAAGAACACTCAACCTCAAAAATGTCAAATTATTTTACGACTTAATTATCTTATTTATTCTTGAAATATTCGATTTTTTGGGTAGTTTATCGTCGGTGTCGACTTGTGGAGAATCCAATTATGTTTGCTAATTGTGTTGATTAATTATTTTATTGCTACATAAATAAATAAATATAAATATGGAAAAGTGAATTTCATGTAGTTTATTGGGCCTGCATGGTGATGAAAGGGTCTTGAATAATTTAATTTTTTAAAATTAAAAAAAGATATACTTGGCCTTCGATTCTAGCGTGACAGACAATAAGGGAAATTAAATTTAATATATGGTCAATTATTTATATTGAGTTGGACTTTTGGGACCATTAAGTTTGACATTTATAATCAATCATCAACTTTTTGTCTTTTTTTTTTTCAAAAGAGATTAATTTTAGTAAATTATTATATTGTAAAATGGTTTGTTTTGGTAAATTTGTATCATGCTAGGATATATAATAAAAAATTGTTGAAATCATTGGTATTTAATTTGACTTACAATTAATTACCTGAAAATTACTTTTTTTAATTAATTACCAAATTGAACGAGTATCTAAAAAATTAATTATCAATTTAAATAATATTTTGCAAAAAATATGTTTCGCTGAGTAAAATAAGTTTCGATTGTAGAAAATACCATTCCTGTTGCGGAAACTTGAAGAGTATTTTACGTAGCGGAAACAAGTCTTCTGCTGCCAAATACAACATTAAAATTTTAATGGAAAACTTTTCCAGTTAAATATTTTATTTGTTAGCGAAAATTATTTAGTTTTTGTCTTGTCAATAACCTCATAATTCAGTGGTTGTTTAGTTAATTTTTCACAAAAATAATATCATTTTATTCAGCAAAAATTAACAATAATCCAAATATAATAAAAAAATTTTAAGTGTCCAAAAATAAATAACATATTTATTAGTTTTTTTTTATAGCAAAAACATGAACAAATTATAGTGTTTTTGATTTATAGCAATCGGAATAAATTCTTATTTCGCAGTTATTTCATAAAACCTTAAAAAATTATTTCCTTTTTGTTAAAAATAATGAAAAGTCAACGTTTGACTTTTTTAGATTCCATGAAATGTAAAAGACTTTATTGGTCTACATATACAAGTCCAATATTCGAAAGATTCCTCAAGAACAGAAGTGTATTTAAGTCATACTTTAGTTGCTAACTCAATTACCCCCCTCTCTCTCTCTCTCTCTCTTTCTCTCTCTCCTCCCTCTCCCTCTCCTTCTCTCTCCACGATGAAAGCACAATACTCTGTAATCATCATGGTAATTTGGATAGTCACCCTAGCAGAGTTGGAAGTCTTGGAGGGTGGTCGTGTTAATGATATTCCAGTGGCAGAAACAAAGAGAAGAACAGATAATAAGGATTCATGGATGTTCCTACGTACCTATTCTGCCATTGTTGACTCCCTAAAGTCGAAGAAGGCAAGGAACAAGAAGACGACAGAGCCGAAGAAGAATACTGTAGAGTCGATTCATGCAGTCTCTCGTCGACGTGTTCCTGGCGGACCAAACCCTCTTCATAATTAAGATTGAATGCACAAACAATCAATCTCTCTATAGATGTAGATTTTAAAGGCATCTAAGCATTAAGTTCAACAGTACATCACTCAATATGTGTGTGTGTGTTTCCACTTGAAATATTCCTCTTGCTATCATTAGGGAAAGTTAGCCTTAGAACAAAGAATTCCAATTTCTAGTTTATGGGTTGACTAAGTAAACAATACCCTTTCTTCCTCCTAAGTAGAGTGAATATATCCTAATAAATCCCGCACAATTTGTCTAAATTTATGTAATATAAAAGATATTGAGAGAATCAGGGTCCGATATAAATGAAATGACTAACATTAGATGTATAATAATATGTGAAAATGGTTTTAAAAAAAAAAGGCAAATCACTAAATGAATGACACTTCAAGATACAAGAACTCGAGCAACGGAATTATAAGAATGACAGAAGAAAAGGAAAAAGGAAATCTCTAAAATACTTTCATTTTGCTGGACTGAAATGAAAATTGATGAAGCTAACTTGTTTTGTAGATGCTGATATCACAGCCTTTATAATTCTCGAATTGAATTGTACCTCCTCAACTCTGTGAATTTAGTTCTGGGTGTGCTTTCTAAGTTCTTCTGCCAAACCCCTGCATTAGTATTTTGAAAAAGATTAATGTTAAGGTCATAATTTCAACTCATGTATGCATGATTGACTTTCTATTTTAAGCCCAGTTTCTGAAGTTAAAGAAGCAGCGAAGACAAACCAACACTGCTTCATGAGGAGACCCCGCTCGGTATGCCTGCTCGAGCTCTCAACATCTCGGTTCTTTTACTTCGCTCCATTACATTCACCAACCATTCTACACTTTCCTTAATCCCCATTCTGAAGAAAAAAATAAAAATTATATAAATAATTGAATTGACTTTGTCGCAATATTTTAAGATTAATAGTAATTTGACTTGGTGTAAAATTATTAGATCCCGCGTCATAAGGATTATTAAAATTAAGCCTAGCCATGAAAGTGTAAGTTTAAGAAAAAATATAAATGATTAAAGAACCCTCAATCTAAATACTTCAATTTGTATAATTAGAAATAATTTAATATCAGAATGAAGCTCTAGGCCATCGACCTTACCCATCATATGCTGAAATAGCTTCAAGAACATACACTCTTTCATCCAACTTCTTAAGATCAAGATATTGGGCAAGTTCTTCGGCTGAAACAGCTTCATCAAGATCCTGTCGAAAGAAATACACAAAAAGGACAGTAAATGAGAAGTCATCATGCCATTTTTCTCCTTAATTAAACTAAGCAGGACAGTAAATGAGAAGTCATCATGCCATTTTTCTCCTTAATTAAACTAAGCAGGACATAATTTATTTGATTTTACCTGCTTGTTGGCTAATATCAAAAGAGGAGCTCCTCGCAAATCTTCATTTCGAAGAACCTTTTCTGGCCAACAAGCTCAAAAAAATTAGCACTTGACCATTAGTAGCTCAATATTATATTTAAAAAATACATACCCAGTGCAGATTTGGAATCTTCAAATCTTGCAGGAGAGGAGGCGTCAATTACATAAATTATAGCATGTGCTTCTTCATAATACTTTTCCCAAATCGAGCGAAGTCCAGGCTAGGCGAATGAAATAACCATTCAATAGTTGAAGAAAATAAAATAACATAACAAATATATATATATAATGTATATGCCTCGAGAAAGCTATTTGCAAAACACTAATTGGCGTCGTACGATATCAGGAACAATAAATCTAGCAGCTCATATTCTCATGAAAATTGCACAAAGGAGGTTCCAACCGTCTGTTGTAGCCTTCGTACCACTATCTGAAATAGTTATTTTACGAATTATATTCACTACAATTACAAAAGCCTTACCTTCAAAAAATTTGACTTGCAATCGTTTTACATCAGATAAAAGTGTATTTGATGCAGATTCAAATTCACAATGGTGCAAAAAGTCATACTTTTAAGGAGTTACACATATCCGAACAAATCGCTCAGAGAGAGAAACGTCGTAGACCATCACATCAGTTGATAAGAGAATTCCTAGACCTTGAAAAAAAAGAGAGATTCTAACTTTTAAAGCTAAAAAATACCTGACCACCAAGGTCCCAGAACACAAGTTTCGAATTTGACACTTCAATACGGCCAATATTTAATCCCACAGTTGGAACTATTCGATCAGGAGGTAGGCCTTCTTTATTTGAGAATAATGACTTCAACTTCTCCAGCAAAGTCTTCAAAACAAAAGACGAAAATGATGATGAAATTTCAATGACAGAAAAGTAAGTTTGATGAGAAATGCATATGAATTACTGTTTTTCCAGCTTTGTCGATTCCAAGAATGAGAACATGAAACTCTGTCTTCGTAAATACATACTGCCAGAGGCCGTAAAACAATGAAAACATCTGTATTTGGTTTTTGTGGAAAAAAAAAATATCCCTTCTCTTTAGTTCTTCCTAATGTTGAAGGGTATGCTTCATAGCTTTTAGCTTCATGACTGCCAATGGATTCTGCAAATGCAAAAACATCACAAATAAAGAAGATTAATAACAAAAAACTATGATTGCTTAGTAAACTGTGTATTAAAGAAATTTGCAATATAGGAGGCAAAGGCATCACATAAGTAACCAAATAGATCATATACGGGGAAAGGAAGAAAAGGCATTCAAATATGAGACATACTTCTTCAATTGATAGAAAAGAGGAAAGTGAGGCTCAAATTTAAATTTCTAAAGCACCTAAAAATATGATGCATCTGTACATACATCCAGTTCTTTTGTAAGAGTCGAGTATACATCTCAAGGGGGCCAAAAATCTTTCAGAAACATCCAAAAAAAGAAGAAGAAATTTCCACTACGAAAAAAATATGAAGAAACACTGATTATTTTCAAAGGCTACACAAAATACCATTTCTATGAAATCTATAAATACGATCATTCTAGTGGATCACCATTCTAGAGGAAAAACCACGACTCTCCCAAAGAACAGAAGAATTGATCAAAATTAGTAGTTAAATAAGAGCACAGATAACAGCTTTATTTACTTGCAGTATTTTTACTGATATTGAGAATCTACTTCGCAGACAAGTCAGCCTCAAATCGCGAGGAGAGATCAATTACAAAATCATGAGTTCGCCGTCACAGAATTCCCACACCATTTATGAAACATTAAAGGAAAACCTATACACCCCATTACGAAACTCTTTCATTTCTAACGAGACAGATTATTATCAGCAACCAAACGCCTAATCTTAACACTATTTCGTACCAAAAAGAGAGGAAGATAAAACATACAAAAACGGTAGCAGTATTCAAAACAAGGAAATGATGAATTCAAAGGGATTGAAGAGCATAAAACTTGGATTAGATTACAGAACTTGGATCAAACTCACCTAATTAATACCTGCAGAAAAATACCGAGATCAGGAAACTTAAATCAGACGATAAACTTAGACTATAGAAATTGGATTGGATCTCAATCTCTACAACATAATGAATAAGATGCGATTTCCACGCAAAGACCTCTGAAGTTGCAGAGGAAATCGTTTACATTCTTAAACGCTTCTCCAAAAGTTCCAGACCCACGGCTCAAACCGGGGGGCTTTGTGCTTCCGGTTTGAGCTGGGGTTACTCTTGAATTGAATATATCGATTAATAAAATAATGAGAAATTAACCAAATAAATACTGAAATTAACAAAATAATCATTGAACTATGAAATCAATAACAAATCAACCAATAAACATTTTTTGCTAACAAATAGAACACTTCATTATGAAAAATGAACGAAACAAACATCGTGTTACATTTTCTGTTCAAAAACATTTTATTTCTTCTGCGTAAAATGAGTAATTGAAATAGAACTCATAAAAAATTACTTTCTGTAGGCATAACGATTACTTTCCTCTGAGAAAAGTGAGACATGGTGATGGGAACTGGACGACAATGACTGACCAAAAAGAGGAAATAGAAGATGGTGATGAGAACTGTAAGGGTGAAAACGAGAGAATTAGTGAGGCCCCATAAGATGTTCGAAAAATTGAAAACGTGATAATTGTTTTTTACGACAATAATATCATGTTAGAGCTTTCTCGTATCGTCTTCGTGGTAATATTGCTTCAATTATTACGATTTTAGTATAAAACTAGAGTATAATTAGAATTGAAAAGTAATAACGTTTCAACATCGTTTTCGCGGTATTGTTTCTTTCAACGGGTTAATGATGATGTTTGCGTCGTTCATTTTTCATAGTTGAGTATTTTATTTGTTAGCCAAAATTGTTTAGTGATTCACTAGTAATTGATTCCATAGTTTAGTGATTATTTTGTTAATTTTCCAAACAAATATTAAACTATGAAATCACTGACAAATTCAATATTCAATAATGTTTGCTAACAAATAAAATATTAAACTATAAAAAAATAAATCAGATAAATATTGTTGTCACGTTTTCTGTTAAAAATTTAAATTTTTTAGACTTGGTAGAATCCATTAAAAGAGACGGTAAAAGTTAGTATTAGGGTTCAGAGTTCGCTTGAAAATAGCTCTAACTAGTGTTCTCTATACGAGGCGGAATGTGAAGTTATATACTAATACTAAGGAACCTCAATCGTCGTACGTATTTTTCTCAACGGAAGACACATTTTCACTAAGAAAATTAAGATTCAATAGCAGATGACAAATATCTGCTGTGAAAATTAACCTTCTAGCTCAAAAAAAAAATCATTCTCTCTGCGAAAAATATCATTTTTGGAGCGGATATTTTCCTTTCGTTGTTGAAAATAAGTCATTGACTACAACTACTTCATGTACAGATCCGCTGTGA
This sequence comes from Begonia loranthoides, assembly GCA_022433065.1. Lineage (NCBI taxonomy): Eukaryota > Viridiplantae > Streptophyta > Magnoliopsida > Cucurbitales > Begoniaceae > Begonia > Begonia loranthoides. Next base: position 1,655,591 of record CM039482.1, on the reverse strand, counting down.
AAATGTTTTTAATTTTCAACGAAAAACGTGACATCGATACTTATCTCGTTTATTTCTCATAGTTCAAAGTTTTTGTTATTCACAAAATTACTTTAAAACTTGACTTATGGTTGGTTTCATAGTTCATGGTTTGTTGTGTTAATTTTTTAAAAATAATGAATTTATTTTATAACTAATTTTTGTATTAATGGATAATTGATTGGTTAATTAATTGTAGCTAAACTAACTAATTGCGGCCACATCTCAATTATGTATATTTAGAAGGGTATAATTGCAAAAGTGAATTCCAGAGTGGAAAATTGATATGGAGGGGAACTCGTCCCGCAGAACCGAAAGTTCTTCATTTCTCCGAAAGGTATGGCGCCTTAATCAATCTTCTTCTTTTTCTTTCTCTTTTTTTATTTCTTTTTTGTTCGTCTCAAATCTTACTCTGATCAATTTATTTCTGAGAAATCTCTGAGAGTTTTAATTTCCAGTTGAATATAATGGAGCTTAAGTTGTCGTTAGAAAATTTCATCTTAATTTTACTACGTATTTATCGATCTAGCTAAGGTTCAGCAATTTTTTTCTGCTAGGTTTTGTTTCTATAAGGTTTTCATTTAGGTATTGTTTTTATCATGTTTGAATTGAGTAATTATATTTATGCTATTTGTTAGCCGTTTTCTTGTCTTTGTTTGCGAGTTATTATCATTTTTAGTTTCCGTAAAGGCTGAATTCTGTCTGTTTGATTGAATTTTCGTGACTGCGATGGTTCAATGAAAGTTTCACAGAACAAGGTGGTTCGATTTATAATCTGAATTTGTGATTTATATTTTATGCTAATAAGCTAAAAATAAAACCCTCTTCGTTGCACTTTGCGCTTTTTATGCATGGTAAAATATGCTTCAGAGAAGATTGTGAAATTAAGGACCAAGGAAATGTGGTTTCTTATACTGATTTTTAGTTTTATTGATGGTGAAAGTCATAGCTAGATATGTAAATCGTATGTATTTTTTGTCAGATGGTGAGCGGCAATAGCAGTGAGTCAAGTTGTTGGCTATAACACTTTCTGAAAATGTAGTTGTAAAAGATACCTCAATCATGCAGTTTGTATATTATTAATGTCATGCCAAGAGATTAATGTGAATTTGTGTAATTATTTCAGTGACCAAGGGAGGTGCAGAATCACATCGGCCAAAGGAGTGGAAAGAGTGTGAAATGAAGTAATGGATATAACCTGTATTGAATTACCTCCTGGATATGTTTTTGTATGGTTAATGTCTGATTATCACCACTTCCTGGATAGCTCCCAAAAATAAATCATTCAGGATGTCCCTGCTTAGTTATGTTTAGTTACTACAATATTTGAAATGTATTTATGCCCATTTGTTCGTTGATTGAAGTCTAATTGAATAATTTTATCCTTTTTTTTGAGGAGGTGCAGGGGCCAGTTTTCATTGATTGCAGTCTAATTGAATGATTTTATTCTCTTTTTGAGGAGTTGCAGGGACCGTGGGCGTGTAAGATGGGATGAGGAGAATCTTGACAAAATAGAAGCAACTAAACCTGTGAGGCAAAAAATCACTGAACCGAAGACTCCATACCACCCCATGATTGATGATGATGGTATTTTGTCTTAATTTTGCACCAGAATGCAATTCAGATTTATTCTACTTTTTAACTTTCATTCTTACAGGAGTAATTCACAATTAAGGTGTTTCAACTTGAACTCAAATTTTAATTTGACTGTTAAATCTTCTCTTATGCTTTTGATAATTGTAATATTTTCCCAGTGTGTCTCTATCCTCAGGTTCTCTTTCTCCAATACGGGGTAGCCTTGATGATGGTCTTGGCGATGCAGTGCATGCAGAAGCCATAATAACTGCTTTAAATGACGTGGCTTCTTCAAGTGGTAAGAACAACCAACAACATGGTGGTTGGTCATCATCCGAGGACGAAGCAGATGCCATGGAACAAGACACTGAAGGTCTTGCTTGATTTTTCTTTCATTTCATCTTTTAATTATCTTTTTTGTTTTGATGTCTGGAAATATGCCTTTTCCACTTCCCCTTTTTTAACCACATGAAGCTGTGAGTTTTATTATACTAACTGGAGCCTTGTTGACATTTAAGGCTATGGGGGGGGGAAATCCTTAGCTGCCTTTTGCTCTACAATATCCAAGTTTTAGCAGTTCTGTTTTTATTAGTTTAATCCAAATTTCTTATTGCTGAAAGAATGGTTTTACTTCCGCCCTATGCTTTTGTTTAGTTGTATCAGCAATGCTTCTTTTATGCCTTAAAATCTTTCCAAATCCCATCCTTTTGCATTGTATTAATTTGTTCGACTCGATAGTCGTGCGAGGCAAATTACTTTCAGTATTTTTTTTACTCTGAAACATGGTTGTTTGTCTATGGCTGTTAATGGTTTCAGATTCTGAGACAGACAAAAGTGGCATGAGTTTTAGGGAGCAGAGAAGAGCTCACTATGATGAATTTCGAAAAGTAAAAGAACTTCTGAGGAATGGTTCATTTCTTGAAGATGATGTTGACGAGAACGACGACATCCAAATGCACAAGGAAGGAAGATATGATTCTCCATCTTCGCTAAGTGCTGGCGTAAAGGAAATCGATATCGAGAAAGAAGTCCCAGAAAACTCTCTGAAAAAATGCTCAAAGCCATCGCAATATGGAAGGTCGGGTTAGATTTCCTAATTATTTTGCAAGAGCTAGTACTTTTCTTTCCTTGATGCCTAACATTTTACTGAGTTCTCCCCCAACATGGAAATTTTATGAAAATATTAGTGATTGTCGTCTCCCTTATCTCCCTCCCTCCCCAATTAAGTTCTGGGATCTCTTGCAAAACCTCATGCTTTTGCATTTCTTTTGTGGGTGGTAGGTAATTGTAGTAGAAATTATGATTTGTCAATGATTTTTAGCTCTTTAAATTTGGCATACTTTCTGATACTTCAAATTTATATATATTGACCACCTCCCTAGCTTAAGATGACACTGCTCTATTTTACGAAATCGCTATATTATTATTATTTTGACAACAATTTTTAGGATAAAATGTGTTTGTAGTCTTTATATTTTAGGGTTTGTTTCAATTAAAATCCAAAATCTCTGCCTCACTACATTTCGCAAAACTACCAACACACACAAGTCACTCCCCTCACTGAACCATCATAATCCAAACCCTAAATTGAAGTGAAATATGTTATTGTAAATATTATTGTAAATCTGTTAAAAAAAAACATAAAAAATAAGAAGATTTTCCAAAATAAAATATCTCCACTAAAGAAATTTGTGGTAAAATCAATTTTGGAAACATTAACTTGTTCGAAATCGATTTTGGTATCCAAATAGAAGATCTTCACTTAACTGTTTGTTGAAAAATCAATATACTAAAAGTTAGACATGTTTTCGATTCACTGAAGAAATTCGTCGAAAAATTCATTATTTACTACGCTGAAGAATGACAATAAATTTAGTAAATGAAGTAGAAAAAAAATATTATTTTCACTACAGAAAGTAGTCCTGGTGAGTCATATTCTAAGCATTCACTTTTCGCAACGGGACAAATACTTTATGCAGCGAAAAATAAGTCTTTGACATTTTCACTGCGGAAATAAAAGAAAATTTTTAACGTAAAACAAGATACCGAGGTTTAATTTTGTTTATTTTTTATAGTTTTATTAATTTTCTTATTATATTTTATGGCAATGTTTATGTAATAAAATAATTGTAACACAGTATAAATGAATTAAATAATATATAATATACGGTCTCAAGTGTAAAACTTATAATTTTGATTTATCATTTACTTGTTAACGAAATTAAATAAATTAGTGGTAAACATAAAATTAATTGGTGATTACGGAAGTTAATATTTCCGGAAAAACCTCAACCACAAATAGACATCATCCCTACAATCTCCATACCCTCTATAAAAACTCAATCAAAGCTTCCAGCTCTGTTTCTCCTTCCAATGGCTACCCACTCCACCTACACCGATTCCCTCGCCTCCATAATCTGCGCGCAAATCTCCGCCGTCTTCTCCCTCCCCACCCACCCTCACCCGCCGCCACTAGACCTCCTCGTCTCCGAGATCTCCGCCGCTGCAGCCCAAAAGGCCCATATCTTCCTCTTCGGAGTGGGCCGCGAGGCCCTAATGCTCAAAGCCTTCTGCATGCGCCTCGCCCATTTGGGCCTCTCGGCCCACTTCGTCTCCGACGTCACCACCCCTCCGATCACCGCCCAAGACCTCCTCCTCGCCTCTGCCGGGCCCGGCGGTTTCGCCACTGTCGACGCCATCTGCTCAATCGCCCGATCCAACGGAGCTAAGGTCTTGCTTCTGACGGCGCAGCCGGAGGGAGGATCGTGCGTGAAGTATGCCACTGGGATTTGCTATGTTCCGGCACAGACTATGGCGGATGATGCGATGGTCGCATCATCACGGCCGCTGCTTCCAATGGGCAGTGTGTATGAAGGGGCATTGTTTGTCTTGTTCGAGATGGCGGTGTATAAGTTAGGTGAGGTTTTGGGTGAGAGCCCTGACACCGTTCGATCAAGACACACCAATCTTGAATGAAGGGTCAGATTATGAACCACCTTTTCTGATTTGACTGGATTTCAGAAGAGTCAAAATTGCTGACGGAGCATGGTATTTATGTTCGTTCCCATTATTATGTATTGTACTCTAAATAATTATCAAAATTAAAAAATAAGAATAGAAAATAAATAAATATATATATATATATATATTGAAAATTATCATCGATATTATTATTAATATTAACGTAGTTGACTATGATGGGCACGCACGATATGTTTTTACAAGGCTGTCTACGTGGATTTGGTCAACGAAAAACCACGCTGGTGTGGCCCCCCAAAATAAACCAATGGGAAAATGATAAATCATCTATGGTTATTTATATTGAATGAAAAATCAATCATTAAATTATTTTTATTAATAAATTAATTACTGAATTATGAAAAAAAATCACTGTTAATATTATTATGTTTGTCGTCAAATGTATTAATTTCGTTTTGCAGCGGATCAAACATGTATTGATTTTAATCCACTGCAGAATTATATTTTAAAAAATAACATTATAATATCAACAATCTGCTACAGATCGGGACATTTTTCGCCGTAGATTGACCACGATCAGCGGCAAATTGAGCACGATCCGCGGCAGAAAGACAGTTTTCTGCGACAGAATGCCATATATGAAATAGGAAAATTTTCTTATTTTCGATGGACAATGATGTTCAATATTTTTATTGTCTTGCACATGAAATTGAAATTGTTGGAATTTCTCTATTAAATTCATTCATGCATGAAAAACTAGTGAATCATAGGGGATCGAACCCTAGACTTATTGCCTAAGTTGTCATATAAAAACCAATTGAGAAATATAAATTTTTTTGTGAAATATATGCAATCTTAGCATATATAATAATATGTTCACCTTCGCTTTCCTCTATTATTTGTCCTGATTTCACAATATTTTGCTTCGCCATGAAAATGCTATCTGCAGACATCATGATATATCGCCATTTTTGGAGACGTGTCACCCATGTGTAAGGGAGAAACCATCATTTGAACGTGCGGAACTTCACGATTTTGAATTGTGTAAGGGAAATTAGAGTACGCATAAACATTTTTATCCTCGAAAGTCAGACAAGTTGCCTCCGAGAAACTTGTCAGCGCATAGATCTCGAAAATTTATGCAAAATAATAAAAAAATTCGTCCTAATCGGTCAACTGAGCACAAAGTTATGTCCTTCTGAAATTTTTGAGTAAACGACATTATTTTTTTTTTTTCTGCCCGAATCCGCTCTGATAAGCACCGAATGACTACACACATGTTTCCTACTTGTGTCTGTGCATTGCAAAAAAACGATGGAAAACGAGTCATCAAGTATTCAAAATCATTGAAAATAAAGAGAATTATTGATATGCAAAGATTCATTATTTTTGCTAACAAATTAAGGAAAAATGACAGTGGTAACTTTCTTTTATAGTTCAGTAGTTAATTTGTTAACAAAAATAATTTAGTAATTGACTTCAAAGTATAATAGTTAACTTGTCATTTTCCTTATTATACATGTAACTTTTATATATTGCTTTATTCGCTGTCGTCTATAAAAGCCATGAAAATCCTCAAAGTATCTGATAAAGTCCATCTCAGACTACTTATTGATTGCTCATCGTTCATTCTCCGGTTAAAGAGGGAAGCTTTCCGGTGGGAAAATGGAGCCGAGTTTTCTCGGCAGCCAAACAGGGTCATGGACGAACGAGAAACACTTTCACTTCTTGAACTCCATAGAAGAGTCATTCGTTCGTTCAATTCTTCGAAATCACCTTCATCTTCTACCTTCAGACCGCTCTTCGCCGGACACCGCAGAATCCACCGCCGATTCGAAACAGCAGATCGGAAAACCTGGTAACTCTCTCTCTCTCTCTCTCTCTCTCTCTCTCTCTCTCTCTTATTTATATGAAGAAGCATTACTGGATCTTCAAGATTCATTTAACTCTCTGAAGGTCGCACAAATCAAAACTCTTTTCAACTCTGGAAGATCTTCTTTCTTCCTTATTTAATACATTGTTTTCTTCAACTCCATGTCTGTAAATCTGGGTTTTAATTATGTCGTTCTTAAGGAACTGTTTGGCTGCGCAGCTTGTACGAATGTCTGTGTTTGCATTTTCTCAAAGACTGTGACATCTCTTGGCGGTGAAATATAATGTGTTTTACCAGCCACCCAAACAGTACCTAAGCTTTTTGTCAGAATACCGATAATGCCTCGGGATATTTCTTCTGTCCTAGATATTTACCCAAACTATGTATTATATTAAATAATATATTTGTCACGTTAAAAATAAATTACTGTTATTTTATGTGAAATCATTTATATTTTTTTTATTTTAATTAAACTACTTTTATAAAGTAATGTTATATGAATATTTTAAATTTATATATTCAGTGGACTTCATTTATTTATGCACTAACTATTGTATATTATAAATAATTAAATTATTATTTAATTTTAAATTCTTTGCAAAAATAATTTTTCAAAGGTTTCAGGACCGAGAGTCATCATAATGGACGGTCGAGATGAAAAGATTACGAGAAGAAGATCATCTCCCCGCAATCATACCCAAGACCAGGCACGTAGCTATTACATACAAGTTGATAGAACTGTGAATTTTATTCGATACTACGTTATGATTGAATATAAATCAATATGAATTTGGTATATAATTATAACCCGTTGCTTTGAAAATATAATCTCGTTAAGAGTAATATTAGATGTATATTTTAATTTTATGTTGTAGAATAAGGTATAAATTAAACCATGAAGTTTGGAGACTCGTTCAACTTAAATTTTGAAATATTTTTTTGAACAAAATGAATATCAAATTTCGGGATTTGTTCAACCTAAACCTTGAACTTTTCTATCAACAAAATGAGTCTCAAATCGCTTTTACAGCTTTACTCAGTTTGGTTACGGTTTGATTTAGGTTTTAGATTTTTCAGTTTGAGTCGATTTCAACTCGATTTTTGGTCCATTTTAGTTAGTTTAGCCTTGTTTTGTGCCCATTTTGGTAGGGTTTTTTTCTCTTTTTTTTAGTCATTTTTTAAATTAAAAATTAAAAAATATAAATATTACAATATCGATTCAGTTTCGTTACGATTGAAACAAAATCGAGAGGTCCGGAACCAGAAATAAGAACTGAACGTCGGTTCCTTGTCTTGGGAACCATAATTTGATATTCAATTTTGGGAACCAAGAACCGGAACCGAACCGAAACCAAACGTCGGTTCCGGGTCGGTTCTCGGTTCTGGTAGGTTTTTGCCCACTCATACTACTCGATTTTGGTTCGAACTCAGAACCGACTAGCTGGGTCTAATTTATTTTGAGTGCAAAATTTGAGATTTATTTTGCTAAAAAAATTTAATTTTTAAATTGAACGAATATCGAAGTTTGAAATTTATTTTACTAAAAAAAAATTTATTATTTATGCGTTACCTTATATTTTATTGTCACACCCTAAAATGTCTTTCATGTGGATAGTGTTGAATGATTTTGTAACGTGTCTTAGATATAAAATCAGAGTTTCTTTGTCTGTGGGTGTGCCCACTTTCCTCAGGTGGTCCCTTGTCTTGATAACAAGAGCAGGTGATGATGGACGATCAGGATGAGTCAAGATATTGACAATCCTACGGCTATGGTACCTCTGGAGCTGGATTTCCTTTATCTTTTTTTTTTTAATTTTATTTTATTAAAGTAGGAGATGATGATTTGTCCCATGACTTACACTAGTGGCTTCTATTTATTGTTCTAATATCTTGGTTAGATTTTTAATTTAAGTTATGGTTTAATTTCTCTTCGTCCATCATATAAAGTCTTTCCTCCTATAATATAATATGTAATATGTAATGTACATCATTGCTCCACACGTATGAACCATATGATAAATACAAAACAAATTCAATTAATAAAAATTAACAAAACAAATTATGAACTTCGAGGTCAACGATAAGTCAAATCTGAAAGAAATTTCGCGAACAACTAAAATCTGGACATATTAGAAATAAAAAAAGCAAATCTCACAGTCACGTTTTAGTCAAAAAAATGTTAAGGCAAATGCCGCAATCATATTTTCATCTTAAAAACCTCCAAGGACGTCACATGGACGTATAAGGTGATGTCTTTCAACGACGAGGGACATCCAAGGCCGATCCATGACTAAGTGCGTCTAAGAGTCAACTTTGGGGGCATTGTAAGGCTGAGTGATGTCCAAGGGACGCCCATGGTGGCTGTTGAATGAAAAGATAGACGTTCTACAATGATGATGGACGTCCAAGATGGAAGGAGTGATGCAGGCAGACGAAGGTTTTTACCCGTTGGATGAAGGGACAAATGGACGTCTCTCATGAGTTGTGAATTGACTTTAAAATTGCGTCATTTAAGTGAAGAAATAGAAAGAAAGCTATATAAATTCAACGTTAACACAACCTGAAATGAGAGAGATGTTTCAAAACTGTAAGCTAGGGTGTAACATCACGGGTTCATTTATCCATAATTTAACTCGTATAAAAATTTTCACTTGTAAAACAAGTATGGGGAAAACTTAGAGTTAACCAAAGCGGAAGTCCTAACCATATAAAAATCAGAGTAAACAAAATGTGGAAGTCTTTTTTTTAATAAAACATTACAATTCATAAATTTAAAAATTATTTAAAGTAAATGACTATTTAAAAATGTACTTCACAACTAAAAATCATTGAAAGACTTGAATAAAACTTTGAAGTATTTAACACACTTAAAACCATAATGAGTCATAACCCACCAAGGTCAATCTACCAACAGCATATAGGACCAACCTGGCAATACTCCATCAGTTGCGTCCTCTATAAGCTTCTATCCTATCATAAACTTCTTACCTACATCACAAAATTTAAACTATGAGGCTAAAGCTCAGTAAGCGATATAAATATAAAATGCTCATGTCATGCTTTAAAGACACATGCATTTTTCATTTTATTATCCATTACCTTTACCTTTACCGATGTTGGAGATGTCAACTTGACAAGTTAAAACCCACATCTCATAATATCATTTACATTTTATTCACGTGTGTTCCATTTTCATTTAGTTCCAGTTACTCATCCAAGTATTAGTGATGTCAAACTTGACAAGGTAAAATACATATCTTTAAACACCTATTTACGTTTATTCAAGTTGTTCCGTTTACATTTCAAAATGATGCAGAAAACCATATTCGTATATTTTAGGATAACAATGATGAATGAATGCATGGATACATCCTTTCATATATGTCTATCTAACATATCCTCAAAACATGATCAATCCTTAACTCAAAGCATTGAAACTTAATCTAATAAACACATCAATAACACCAAGCAATCAACAATACATCATCAAACAACATTTATGACAACCTAATCATCTAGTAAATACAGTCAGCATATAAACCCTAATTCTTGTGATGTATGACCTTTCAGGCAAAACACATGCAATATCACTTACCTGACGTCCTTAGAGAGTTTTAGCACTTAAAAGTTGTCCTTCACAATACCTATTAATCAATAACAACAGTTTATCAAATTTAGCATCAAATGAAATAATCACCAAACTCAACTTGATAGATTAGTTTCCCCATTAGTGCATAGCTACATGTCCAATAGAATAATCCCTCAAAGAATAAAATCTTAACCAGAATATAATTTCTAACCCTATCATCCAACTCAATCTCTTAACACTCAAAGCCCAACTTAACAAGGTATTCAACACTTTCTTACTAAACTGCAATAGTATTAGATAAATCGATAACCAACAAAATCTTAACTTCAACTAACATGCTCAATACTTCCAACAGACAGAACATCCAACAACATAAGTTTCCTTAAACAATCAGGATATAATGTCCACTTAACAGTTCATAGCAATAAAACCCAACGGATAGCAATGACCAAACTAATAACAGAAATCCAGTAACAGAACATGGTTCTAATTACGTCCATAGCAAATCCATATCAAAACAGTAGCATAAGTTCATTCATACCTATCATTACTTAATTTCCAACAAAGACAATCTCAATCCAATAATCACCTTATCCAATAATTCAATTTAACCACAATAGTATATTCCACTTGATAACAACCAACAGAAACTTAAACCAATAAAACATGCTAATATCATAGTAGTAAATATAAAACATGGCTATTACGACATATCCATCACCAGACAAACTCAAATCAGCAATATATATCTCCCTTACCTTTCATCACCCTTTCATCACAAAAATCCTCTCCTGTTGAGGCTTTTCCCCTTGCACCTTCGACATAAGAACCTCACAGAGCACCTTGCTTTCCAGAACTCAGAAGGTTATTTTGTTTGCTTCTCTCTCTAACAACTCACAGACCCTTTCTCGGTCTCTTCTGTCCAAACAGTTTCCCTTCTCCAAAATTTCTGCTCGGCACTCTTCATCTCTCTCTAAAATCCCAGCAACTCCCTTTCTCTCTATAGCTCCTTTCTCTCCCGTTGAACTGTTTCTCTTGCTCTTTCACTAAAATAATAAAACTTCTCCTTCGGTCTCATATTTATAGACCACGAGTTCAACCCCATCAGTGTCCTAATGAAGGTAAAAGGACCAAAGGAGGGACGTTTAAGCATTCCATGAAGCGTCAATTGTCAACCTCTTCCATTTCTAGGCAACGGTTATTTTTTTCTGGCGACTTTCCAGTTCCCCGGTCGATCAACCCCCTTTAGGTGATCAACCACTAGACCTCTAGAGTTAACACTTTCCTTCAGTGTCGGTCGATCACCTTCTTTCACGTGATCGACCACAAATCCATATTTTCACAGTTCTTAGAATTACTAGTCAATCATCAACGCAGTGGACGATTGACCACTCAGCATTTTGCTCACCATTGCCATTTTCGCGATTAACCCCGTGGTCGAACAATACCAACTATGCAAGACTCCTAATGTTTTGCTTCTCCTATGATTGACCGCCTCCCTTTGAGGATTGACCACCATCTTCAAAACTTTTCTTTCCTCGTATAATTATCACAAAATTCAACTTATTTTTCCATACTTAGGCTATATAACTAACAATTCCTCCAATTTATTCTTCTACCACATAAACAAGCTCTACATCAAAACTAACACTCTTAAAATCAACAACCTCATCAATAATTCGGGTAATATTATTCACTATATCCAAACACATTTCTCTTAACCAACACCTTAATCGTCAAATTCAGCTCCTAATACCCCCAAAATCATCATTTAGCTCTATACTTAGCATCATGAAAATCTGGGATATTACATAAGGGACGTCAATTGTGAGCTGAGGGACGTCAATTGTGGGTTGAGAGATGTCCTTCGTAAGCTAAGGGACATCTATTGTATGTTGAGAGACGTTCGTCATAAGTTAAAGGATGTCTGTTGTCAGCTGAGGGACGTCCTACAATGCCTTCAGCGTTGAGGGAACATCGTCGTTTAGTATGATATCGCTCATCCTAATACGACGTCGTCCCCTTTTAAATAACGGACGTCCCTTATCACAACAGATGTTCCTCTTCACAACGGACGTCATCCCTTTTAAATAATGTACATTACCTAAACAATGGACATCCCTCTTCACAGCAGACGTCCCTCTTCACAACAGATGTTTGTCATCCTAATACAATATTTTCCCTTCTAAAAAACGGACATCCTTTCTAACACAATGGACGTACTTTCTAAAAAAACGGATGTCCCTCAATGCATATCCTCGAACAGTGAATGATATTTATGAACAATGAAGCAGACATTTGCTATAGACAAGAATGCGTCCACGAATAAGAGGAATCACATTTTACAGATACTTGTTTTCTCTGCTTACAATCGACATCCATTTTCATGGCAGGACGTTGTCTCTTCATCCAGCTGCCACTATGAACGCCCTCGGCCTTACGATGACCTCAAGATTGATCATTGGACACCCCCTCATCGTAAAACAGCCTTGGACGTCCTTCGTTGTGGAAGGACATCTGTTGTTGATCCTTGGATGTCAATGTGATGTCTTTAGACATTTTTTAGCGAAAAACGTGATTGCGCCGTTTGCCTCGATCTTTTTTGACAGAAAACATGACTGTGAGGTTTGTCTTCTTCATTTCCTATAATTCAAAATTTTAGTTGTTTGCGTAATTTTTTAAGATTTGGCTTATCACTTATCCTAAAATTAAGAGTTTGTTTTGTTAATTTCTCTAAAATGTTTTATATTTATTATTTTATCATTAAAAATTTAATTTTATAATCTCATATTTCGTCTATTATTTTTTGGGTAAAACTCTGGAAGGGGACACAAGGACAGAGGAAAGTCACTTTGTACATGGATAAGCTTCCACATACAAACAAAAAGCCTTTTCTGTTCCTTCAAATATTGATTTACAATTAATTATTTTTCTTAATTAAAATTAATGAAACAGCAAACTAATTATTAAATAAATAAATATAATAGTTATCTTTTTGAACTTGAATTCAATCAAATCACCTCTTTTCATCTAACACCACCTGATAAAAGGCTCCTCCAATAATCGAAGAAAGTAAAATGAGAATAATATATTAATAAAAAACAATTATATGACTTAGACTATGTGTAGTGTGGAATAACGTTTAATAATTTAGGTTTTCTTGAAGAATTAATTAATATTCATTGGAAAACAAGAGTGCAAGATAAGTGCCCAATAAATAATTAAGAACAATTGAAGACTTCAATCATTGAATATTTTGTAGAGAAGTACTTTTACAAAATAGATTAGATTGTCCCCAAACTTTAAGTTTTTAGGTATAATATAAACTTTTCTATTGGTAAACTAGATTTAAAATTATAGTCATTTATCAATTAGGGTAAACAATCACTTATCTATGAAATTATTGATAACATAAACACTAAATACTAAACTATGAGGAATAAACAACGCAAACATCGCTGTTACATTATCCGTTAAAAATTTCAATATGTTTCTGTGATAGATAAGTCCTCTGCTTCATAAAATAAGTCATAATCCAAGAACTTGTTTTTCTCAGTAAAAGACATATATCCGTTGCGGAAACGATATTCTCCGCAGTAGAAATAATACTTTTCGCAGTGGATAAAGTAATTTTCTCAACAGATATTTATCTTCCTATACCTTAATATATAACTTTACATTCTGCAGCGGAAAATACATGTTTTTTCTGTTGCAGAAATGATATTTTTTTGCAGCAGATACTTACTTTTCGTTAGGAAAGGGAGTCATTGACTATAACTACTTCATATACGGGTCTGTTGTGAAAAAACGCTATCCGATGCAGTAAAAAAATTTAAATTTTTAACAAAAAATGATAATAATATTTATTTCGTTCATTTTCCAACAAAAATTGTGGTATTTTGTTAATTACCTATTAATTTAGGGATAAAATGGGACAGCTAAAGAACCATTAGGCCCCTTGTTGAAATGAGAAATTAAAAGGTGATTTGAATTAATCCGGTTTATTAATAAGATTTAAATAGAAGATTAATAATTTGCGGCGTTTTTTGCCACGTATATAAACAGCGAAAATAATTATTTAATCAGGAAATTAAAAAATAAAAATGAAAATCGGATAGGAAGTTTCTCGAGGAAAAGACATAACACACAGGACCTTCTCGCTCCTTCCATTGAATTTTCTTGCTTCGGTTTCTTCGTCTTCCTTTTCTCTCCTTCATCTCATCCTGGGAATTCTGACGGAAGCTTCTAGAACGAAGAGATTATTCCGGTCGCAATCTTGTTTCTCTGAATTTTTTCTAGGTCGGACGCGGTTAAGCTTGGTTTCGGATGGCTCCTCCGCCGGTGGAGCAAGGCGGAGAGTCAGCGGCTGTGGAAAAGGCGATACCGACGCCGTTTTTGACGAAAACCTATCAGCTCGTCGACGATAATGAAATCAACGATGTGATTTCGTGGAACGAGGATGGATCGACGTTCATCGTGTGGAATCCTACCGTTTTTGCCAGAGATTTGCTTCCGAATTATTTTAAGCATAACAATTTCTCAAGCTTTGTTCGGCAGTTGAACACCTATGTAAGTTTTTGGTTTCTGCTGTTCAGATTTTTCTTGGACTGACTTCTCCTTTACCTCTGACTTCAACTTTTATGGATTATACTAGGGATTTAAGAAGGTAGTGCCGGATCGTTGGGAATTCTCTAACGATAGCTTTCGAAAAGGTGAGAAACGACTTTTGGGCGAGATTCAGCGCCGTAAAATCTCGATTTCAGCGGCGACAACTACAGCCGTTGCGGCAATTCCGACGGCAGTAACGGTAGCGGAAATCCCGTCGGAGACGCAAAAAATATCTCCGACGAATTCGTCTGAAGAACAGCTTTTCTCATTAAATGCATCGGCAACGAAAGCTCCAGCTGAGCTGATCGATGAGAACGAGAGGCTGAGGAAGGAGAATTCTCAGCTGATGAAAGAATTATCTGAAATGAAATCACTTTGCAACAATATCTTCAATTTGATGTCTAACTACGCGAATACCAAATCGGAGAGCAGTTTCCCGGCAAATGAGAACGCTTTACCGGTTACGAAGCCGCTTGATCTCTTACCTGTGAAGCGGTTAATCAGCGAGGCAAAGACGGATACGTCGGTGGAGGAGACAAGTTCGAGTCCGACTCCGGGTTCAGGCGGGATTCCGAACCTAAGCCCGAGCCTAACTCCGTGCCCCAGGCTATTTGGTGTGTTAATCGGTGCAAAGCGAGGTAGGGAATTTAGTCAAAGGCGCTCTACTTCATCGGAAGGCGAGACTCTCCTGCAACTTCAACAGCCCGAAGGTTCCGAGATCAAATCAGAACCGTTTGATTTCGGAGATAATCAGGAGACACCTTGGCTTAAGCAGGGTCACCGAACGAATCAGAGGGTGTGTAATTGACACCTGCTTAAAAACCATCTTCCTCTATCATCATGTGCATTGCACTGAATCACACCCCCTAAAGGGAGTGGCACGTGACCACAAAACTCGGCACGTGAATAAGGACTTTGTACTTCTCGTTTATATATATATATATATATATATCAACAAACGACGTCATTTTAGGTCCAGCTTTTAGTTTTAAAAGTCTTGTAAGTTGTAATGTCACGTTAAGGGTATTACAGGCTTCTTCTATGAATGGAATCCGAGGTTATTTTGCTGGTTAATGAAGCTGAGAAAAAAATCTCAATTGGGTTTTACTTTTTCACACTATGCTCTTTTGCAATGTTCAAACCAAGCCATGATCTTTATCGATATTAGATTTATGGGTAAAGTGTAATTTAGAATTCTCGAACTTCAATTATTAGCGATTTAGATTTAATTGTTAATTCATCTGTTAAATTTAACCATTGCATATCGTATTTTTTAATTTAATCATGTGTTTTAACATAATTTCTGTTGTGAATATTAGACATAAATGTAAAGCAAAGAAAAAACTGAAAGAACAAAGGACACCAAAAGTTTACGTGGTTCAGACAATATCATCTTACGTCCACGGATGAAATCTTTGAGCTATCTTTCTTATTGATCACCTCAAGGTTACAATTACGTATGAATGAGAATTGCAACTAATCAGAACCCAATCATACAGACAAACGAAAACGCAGAGAGAAAACCATCTCTTCCTAACGTCTTCACCTTTTTGAAGTTGTAACCTCTGTTTCTTGAAGCTAAAACAAAGAAGATTGAACTTCTTGTTAATCACTAAACCATTTGCAGAATATAGATCACAAAGTGCAGACTAAGCAAAAAGCATCTACACTCATTCAATAATCTATCATTTAAACTGCCAGATAAATTCCGTAATAAATCCGAAAACTCAATCATTTCAACGGATGTCTGTCGACCCACTTCGGACGTTGTCCAACATCCGACTACGGACGTCCAACAGCAGCAGTTAATTATAAAAAACATGGTCAACATGACAATTTCTAACTTCTTTGGCGACTTGTAATTTGATTTCGAACATTGTCGATCTTTTAACAGAGTCTAAAATTTACTGGAGAGGACATTGATGATAGAGTTTGAAATTAAGTAGAAATCATTAGAGGAGTTAGAAATTTACTTAAAACACTAACACTTAATTAAGTAGAAAACGTGACATGCACGTGCTAGATTTATGTTAGTGTATGAAATAATGAAATTTTATTTGCAAAAAAAAATTAAATTCTAATTTTATGATCTACTAAATATCGAATTATGAGAAATGAAGAAGTCAAATCTCGATATCACGTTTTTGTTAAAAATTAATTAATTTTTTTTCTATAGTAGATAGGTCATCTTGCCACAGCAGACTTGTATATAAAGTAATTGTATTCAAATGCTTACTTTTCACAGTAGAAAACAAGTATCTGTTGCGAAAAGAGTATTTTCTGTAAGAAAAAAATATTTTTTGTAACAGATACTTGTCTTCCACTGCAAAAATAATATTATCCGTGACAAAATATTTGAACTATGGTCAGCACGTTGGGGCCCACATATCAAGGTTACCCATTTTTCCGAGCTGCATGGCCGGTGGCCCTTTGATCTCTATAAAACTCGGCTCTCAGCTTCTCATAGTTGCTGCTTCCTCATCTTCTGCAACTCAAATTCTGAAAACCCATGATCATCGTATTTTCTCTGGAAGACACCTTCTGAAAATGCTTTCCATAATAGGATCCGATCTGAGCAAAAACTCTCTCATGTGGGCTCCTGAATGTTCTGGTTCATGGAAGTTCTTGAGAGTGTAGTGAAGATCCAATCTTTTGTCCTAAAGCCATTGATCCACAGGCGTTTCTGAGAGAGAAAAAAAGGGATGAAATGGTTAGGTTTATGAGCATCAAAGAAGGCAAACAATGGTGGATATTGCAGATATGATGTTTACGTTTATTATAATTATAAATCTACTTTCCAATATTATTTTCTCTATAGAATTGTTGGGCTATGAAGGAGAAAGTGAATTCAAAGGAACCCTAAAGAAGATGTTGAAGAAGAAGAAGAAGAAATGGAGATTCTTCTGCGATGGAAAATGTACATTTCCACTGCAATCTTTACTGTAAAAATTGCAATTTGACCTTAATTTTTTTGTCCATCAAATTTTAGTATAAATGGTTTTTCCAAAATAAGATTTGTCCGTTCAAGAAACAAAGAAAGCAAGAGATTAATGAAAAGTTGTGTTGTCTTTTGTAGGATATTGCTCCCGACTGGAACAGACACTCCGACGACAACACTGCAGTGGGCAAAAATATTGGCCGAAACACAACAAAATTAACCGAGTCTGGAATCTCTCATCCTCCATATCTCCAAACTTGTGTAAAGGAAACCCTAAGATTACATCCACCTGGGACATTTCTTCTTCCTCACCAATCCGATCCACTGAAGATTGCGAAATCATGAATTGCAAAATTGTGAAAAATTCACGGATTATGACCAACGTTAGGGCACTCGGAGAAACCCTTAATAACGTTGAAAATTGTGGGTGGCTTCTCCCTTAATTCAGTTGAGTGTTGCCCCTCCTCTTCAATGCCCTCGGTCTATCTTCCAGCTTCTCCCTTAATTCAGTTGAGTGTTGCCCCTCCTCTTCAATGCCCTCGGTCTATCTTCCATTTTTTTTAAAGGTCGAACACTCTTCTTTTCTTTCTGCACTTCCATTCTACAAAGAAAAATGAGAGTACTTTAGCGAGTGTGTTCAGAGGGCGTGATGGGAAAATTGAGGGTGATTGTCAATAAGCATTTTAGATTGTTTAAATTAACTAGTTGGATTACTGAAGTTTTCATAAGGTAAAAACTCAAATTTTCAATTTACGTTCGGCTGTAAATTGTTAACTCTGGTCCAATGATGAATTCATTTATGTTGGATTTTTAAATTTTGGAATAATTTCTTAAAAAAAATGTAATTGTTGCATGAAAATGAATTGGTTGTACTCATGAATAATTTGGTTGGTTAAAGTTAAAATATTGCTTATGAGTTGGAAAAATTATTGGTCAAAAATATGAAAATTTCCAGAACCAGTTAAGTACAAAATAGCGGATGAACATTGGCGAAAATGAAGGTTTTCGCGAAAAAACGTGGAATCATGGTAGTCAAGGCAAAAAAGTAAGTATCCACTACGAAAGCGTACATATCCACTATGGAAGCGTACGCGTCTACACAGGCGTAGGTTTCTGCGGAAAATCATTGAAATTAAAGTGTCTGTTACACTAGTCTTTGCTGCGAAAGTGTAGGATTCTAGAGAAATGTAGAAATGAACGCATTTGCGCGGTTATACATATGACATGTGTCCACAAAAGCGAATGCATCCGCGAGTTTATGTGGATGACATGTGTTTACAGAAGCTCATTTTCGCTGGAGCAAATGCATTCGTAGGTTTATACGAATGACACGTGTCCATGGAAGCTTCGCTTCTACAGGAGTGCACGTATTCGCAGAAGCGTTCAAAGCAGACCGAGGAGAATGACGTTCAAGAGCTAACATCTTGATGGACTACGGGTCCATTCCATCATTAATCAAACTTCCAAAATTATCATGGAGGTATTCAAGGTCAAGTGCAAGTGTAAGTTTAAGTTCAAATATAGAATATTTGAAGGACTTTCCAAAACTGTGCACTTCCTGACCTCCAACGAGTGTTTGACTATTTTGGCATTCAAAACAACGTCATATAAAAAAGAGTGCTTCATGAATATTGTAGTTAACTTTTTAAGCTTTCTAGAATAGGTTGGATCGTTAAAATTAGAGTTGCTTTGCTATGTCAAAATCCCACGGAACAGAGAACAATTATTATGGAAAGTCTAAGTGTCCAAGCTTAGAGACAAAGGAAATCTTTACATGAAAACCATTCAAGTGGCCGAGCACCAACAAGGATTAACTGCCAAAAATACATCAAGGCTTGGAGAAGAAGAAAGGAAGAATGAATTAAATAATCCTTTAGTTAATTAACCTAGTAACTACTAAATAAAGAATCTGAAAAATTATACTATGAGCCGATTTAGAGTTATTGTTGCTTATGTAGTTTACTATTATTTTATAGTTTGTGTAATTGGCTATTTAAATTCACCCTATGTAATTGTTTAGACAATTGAAATTGAATATAAAAGGCTTTTGCTTAATTATCGAAATTGGAGTAATTCCTTTTTTCAACCCTTTAATGTGTCATAACCAAAGTTCCCATTGTGTCTGCTATATCACAAGATTGAGTTCACTTGTAAGTTGAGTAAGTTCTCTTGTTGGCATCCGCGTTCTTACTTTTTGGAGGAGTGTTTGAATAGGTGTCCAACCATCAAGAAAGTTTTCATTCACAAAGTCATCCATATGGGAGTGGCAAGCTACACTACTTAGTATTTCCGATGACTTAAGTTCTCTCAAGCATATTTCCTAATTTGTGACAGATATTTTCATATTTCTTCAAGTATTTACAGGTTATTTCTTTACCCATTTCGCTGGTGCATCACATTTGGATTTAAATTCCTAGTCAACCTGGTTTTTTAAAAAAAATGTGAAAATGGATGTCCAAACCAAACCTTAAAAACTTGGATATTTTTGGGGATTTTTTCGTAAATTCTCCAAGTTGGCTCCTATTCCTATTATGCATTCCAACGAATTTTTAAAAGATTTTGATAAGTGAATTATAATATCCGAAAAATTTCCTCTATGTATAATGTAAATCATTTTGGTAGAATATATATTTTGATAGAAGAAATGTGTTTTGTAATAGTGCGTGTTGTACAATTGATATGGTGAAATGACTATACATATGAACTTAATATTAGAAGAATGGTTAATTAAGTAGAAGGAGTCAATTTTGGAAGGGTGGCAGTCGATCATCCAATGAGCAGTCGATCTCCTTCTACACAAAAAAAGTGAGAGTGCAAATAAGGAGTAGCGGTCGACCAGATGATCGATCTTGAAAATGGTAGTGGCGAATGATTTTTGATCCGGTCGATCCTAGCTTATTTTAGTGATCGACCGAGACTCTTGATTTGCGACTGATCAAGTTGGATTGGCGGTCGATCATGGCCTGCATTTTATTTGTAGTCGAGAATTGCGGTCAATCGTTCTCATGAAGGCGATCGACGTGCTTTCCTGAAAAGTTTCTAGAAACTATTTTTAAGCCTTTTTCCGGTCGATCATGGGAAGAGTCTGATTGACCAGGAAGCTCATTCGTCGCCTGAAATTAGCAGCGATGCGGTCTCTGATTGGATGAAAAACACGATGGGGGCTTTGTGGATTCACTTGTGCCCCTCCACATGTTCCTCCTCCTCCATTTGTTAGTTGGGAATTGTAGGTCATAGAACATATGAAAGTGATGGAGTGCATAAGAAATAGGAGGTCTCTAGGAAAAGGATATAGCCGAGAGGAGAAAGGGCAGAGAG
>CM039482.1:1619488-1634293 GCA_022433065.1 Begonia loranthoides | reverse complement strand
AGAAGTCCGTGAGTGAGCAGAGGGAAAGTCTTGAAGGGGTGCTTCAAAGGAGATTCTGCAGAGGAGTGAATTGCGAAAATGGTAAGAGATGTGTGTGTGGTTTGCTAATGGAGACCTACATCACAGGATTAGATTGTTTGCTTGGTTGTTGTGGTTACAAATAAGATTGTTTTGCTTGTTTTGTTGTGGTTTTGAAAGAGATATGTTTTGAGAAATAATATTCTGTTGACTCCAGATTCTGTCATCTTCCTTGGATTACTATTGGATAGGCTTATAGATGGATATATATGCTCGGTTGTTTTAGCATGTGTTCTGCTCAATTGTCTCTGCTACTGGACTTTATTGAACGTTACACTTGTGTGATTGGGTTTCTTTTATTATGTTCCATGTTTAGATTAAAGTTTTGATAGACATTGTCAATGGATTGTTACCTTGTTGAATGAATATGATATTCCCTATTTTGGTTGCTATTTGATGGTCATAGTTGAGAATGGTACCCTGTTAAGTAGGTTCTTTGTTCTCTATCCAGATTACAGCTTTTATGGACATTGTGAAAATAATGCTTGTTGATTAGTCTAGATTATATACCACTTTGATACATCATTAATTGGGTAATGTAATATGTAAGTCCATGTTGAAGGCTTAAATGTTTTTTGCTCTATTTTGAAATTAAGTAAACCTTGGTCAAATGTACTCTTTGTTGTGCCCCCTTGTTAAAATGATTTGTAAAATTTCATACTTCTCATGTTAAATGTAGTGTGATTTAAATGCAATTAATCTCTGTGGTTTCATGCTCAATAAATTGATTGAACTAAACTTGTTTTCCTTGGTTGCAATAGCATTGATGCGCCATAGAATTGTATGTTTCTTTAGTCCCTATTTAATGTTGCTATTTGATAATGTTAGAGCATTGCTTGAATTGACATGCATCATGATTCGAAACAATTAGAAATGCAACATGCATTGCACGGGAGATGAATGGATTAATGAAATGTAAATAGGAGTTGGAGGTTCAGGGGACTAGTATCATAGCTACTTGGGAGAATTGCAAAATGATGCATCTCATCCCCCGTTGGGATGGGTGACTTGTTCTGCCCAAGGTTCGATCCCAAGAATGTATCTATTCTCCTTGTGGTAAATATCTCAATTTCCTAGATTAATGTTATGAGACTGTGATTAAATAATAGAAAGGGTGAATTCTTTTATGACATAAAAAACATGAGCATATATACATATTTCATTTCATCTCTTACTGAGTGTTAGACTCATTAGTTTATCTTGTGATGTAGGTATGTATGATATCGAGGAGAGAAGCAGTTGATTAAGGATTTGATAATGAGATTATGTTGGCTAAACAAAGCAGGAACGATTGATGAAAAAAGGTTTTGTTTTACATGAACAAAAAATGTATACTATAAATTTACATAGAAAAGAATGTTTATTATATATTTCTTTTTGATTTTGAAAAGAAAATTTTAAAAAGGAAAGTCATCTGTCGCACTCTTTGATTTTTAAATTCAAGAAAGAAATCGAGTCGTTACATGAATTAATTTGTATACATATATTTTGATAAATCCAACAGATTAATGAGAGATTTGAACCGTTTGGATTTCTATTTGATTAAGCGTTGTTTAACTACTGGTAGACCATATGATATAGAAATTTATTTTATGTTCAACATAGCATTGTTATTAAAATAATTATTTTGAAATGTATTATCATATAAAATGATGGTTCTGTTTATAATTGTTGTATTTTTATTATATGTACAATTTTCTCTGGTCACGTTTATTTTGAGCATGTACATCAGTAATTGATTATCTTGGTTAAGTGAATCAAATTTGTGTTAGCCTAAGTGTCATTAGACTTATTTGTTTTGATGATAAATGAATGTGTTATTTGAAATTATAAGTTGTTTGTAGTTTGATTACGTTTAATTGTTTTATCCTTATATATTTATTGATTTTAATTAGAAATACCCTTAATGCGAGTATTAATATCTACTTATATGTTTATATAAGTTCATATAGCCTAAAGGCTGATTATTGAGACTTAGAAGATTGAATTTGGGCAAAACACGGAGAAGAGGTTGACTTTAGAGAAGATGTGGTCGACCAAATTGAGCCAACACAGTGGAGGCAGTCAACCAGTTGAGAAATGGTCGACCGAAACATAAGGCAGATTGCTCGAGATGTCAAGATTGCTGTAAAGTGGTCGATCGGTGAAAAAGTGGTTGACCGCACAAATGGACAGATTTGAGGCAGTTTTTGAGAATGTGAAGAAGCAGTTGACTTATCCCAGTGCACAACATAACAGCTATATGCCAATGGTCGGGAGGCGGTCGATCGAACAGAGGGTGGTCGAGCGGTTTAGCAATGTTCATAAATAGAAGACACTCCAAAGCTTAAACTAACTAAGAGATAACCATATCGAAACACTGCCAAAATTCATACTCGAGTTCTCTCAACAAATAGAGTGTCAAACCTAACTCTCCATACTCCCAAACTTGAGATTTAATATTTGGGAGAGTTAGGTTCTTGTTTGTATTTTTCGTTTATTTTCTTTGCACTCAAATCGAGGGTGACGCCTTGTGAATAGTCAAGTTAAGGGTGACACTCTGAGAATTAGTCATTGTAAATGTTTAATTGACACCCGTGAAGTCAATCATCACTAACCAGGGAGATTATGTGATTAAGGATCTCCAAGTGGGAAGCTTGGAGCACAGATGTGGGCTGGAGTTGCCAAACCGTGTGAACATATCGATGTCATCTCTTTAACTCTTACTCTCATATTTATTATTGTTTGATTTAATATTTGTTAGAAATCACTTATGGTTAGAATAATTATTATCGTATGAAAAAATTTAGCACATCTAATTTCTCCCCCCTCCCCCTCTATAGGCATGCACACGGTCCAACATTTTGATCGACCAGTGAAGGAGTCTTGTTTTCTGTATGTACATTCAATTGTTGCATGATGTGTTTGTTTGTGTTAACTAGAGTAATGAATAGCTGATTGTGCCGTGTCGCTGGACACAAAACCCTAGACCTATTGAGGGTGTTATTTCGTAGTTTTAGCGATTGTTGAATATTGGCTTTATTTTATATGTCTATGACATAGTGTGCTCAAAGTCCGTGAGTGACTTTATTTTCTTTGAGATTCTGTGAAGCTTATTTCATGTATATACCACACTATAGTGGAACATTTGCTACATTTGCTCTACTAGTCAATTTTACTTAGTTTTTAAAAGTTTTATTCCTAGCATGCTCATGTATTGTTAATAAAATTATAATTGTTCAATATAAAATTTTACAACTATTGAGTTTAATCCATTCACCTTAATGTCATTCCCTTCATGTATAAATTTAGAAGATCCTCAATTACCATCGTAGGATTGAGCTGACATTTATTTTAACATTTCAACATTTTTATTTCGAGAGTTTCTGAGGTTGGAACTCATTTGTTAAAACCTTGTATTAATTTCTTTCGAATTTAACACCTTATTTCGAACATATATTATTGTTTTATCTTGATGTCACTATTGAACTTTTAGTTTAATCCAGTTGGTTGGGCTCCGGCGAAATTGTATTTCATTTAAGTTTTTCGCTGCCAAAATAAATGTAAAAAACTAAAAGATTAGACAATTTGATTCGTTTTCGGGCTAAGTCACTCTCTATTTCTGTCTCGGGTTTCCTTTAGGTGTGACAAAACCACTATTTTTGTAACTAGAAAGGTGTATCGGATCAAATTTGGTTTTGAAAGGCAATGATTTTGAGTTTATATCGTTTAGAAGTGGAAGGAAATTTGCCGTGGTTTAACAATATGTATCAAGCATGTTGAGGTGATTTAAGCAACCCTAGTTCATCGTTTCAATTTGTCTCTCCCTAATGTCAAACAACTAACTTTCAGACATTGATATAACTGAGGATTTCGATCCGAAGAAAATCCCCCGGCCTTTGATTCATATTAGATAGAATCTATAGATTTGATTGCGGTCCTCCTTGATTTTTTCTCTCATGTAATTCAATTTCCACGTTAAATATAGTATTCTCTATTTATATTGCACTAATATATCTACTTGGTCTATTAACTAGACCATGTAAATATATGTCACTCGTTAATAATTAATATATTTAATTAACTTGTTAATAATTAATATATTTAATTCTCGAGTCCGAAACATATATGTGGTGTTATTACACATAAATTTTTAATAATCTTGAAGGTCTAGTTTTGTTCATCTAATAAGAGTATGATACTGATTGAAGTCAAAATGTTATTATTATTATATTTTTAAATATTTATCAGTTTATTTTTTAGTAATAATTCTCCCGTGAAATAATTGTTTTTAATTTGTAAAATATAACCTTTTTACTTTTTCTCATACTCTTTTTATTTATCTCTTTAAATTCTAATGTATTTATATTTAATTTAAGGAAAAATGACAGATCAACCATCATTCTTTATTATTGGTGATAAATCAACTATCATTTTTTTTTCTAACAAATAAACCACTGAACTATGAGAAATTGACGCCGCAACCATCACTGTCACGTTTGCCGTTAACGCTTTAATGACGAACTACGGCGATTTGTCAAGAGATCGACGCGGTCTCCTGACTCGCGATTTGTTAAAAAAATTTTATTATAAATTTAAGGGTTTAAACGCATGATTTTGGGCCCGAGAAAGGGGAGTCATGGGGTAAACTATATGACAAATCATAGATCTCTAAGAGATATTCGATTTGATACCTTTTGGAGCTGATTCTGACACATGTAGATAAAGTTATAGTCTTTTGAAGTTGAAGAAGTCAAAAATATAATAAGAGGATTGGATTCGTAAAACATATCCATAGAGACTTTGAAGTAACCATGAAACACTAAATAGAGACTTTGAAATAG
Source organism: Begonia loranthoides (assembly GCA_022433065.1). Classification (NCBI taxonomy): domain Eukaryota; kingdom Viridiplantae; phylum Streptophyta; class Magnoliopsida; order Cucurbitales; family Begoniaceae; genus Begonia; species Begonia loranthoides. The sequence continues at coordinate 1,629,392 of CM039482.1, read as the reverse complement.
CTATGAAACTCTATGTTTTTCATGGCTACTTCTAAGTCCGCAACGGTTCTCGATTTTTGGTGTTTTATGACTACTTCGAAGTCCCTATGTATATCTTTTACTAATCAAATCATTTTATTAGATTCTTGACTTATTCAACTTTAAAATACCATAACTTTGGCTACATGTGTTAGAATCACGCGTTTAAACCCTCAAATTTGTGATAAAAAATTTTAAACAAACCACGAGTCATGAGACCGCTTGGGTCTCATGACAAACTGCCTCGGTTCGTCAAGAGACCGCCGCGGTCTCTTGACAAATCGTTGCAGTTCGTCATTAAAGCGTTAACAGCAAACGTGACAGTGATGATTGCAGCGTCAATTTTTCATAGTTCAGTGATTTATTTGTTAGAAAAAAAAAGATGATGGTTGGTTTGTCACCAATAGTAAACGATGATGGTCGATTTGTCATTTTCCCTTAATTTAATAATTCAATATCATAATTTATTAATTATATAAATTGATGAATCATTTTTAAAAAATTAATTTACCAAATAATTACTGTTCTTTTTTATTATTTTAAAAGCACGGCTAACATTTATTATTAAAAAAAATTACGGCAGTATCAAAATGACTCTTAAGTAAACAGATTCCCAATAGAATTTATATAATGTTAGCTAAAAATGTCACAATAAATATTTGTCTTGGTGTTTCATTATTTATAGCACATAAAAACTTTAGTAATACTCTCTCTCTCTCTTTTGTCTATAATTTTTCGTTCGGTAGAGTATCGCACGTAAATTTCGAGGCTCGTTCTTCGTTTTTCTTTTGTGATGCGTATGTGCATGTTACACCCACTTTTTGTTACTATCTTTTGAATTCTTCAAATCCTCACTTGCTCGATAGTCACAATTATATGTGTGACGGGTGAAAGAGTTTTATTTAGTGTTCGTCACGCACGCCAACTACGACAGTCCCAACACACACCAACTACGAGCTAAGTCCATACGTGAGACTACACCACCACCGCCTTTCAAATCCGTCGTTGAGACCAGTCTAGCCCACTCGTTTACTAGCTTGGCTGAGGCCACAAATTGAATTGATTCCGAGATTAAGACTTTAATCCTGATTAACTATAATTAGTGAAGTTTAGAGGGTTTAGTGTTAATGATATTATGCAATGTCATTGATCGAAGAATACTTGTGTTGAAAACAAACTCCGTAGGGACGGTGATTGGTGGAGTTAGAGTAGGAAGATGGCGATCAGAGGTGCCACGTGGCGAAAGAGAGTGTCTTCTAAGCAACAAGGCGGACGCTAGCTCCACCAACAAATATGACGGCTATATATTCAAAGCGGGAAGCCAAATCAACAGTTGTGAACACGCCACGTGTACTATTTAGGGCCCCACTTTACGCGTCATGATTCTCAGCAGAAACGTGCGAAGTGGGATTTCGTACGTGCGAAGTGGGGGACGGACAACGAACTGACGCCGAGAGGCCGCGCTGAAAGCTTCAATCAAGTGTTTCGCTCAACTCGTCAACAAAATATTGTGTACCAATCATGTACTTCCACGTTGCAGTCAAGATAAATAGTTGACTATTGCTTAGAATATTTAGTTTTAATTGGCTGAACATAAAAGAGATCACGTAACCAATCCTGCACTCCCATGTAGAGAAACCTCCATACTGCTTCGGTTAGAACCTGAAAAAGCTCACCCACTCTCCCTCTCACAGAGCATGTCCACTCCATTAAACCTCGTCCCCCAACGTCTTCTTCTTTATTCTCAGCGAGCGATCTTGGACTGACATTTCAGGGTATGAGGTTTAGAGATTGAAACTCCAAACATGCCGATTGAAGCTCTAGAGAGAGGAGGAGGAGAGAAACAGCGAAGAAACAACAGCGGCTACTCATCTGCTTCCTATGTAGTTGAAGAGACAGAGACCCAATGGACATCCTGGCTAGTTCCGATGATCGTAGTGGCTAATATTTCTGTGTTTCTCGTTATTATGTACGTCAATGACTGTCCGAAGCACGTTAGTGAAGTTTCTGGAAATTGTGTTGCGAGATTTCTCGGGAGATTTTCGTTTCAGCCATTGAGAGAGAATCCTCTCTTTGGACCTTCTTCTCAAACGTAATATTTGTTTTCTTTCTCGCCTACTTTTTGTTTCTCTTTTCCGACCCTGTATTTGATTGATGCTCTTGTTTTTAGATGTTTCCCATGATTATTTATTTAACGTTGTATAACTTATGTTGCTGAAATGATAAACGGTATTCTTGAGAATTGAGAAACTGATTTTATGTTTTTTAATGATTTTATGTAATAATGTTCAGATGGTATGAATTTGGAGAATTTTGCCAAGAATGAATGGTAAAGTGGTAAAACTTTAAAAATAGAAGTTGTTTACAGATTGAAGAATTTGGGAGCTGCAGAAGCAACAAAAATCGTTGAAGATCACCAAGGATGGAGGCTCATCACCTGTGTTTGGTTACATGCTGGTGTTATCCACCTTCTTGCCAACATGATAAGTCTCGTTTTCATCGGAATTCGTCTTGAACAACAATTCGGGTTTGGTAATTTCCTCATTCCTTTTTCCTTGTTCATCGGATTTGTAGATCTCAACTTGTTCTTTACTTTGATTTTTGCATTTTTCCAGTGAGGATCGGGGTGATTTACTTAGTTTCGGGGTTTTTTGGGAGTGTTCTTTCAACGTTGTTTAATCGAAACAACATCTCTGTCGGGGCTTCCGGTGCTTTGTTTGGACTTCTTGGAGCAATGCTTTCAGAGCTCATCACTAATTGGACTATCTATACCAACAAGGTCTACAAAATCTTCATGTTTTGATCTTTATTATTTGAATTATTTAGGAGTAAACCAATTCTCATTCACCATCCTCGCCGGGGTCGGTTCCCCTCAAATCGACTGGTCTGTTCAGTCAGTGAACCAATGAGGACCAGACCGACTGACAATATATGGTTTTAAATTGGTCCAGTTCCAGTTTCATCAAGTTGTTGGTTCGGTCCGGTCCATTTCTTCCTCGATATCGAGGCAACTCTAGTTTTATCCTCAATTTTCTTTTACTGTTAAGCTACTTACCATAATCATATTGGAATGGTTTTTTAGGCTGCAGCTTTGCTTACACTTGTGATTATTATTTCGATCAATCTCGGATTTGGAATTCTACCCCGTGTCGATAATTTCGCACACATCGGAGGATTTATGTGCGGATTCCTTCTCGGGTTTGTACTACTTCCTCGTCCTCACTATGGGTGGTTGGAGCGGCAAAGATCTCCCACCAGAGGCCGTGTAGAGTCAAAATACAAGGCTTATCAATATGTTTTGTGGATCATGTCACTGGTTCTTCTGATTTCAGGGTAAGTCCATTTAATAGTTCAAAAAACATTTAACGATTACGATTAAAAAAAATTATTATGTCGGCAGATTTACGGTCGGGTTGGTGATGCTGTTCCGGGGGGAGAATGGAAATGATCACTGCCATTGGTGCCACTATCTGAACTGTGTTCCAACTTCTAAATGGAAATGTGATTAGAAAGAATGGTTTGAATTGTCTATTTTTACCCTCTGCAGATTGTGTTTAATAGTTCTAGACATTGTTTGGTTGTGTATATGGCTTACATACGTTGGTATATTCAAAGTTTATGTCATGTTCTTGGATGTTTGGTCTATATATGTTGTTTAAATTCCAACTCTGGAGAGAGGAAGTCAAGAATGAACTTCAGTGGAAGTGGAAACCCAAGATTTAGATCTTCAAATCTTTACACAAACAAGGATACTAGCAAAAGAAAAGTGAAAACAGAGTTGAGATGAACATGGAAACGACATAGCATCCTGTTTGACATTCATTTTCAGTTCAATTTTCAGTCTTTTTTGTTCAAAACATGGCAAATAATTACAGACGAGAGAGAGAGAGAGAGATTACCTTAATTTAGCACTTCCAATCATTGAGAAAGAGGTGGAATCATTGCCAAAACAATCATTTGTATTATTGCTCCAACCATCCCAAGATCTTGGAAGAGAGGAGTCAAATTTGTCAAACTCGAGCCTCTGCCTCGGAGCACTATGCGACCTCACCTTTGCTCTCGAAGATTCCGTGTTGGACATGTAGTTTGGATGGCCGGAATAATCGCTGAACAACCCCCACGAACGCTCACTTGCTGTGGGCGTAAACGATCCTCCTCTGCAACTGCTTCCTGGCTTAGACGAAGACGGGAGTTGTGGGCTCTCCTCGGACGCTTTCAAAGGCGACCCCTCTTTTCGAATCGTGAAATTCGTCGTCGACAGATGCTTGGACGGAGAATCAAACGCAGCAAAGGTTTGATTGATGTTTTCCGAAGCCCTTCCGTGGTGAATTTTATCCAAGGATTTAGCTAGTTTTCTGGAGTTCTTGTGGGGTTTCCACGTGTCTACTTCGAGTATCTTGTCGGGAATCTCATCTTCGGCGTGCATGTTCCGGAGAGAAGCGTCCTTTTCCGGCAAATGGCGCCAGAAATTCGAACCCGTTTGTGATTTGTGCACATTCATAATCTCTCTCAAGCTTGAGTTAGACCCACTTCTCTGCGAACAAAAATTTGGATTCAGAAATTGAAGCTTCAGAAAACTAGTGTGGCAGAGACAAGAAAGAGAGTTACAGGGAGATGAGAGATGGAAGAGTTGCGGAGGAAATGAAAGGACTCGGAAGAGCGAGAGCGATTGGCACGAGCGCGCGCTTGAACTCGAACCAAAGTCTGCATTCGCTTAAGCATATCCGCTGTTTGCTTCCTCACGATGTTACCTCTCACCAATGCTTGAAGCTTCACTAATGCTTTCAATGCGCGCAGAGCCCTCCTAGCCTTCAAACATTCAACGACAAAATTCATAATTTCTCACTCTACATGCCATTTCTATGTAACTTTAAAAAACATGCACATAAATACAAGGACAAAACATAATAAAATTATACCAAATAATATAGCTATAGCATTTTTCGATCCTAGTAGTATAATATTGTTCGGTTTGAGTTGAAATCTGCAAGGTTTTATTTTTGGAGTTAGTCCAAAACGCGTTGTACCAGGTAGAGAAGAAAAATTTACTTATAAACAATGTGTTTTACATTCTCCCAAACGATATGAAATTGTGTATCTATACTGGTATGAGTTTGACTCTCACTTGCGTCATCTTTGACTTCACAAGACAAACTACTATAATCTCCCCCATTTGGATACCCGAAGTCCTCATTGACCATACTTTCAATTCAATTTTGCCTTGGATACCATTTGGTAGCATTGTAAAGGCAATGACATCCAAGTGATCGTCTAACTTATATTAGTAGGAGTGCACAATCTCACATCGCTTGGAAGAGAAAAAAAACATATGATTTATAAGTATGGTTCTCCTCTCAACCTAATACAATACATTTTTCGGTAAGCCGATGAACAAAACCGTACAAGTTTCATCCCCCAAAAAAATAATATCGTAATAGAAAAACTCAAGATGTTCCCATATTCCTCCAAAAAAAAAATCTCCTGATTGAATTTTATCGTGTATCTTACGCTAAATTTTTCCAACCAGACCCAACAGAATTTGGGTCGATGAACTCTAATAATTATCGTATAGTACAACTTAAATTCATAATTGCTCAAGGAAATACATGATAGTTTGTAGAATGATTTAAAGATGAAAGTTGACACCAGTGATCATGAAAACTTGAAGGAAAAAAAAAAAAAATCATAATTCAGCATCATTCTCTCTTTTTAGTTTTTTGAAAAATAGCATGAAATTATATATTTTGAAAAAAGGACGTGCAGTGCAGCTAAGATTTGAAGAGACAGTAAATCTAGGGAGTCAATCTGTATGAACAGACAAGACCTAAAACCAAATAGACATGTCCTATTGCCCTTCCCCCCCCCCCCCCCCCCTATGCACAACTCACACCTGAGTTGTCCATTGACTTCCTGCCAACACCACAGTCTATCAAAACTAATTTATTCAAAATTATTTATTTATCCTTTTAATTAAAAATAATTATTAATTAGTATTTAAACTTGACCGACATTCTAGTATGTTGTGTGACCTATTATTGATTTAATTATAATATCTTTGTCTTGACCCTAATAATATAATTAATACTTTCTAAATATAATAAAATCTTGAAATAATGTTGTGAAGTTGGGTAAAGTTTGAAACTTTAAGTTGGCTTCTCGTTACCCACTTTCCAATGTGTGTTTGTTTCCCGAGAAAATTACAGAAAAGAGGCAGAAAGATTAAAGGTCAAGTTTTGTAGTGGGGGAAAAAAGTGGAAGGCTGTAAAGTTCGAAACTTTCTAGCTGGTTCCGATGTGCAAGTTCAAGCAACAAGTTTTCCCGAGAAAATGGAAGAATCCTACTACCCTCCAAATGATTTTCTCGGGAAAAAGAAAGCCATCCCATTGGAGGGAAATTCAACAGAGCTAGCCTTTTCACACTTCAACACTAAAAGTTTGCCTTTTTTTTGGTGGCACCCCATTTTTCAAAAATTGGGCTTTCGCTCTTTTTTTACGACGTTTATTATAATAATTACTAAATTTAATTTGAAAAAATTATAATATTAGGGAAATGGCATAGATGTAATTGTCAAGTCATTGTAGGGTAAATGTCAACTAAAAAAGAATAATGAATTAAAAATCAAAACGACTTACTAAATATCCTCGGAAGAACGCCTGAATCTTCACGGCTGCGATTTGAGATTTCCCTCCGCCGCCCCGCACTGTTCCACCGCCGACACAGACGCGCGGGCCACAAGAATTACCCTCGCTAGCCAGACGAACTACTTCGGCGGCGGCGTGAGCCGCTGCGAGAGCTGCCTCTGCAACTGCAGCCGTCGCTGCCGCGACGGCGATCGCGTGCTTATTCACGTCCGATGGCTCTGCATATGGCTGAAAGTCGCCAAATGCGTCGGAATCGGAAGGTGTCGTGCTTCTTCCGGTCTGACCGGAGTTCGACGACTTAATGAAACTCCACTTCTTGTTCTTATTCTTCTGATCGGAGGGGAAGTCCGAGGAATTGAGCTTTGGTTTTCGGCGGCAGAAGAGTCGCCGGAAAAATCCCATGTTTTATGGGGTGGAGAGAATCAGAGAAAGCTCAGTTTGGAAAGTGGGTCTGAAGGAGCTGTGGGTCGTAAGAGCATGATATCGATAACAGAGCAAGGAGAGACAGAGAGTGAAGAAGAAGAAGAAGGAGCTTTTGATTTAGTAGTCAGAGAATTGAATTGCAGGAACGTGGTGAATTTTTTATCGACGTCAGCCAAAGAATTGTTTCGAACCACCCGCTTAAAACTTCACAACTCATCTTTTATTTAATATTTTTAGAATTTTTATTTTTATTTTTATCTTTTATTCCTATTTATTTTTGTCATTGAATTTAATAAATAATCATATTGTTATATTTGATTCACTACACTAAAATTTAGATTTTTCTTTAGTTGCTCTAACGAGAATAATCGAAATATGCTAATATAAATAAAAATAAAATCACGTGATATTTTATTATATTTATTGATAAAAACTAACAGAAGAGAATCATGAATACATTTTATATATAATATATCATTTTTGTAAACAATTAATTGAAAAATTAACAAAACAAATCTTGTATTTTAATATCAGCAACGTATCAAATTTTGAAGAAATTTTACGGACAACTAAAACTTCGTGTTGTAAGAAAAGTACGACGCAAACTTCACAATTATATTTTTCATAAAAAAAAACGTCGAGTCAAACACTGCATTCACGTTAGGGACATCCAAGGCTAATCCACAAGGATGGGCGTCCTTAAGGCCGTCTTAAGATCGAGGGACGTCCTTGTTGGCTACTGAATGAAGAGACAGACGTTCTTCAATGAGGATGAATGTCCAAGATAGGAGGAGGAGGAGCGCTGAACGGGGGTCACATGCAAGACATACGTTTTTTTAAATGGAAGCAGACTCTCTCCACTTACAACGAACGTCCCTCAACCAATAACGAACATCTCTTAGCCTACAACAGACGTCCCTCTACTTACAACGTCATTTAGCATTGAGAGACGTCTTTAGATGCTAGAAGACGTTCATTGATGTTGAAAGTCGATGTCGTTTAGTATTGAGAGACGTTTATATTGACAGAAAACATGACTGTAAGATTTGCGTCTTTCTTTTCCTATAGTTTCGAGGTTTTAGTTGTTCACAAAATTTCTTCAAGGTTTGATGTATTGTTGATCCCAAAGTCCAGATTTATTTTGTTAATTTACCTAATTAATTTAACCTTATATTTTTGGTAACGTGGCATTTCTCGCAAAATCCAAACTAAAATCTACTTGCAACATCGATATTAATTTATTTCTTAATAATTTTATTGTAATTATTGATTACATATTAATCAAACAACATAACATTTTAGCACCATGAAAAAAATTGATGCATAACTTACATAATTATTTCAATGGAGGATGTGACAAAATGTTTAATAGATTATTATTTTTATTATATAGTTTGACGGAGCATGTGATAAAACATTTGTAACAACTAACAAGTTATAAAGAATGATTAAAAGAGATGATTAATGAAATAATCATTTGGACAAGCGTAAGAGATAAACCGGAAATTTAAGGCATTAAATAAATGATATGGAGTGTTAGTCTAATTACGTCCAATAATTATTTTTAATTATTTAATATGATTAATTATTTTTGGGTATATCTTTTAATAATATGTTTTATAAGTGTTTGTTAAGTTTGCTTTAACACTAATTAATAAGCGAAATTGCCTAATATTTTTTGATCGCACGATGCGTTGACTTTCTTATTTGACCGTCGACGGGATTGAGATCAACGGTGGAGGCCAGTGCGAATGAGTCAGGTGGGTCCTTGGAGGGGCCATCATGGGTCCCACAATCAAGCAAAAAAGAAGAAGTGATTAGCGTTAGGTAAGTCGGCGAGTGGGACCCACGCGCCATTAAATGCGAATATAAATGTTGTCAATGGTGCCGACGCGACGCGACGAAGACTGATGTCGTTCTGTCCCCTTCGCTTTGATTCTTTTATAACGGGATTAGTTGACTCTATACCAATACATTATTTTTAATAATAAATAATTAAAAAAATGACAAATCAACCATAGTTGTTTTCGATCAACGACAAATCAACCATCGTGATTTTCGATCAATGACAAATCAATCATTGTGGTATATTTGCTAACAAGTTAACCACTAACGTATGAGAAATTGACAAATCCAATATCACACTCAAGTTAACCCAGGCAAAACTGCTTGGACGCCCCAAACAAGTGTCTGGACGCCACACAGGCAAAACTGCCTGGACGCTGCAAACAAGTGGCTTCCAGGCAAACAAACAAGCCTGGACGCCAAGGCTGGACGCTGCGGTGTCTCTGGAACTCTCTATTTGTCATGCATGGCATTCTCCATCAATTGTGTTTCATGATTACTTCGAATTCGTTATGTATATGTTTTACGAATGCAATGTTTTTATTGGTTTTTTGACCTCTGCACCTTCAAACTAGCATAACTTTTGCTACGGATGTCGGAATTGGGCGCAGAAGGTATCAAATCGAAGCTCTCTCAGAGCTCTATAATCTTCAAGCAAATGTTTGATCACAAATTTGAGGGCTTAAACGATTGATTTTGGGGCTGAGAAAGGTGGTCATGGGGTTTACCAAGTGCTGATTATAGAGCTCTGAGAGAGCTTCAATTTGATACCTTCTGCGCCCAATTCCGACATCCGTAGCAAAAGTTATGGTAGTTTGAAGGTGCAGAGGTCAAAAAACCAATAAAAACATTGCATTCGTAAAACATATACATAACGAATTCGAAGTAGCCATGAAACACAATTGATCGAGAACGCCATGCATGACAAATAGAGAGTTCCAAAGATGTCGCGGTGTCCAGGCTTTTTTTTTGCCTGG
>CM039482.1:1521901-1619479 GCA_022433065.1 Begonia loranthoides | reverse complement strand
GGTCCCTGGAGAAACTAGGGACTGCGATTCTCGTAGTCTCCAGCCATAAGAGACCGCGAAATTCGTTGTATCTGAAAACAGAAATGGACAAACGCGAAGATGAGACGCAGTGAAATCGTTCTGAATTCTTCAGAAATTCAGAACACCCCGCGTTAGGTGTTCTGAATTCTTCAAAACGCCGGAGCGGGTCGTTCCAGCATTCTGATGTTGGCATTTTAACGTTAAACGTCTACGTGATGTTGGATTTATTATTTTAACATACGTGAGTGGTTAACTTGTTAAAAAAAATACCATAATGATTGACTTGTCATTGATCTCAAACCACGGCGGTTGATTTGTCATTTACCCTTTAAAAATTTTTAAAGTCAATAACCCTATTATTTCAAAAGAAAATAATATCATCGTTCCTCAAAATATTATAGTCAATTTCATAGTTATTGACAATACTATGAGTGAATAATATTCAACTATTAATTACTTAATAGCTGATTTCTCCCACCAAATGAAATTGAACTATGAGACAAATTAAGACGCTAATACTAATTATTTGCTCTACACGCAAATAAAATAAAATAAAATGTTATGGCTCGTTGGGCGTGGAAATATGTTTTTGATCCATGACGTACTCGCTTGATTCAACCGCAGTTGATTTAGGTTTCTATTTTCATCCATTTGTTGCACATTGTGAACGCTCTCGAGTTGTTCTTGATTTTCAAATTCGGTGTTAAAGTGCTACTATTTTTGGGTAATATTTACACATATCAAGTATTAGAAAATATTTATAAAAGTCTTTCGAAATGTTATAAAAATAGTTATTCAAAGTAATTTCTCTATATTCTTTTGAGAAACTAATCAAATAACTTCGTTAAGAACACGACTCTTGTATGATTGTACACCACTCACAGATATATTTCTATTTTTTGTGCAAATCAAATTATCGATCAACTAATACGACGATGTGCGTAATTTTTATCTAATTCCAAATCTTAATTTATTTTTCTAAATTAATAAGAGTTCTAATATATTTGATATTAAAAAAGAGAGAACTTTAAATCAAATTAATTGTGATGGTTCCATGCCATCTAACTTTGAATAAGAGAATTATTTCATAAATGAAAGGGAAAATAACAAATCAACCCTCATCTTTTACTATTTATGACAAATCAACCATCATTATTTTTTTGTTAACAAATTAACTATTGAACTATGAAAAAATGATAGAGTAAATGCTACAGTTACGTTTTCTGTTATGGGTTAAATTGTTAAACCGCGGTGATTTGTCGTCATAGTTCAGAAGTTAAATTGTTAAACCGCATCGAATTATCATAGTTCAAAGGTTAAATTATTAAACCGCAGGGGTTTGATAAGAAAGAAATTCTCTTTTTTCACATATTGCGACGGTGAATATTTGAACATCGTTATTTCTCTAAATTTTTAATGGTTTGGGACACCTGAGTACTCGTTTTCTATCTTCTTTTCATGATTCACAAGTAGAAAATGTTCGTTTTGTCATTCGGTGCTTATCAAAGCAGATTCCGGATGGAAAACATGCAGACCTTCATGGTTTTGAATTGTGTAAGGGAAATTGGAGGACTTAGAAACGTTTCCTAAATATAATGGGTCACAATTTTTAATGGTTTGTGACCCAAATTGTCGCGTAGTGACCTCGTATGTAAATTTGGTCAATTGTTTAAAATCGACAGAATTAGAACTTTTCGAATGAAAAATTCAATTAAGAAACAAAATTGAAGAGTTAAATTGGAGTATAACATTGTTGGACGAAGTTTGGAATAAGTTGGAATTTAGATCTAATATTTCGGTGTATAAATTGTACGTCTATATAGAATGGCATTTTTGTAATTTAATTAAGGGAGGAAAGTGTAATTGAGGGATAAATAAAATAAATGTAAGGAAAAATGGAGATTGAGGAAAAGGGGGGAAAATGCCGCCAAAGCATTAAGTTGGAAAGTATAGGGGGAGAATTGAAAAAAAAAAACAAAAAGCAATCGGGAGAAGAGGAAATAGGGCTTTCCTCTTCCCCCTGTTTCTTTCGTGCTGAAAGAGGCCATTCGGCTGAGAAGGAGACATCGCGGCGAGAGAGAGAGACGGACCACGCGGGAGATCGATCCCGAGCGACGGCAGCAACTGGACGACGACGGTTGACTCCGTCTGAGGCGATTCGGTGGGGGAATGTTGGCCGAGAACAGAAGCTCGGCATTCCGAGCCATTCTTTCGGCTGAGCAGCGAACGGGTGGCGATTGGCAGCTTCGACGGCTTCTGTCCGAGCACTCTGAGCTTCGGGCGACGGCAACAGCTTGAAACCAAGTAGCAGAGTCCTCCGTTTCTTCGATTAAGGTGAGTGTCTCTCGGTCGAGTTGGATTTTCGGGAGTTTGTTGATGATTGGTGTTCAGTTACGGTTTTGAGAATTCCCGATTGTGTTTATGCTTCGTCGTTTGAGTTTGGTTCTGCATTCTCGGTTACTGCTTGAGGATTCTATTCTGTTAATCGAGTTCTGTACTGTTGATGATTAAACGCCTCTGTTTCAATTCTGTGGTTTCTGGAGTTTTATGTATTAGGTTTTGTTTGGTCTTCGCGATGGGTTCTCATGGATTGCTTGGTCCCTGTTTGAGATTTAGGTTCTGCTTTGGTATGTTGTTGAGAATAATGCTCCGTTGCTGAGTTTGTTTTGCTTTAATTGGTCACTGCCTTACTTAACCGTGAAGAAAAATGAAATGGTTGGATGTGTTTGGTTAATGCTCCTGGATTGTTGATGAGACTCGAGAAGTGTAGGTTATTGACTGTTGATTTTGGATTCTGTTTTGATATTGATGAAAAAACCTTCTTTGTTACTGCTGTGAATGGTAAAAACCAAGGGCTATATGAATTGATAATTCTGATTTCAAGGAAACAACTTACCGATGGTGTATGTTGGTTATTGTTTTAGTCATGGGTTTATTTGCTGTTTAGACTTCTGTATTTGGAGATGGTTATCATGATTGGTTCTGGTTTTACTACTGTTGTTCTAAGGTTGGATGAAATTGGGTTGTTGTAATTACCTTGAATTATTGAACTGTGAAGGGAATATACTCTTGGTAGTATATAGTTCATGCTCACGGATTATGGTTATGCTAACAATTGAAATTATTGCACTCTCGTGTGATTTCAGATATTGTTTTGATGGATTCTAGAGGAATGAGTGATGAATAGAGTGTTGATAGAAATATGTTGATTTTCAATTTGGTTGGCTAATAAGGAACTCTTATTACACAGTTGAGGCATGGTTAGTTTACTGAGTGATAGTGTTTAGGGATTTTGTTGGGAGTATTAGATGAGTCGTTCACACGTCAGTTGGGCTCCTATTCCCCGTATAGGACCCTCCACTTAATTTTCTAGAATCTTTTTATGAATTCCTGCATTTATACCTTTGTCAGACTTGGATGATTTCGGCGAGTGTGATACAATTCCCAAGGAGATAGTTGCTCCACTCAACATGAAGGAATGTCGAAAAGGTAGAGATTTCTATACCTCTTGCATTGCATTGCATCACATCTCGTTTTTTAAAAAAAGATTATTTTGTGAAATACCACACACGAAAAATGAAGGAAACTATTTGACAACACATCGATTTTTATGTATATGTATGTTTTCTCACGTTTCATATTCCGTACATAGTTTTTGAAATTATTGTGCGTATAACGGAGGATGAATTCTCTTGATGCTTTAGGCACCTCAGTACTAAAGCATCAACGAGACTATCCCGTGCATACCTTCTGCTGCGTGAAGGTTGATTGTTTGACGTGTGAAAATAGGATAGGGTATTGGTGATGTGTCCTCAGGTCAAGATACCTGAAAGTTATAATAGGATGGGAGGGTGATGATGCCTCTTTGGGTCGCAAGCTCCTGAACTTGGCCAGGGTTTGTCCCACGGATCAGACGGTTGTCAGTAGTTGAAACTTGTTTATCCTAAGTACTGTTTCATTTGACAGGTGGTGTGATGGTCGAGCTTGCTCGTCTGCAACCCTCGTCCATTTGAAGCTTCTAGGTAACTTGGCTGATAAACAAGTCTATATATATAGTGAGCAACTGTATCTGTTTTGTTCGATTATACGAGTTGTGTCGTGCAGATTGGTTCACCGACAACTCAGGTGACGTGCAGAATCTACGGATCGCTGTCATTATTCCTGCCTCATAAGGTGTTGTCATCGACAGGTGATCACCTCTTCTCTTATGAGTGTCGGATGGGTCCTTGCGTAACCATCATTTTTCATTGATGACGTTTTCGTACGGAAAACGATCTTGACATACTTTTACGATATAGCTGTTTATGTATACAACGATATTTTTATGCAGCCACATCGGGGCCCATGGGTCGGTTTGATAAAATGATGAAGAAGTTTGAAATGATTTAAATTCATGTACAGATAAAATGAGAAACATAACAATGTTTTCGAAAATAGAGAAAAACCAATTTTGCATGAAGTGCACCTAGTATAGCTATATTTTATTGAGTTAGTTACACATTCCAAACGATTGCTCTCCCAAAACTTCAGGTGAAGGCAAAAGCATCTGAGGATTAGAGGCTAAAGTGTTCTGTCATTTTGATCTGAGTGATTTATCGATATTTGGTAAGGATATTTACATTTGGTCTGTAAGCCTTAAATATTGTTGGTTTGAATTTGTTGCACAGTTTTGGATTTCATTTTATTTATGCACCATTACTTTCTTGTGATCCCTATTCAGATTTAGGCCCATATTTTTTGGGCCGAACTAAATATCTATAAAAGTCTTCTGCAAATTAATTTACGCGTTGAGCTGGTTGATTAGGTTCTTTACGAGTATTGGGTCGCCTGACTGGCAGTTTTGTGCGGCTCGTCTTTGGGTCGTGACATAATGTAATTACTTAAGGTAAAAGTAACTTTCTACTTCAGGAATTCTCAACAAGTTGAGTCTTGGGCGCAAGTGAAAATATAATCCAAAGGTTGTATTTTATGGTACAATTTGTATTTAGCTAAAGCTTGTTTCGATTAAAACTTCATTTCTTAGAAGGGGTCAGTTTATACAAATCAGTTTGGTTTGGCATAGCCCAAAATTTCAAAAATAGAACTGAATTCAACCGAGTGAAAGCCAGTTTTTCAAACGTTGGAACCGAGTGAAAGCCAGTTTTTCAAAAGTGAGCGGACCGGAGAGGGAGGGAGGCACAGAGAGAGAGAGAGAGAGAGAGAGAGAGAGAGAGAGGAGGTAAAAATGGAGTGCAGGGAAGATTTGCAGTCGATGCTACCGCTCTTGCCGTTGGTACTGTCTTCTACTCTTTCCTGGCCATCAGAAGTGGTGAAATCCTTCCAAGCTATGGCCAAAGGACCGGATCACAGTCATCTTCACACTGGTCGCTTTCTCTTTCTCTTCATCACCAAACTCAGACATTCTTTGTCTCTCTCCAATCAACCATTAGATCCTTACGCTTCTGACGGTTACAGCCTCTTCTTCGATGAGGTATATTACTTTCATTTGGATTCAAGACGTGATTTTACAATTCTATGAACCATGCGCAAAAGGGAATAATCCTACAGCAGCCATGGATGCGCTCTGCTGCTATATATATTTATATGGGTTTATAAAAGCCAAAATTGACGATTTTTTTGGCAGCTGATGTCCCGCGCAGAGTCTGAGAAATTGTTCGCCGAGGTTGTTCCGATGTTGGCTACTTTGCTTTTGCGCCTTCCCTCTTTGTTGGAGACGCACTATGAGAACTCCGATCTTCTTGATGCCGAAGGGAGAGTCAAAGTCAAAACTGGTCTTCGTTTACTTAGTTCCCATCAAGCGGGAATTGTGCTCCTCAGTCAGGTGCGTCACTCATTGAACTTTTATTTTGCTTAATTTCTTCATTTCTATTTTCTTTGTTAGTGACACTGATTGAAATACTACTTAACTGATTTCGACGGCATCACTATCAATTTTAGC
Source organism: Begonia loranthoides (assembly GCA_022433065.1). Taxonomy (NCBI): domain Eukaryota; kingdom Viridiplantae; phylum Streptophyta; class Magnoliopsida; order Cucurbitales; family Begoniaceae; genus Begonia; species Begonia loranthoides. Next base: position 1,613,520 of record CM039482.1, on the reverse strand, counting down.
TTTATGGGTAATTTGTTTTCATGGCCCAAAATTGTAGTCCGTATTTTGTGATAAATACTCAGTGCATTTTTAAATATTCTTATCATGTCCTGGAAACCTTTTGATCAGCGGAAAACTTTTATGTAAAAACACTTTAGAACATTGTTTTATAAAATCCTTTTGTGTATAAAAACATTCATAGTTAAGTTCCATCTCAAAAGGTTATACAAATAACATGGCCTTTTATACAAAATCCTTTATCATGAGTCTATAGGCCAAAATTGCAATAACAATCTCAAGCATTCCAAATGAATATGCGCCATCAATTGCATCGTCATCATCCATAGGGAATCTCATCGTCTAATTTCTTTACCTACATCATAAGATTTTTAATCTATGAGCATAATGCTTAGTTAGGAATGCATGAATGAATATGCAATTTCGTAAAAACGTTTGCGTTTCAGTTTTCTTTTTTTTTGTTTTTTTTGTTCGTTCTTTTCTTTTTTGTTTTTATTCATGATATTGAGACACGATACCAAAGTTATAAATCATTAGGGGACAAGCTTGCCAAAGTTCTATTGGAGCCGAATCCGCTAAAGCTCCATTGGGGCCGAAGCCGCCAAAGCTTTCCTTTTATCTTCAATCTTTCTTAATAAAAACATATGCATGAAAAATCATTTTTGTTCATTTCTTGAAAACATGATGCATGAGAATGAATGCAACACTATATATATCTTAACATATCATCTGATCATGTCATATTTTCGATCAACGTCATCATAAATACTAGCAGACAATTTCATCCAAAATAATGCAACATATCCTCGAGTAACATATTATTATAAGAACATCCTTGCATCAAAAGAACACAACATATCCTCATGAAACATATTATCATAACTATCCTATTATACTAACAACTAATCCTAGCATCTAAAGAACACAACTTATCATCGAGCAACGTATTATCATAGCTATCATATTATACTATCAATTAATCCTAGCATCAAAAGAACACAACATATCCTCGAGCAATGTATTGTCATAACCATCATGACATACTAACAATTAAGAACATTCTAGCATCTTATGATTTAGGCAAAACACTTGGAAATATTACTTAATACAGAACACATCCTCTATCAACATTGGCCTAACTAATATATCATGTTATCAATCAACATTAACACGAACATCACAACATATCCTCGATTCACATATTATCATAACATACTAACAATCAAGATCATTTTAACATCTTGTGATGTTGGTCAAAGTCAAACACATGTAACATTACTAACCTTGGAGTTTTAGCACAAATACTAGCAATTATTCAATTTATCTATTTGAGTTGGAGGACATATAATATGACAATTGTTACGTTAGTATCCATATCTATCAAACGTGCATAATCTTTTGTACACTTATTCAAGTGATTTTCGAATTTATAATTCTCTTAGATGATAATCATTAACATATAAAATTAGCTTGAAAATCTAACCATTTGTGTCTTGGGTAAAACATTCCAAACAAAATATATCATTTGTTCAATATTTAGTTTTTATCTCACTGTTTACGATAAACATTCAAAATTCATGACTTTTATTGTATGTCTAAATGTCTTGATTTCAATGCCTATAGTTCCGTTTAAGTGTCTATTAAAACATATTAAAACAATTTTTAAATTGTAAGCCATTAAAATAGGTTGAGATTACCAAAATTGAAACTTGCTCAAATGTTTTCAGTTTTGAACCTAACATGATAGGTGCATAAAGATCAATTGATTCAGAAATCCTTCCATCAATCATTACTAGCATGCTCTTAGGACATGACAAGTATTTTTTAAATATAAAAATCGATAATGTAATATAATTTATTGAACAATTTAAGACAACTATAAAATCACCAATAATTATCCGAATAACCATATCTTTCTAATGTATAAGCATAACCACATTCTTAAAATTATCTCAACCTCAAAGAGAACTTAACTAACTTTCAGAGAAGCTGCTAGAGTCGTAGATCACTTGCTTGAATTTTGAAGAACTAAGCCCCTCTATTTATAGAGGCCCAAAATGGTGACACAAGTCCTTTAGGTGTCACAAACTTTGCATCATGTTTCTAAGTGTTTGTGAGGTGTCAAGTTTCACTTTTGCCTTTCAAATAAGCATGAAAAAAAATATGGTGAATAGGCCTAGCATGACACATCATTTTCAAGAATCTTTTAGTGATCTGTCATTTTTTCGGTCTACCTCTATCTATTCCCCCGAACAACCGCACGATAAATCGAGACCTTTTTATTCTCAATTTTTCCTTGAATCGGTCGACAGTTCACTTAAACTCTGATTGACCGCACCACTATTTTCCAATACCAGACGTACGCCGTGGACACCCACACATCTGCGGATACCTACACATTCGCTGCGGGTGATTGCTATTTAAAGTTCGATCAACCCCAAAACTACACGAGGCTTTTAAATTATGATTTTTCTTTTAATCGGTTGACCGTTCACTTAAACTCCGGTTGACCGCAACATGAATCTAAAGCAATCCAAGTTTCGAATGATGCTCCATACGTCCGCACCTAAAAAGTATCCAAACCCTGGATGTTCGCATTTAGTTCCGAATGTTTGCAAAATCTCAATTTTCATACATAAACCCTTAGGATTTCACTTCATTTTCCCATAAAATTCCAACTTAATCCAAATCAATAATAATTAACCATTTTTTCGATTCTTAAATATCACTTTATATGCAATTGTACGTAAAATTTTTCGGATGTTACATTTGTTATCTTTGTGATTATGGTAGAAATAACATATAAACAGAGATAATGAAGTAATATTGTTTGTTTGAATCTTTCAGTAGGAGTGGGATGTGATTGACTGAGATTGCATAATGATGCCAGATAGATCTTTTACTTTTTTGTTTGACACGAATGGAAGAATGAATTTAATCGGGTTTGGTGGCTGTTTCTATGTTTCCATTGACGGGAAATTTAAGCTGTGTATAAATGATAAAAAAAAAATTACTGTCTTCTGCACCTAAGAGCTTGCAGTGTTGGCTACAATCCCAAATTTAGCCTCAGTACTGTAGTAACTACAATATCATTTCCTTTTGAATTTTATGCAACTGTCTTCCTTTCATTTGAAATCACAATTAATGGTCACGTTTGTTGGTATCAGAATGGTTATTCTGTATTTCAAATGCGACTTTAATCCTATTTAAGCTAAAAATTTATAGTGAGACATCATTAATTTCAATATTGAGCCTCATTATATGAGTAACAAAATTGAAAACAAGCTTAATTTATAAATAATAGTGTCTCAAAACTTAAGGACAATGTTAATGAGTGTTCCATCATTTTTGTATTGCAATGATTACATGCAAAATGTAAATACAGATACATGAGAATTATATTTTGTAAAAGGTTATTTATTGATGCTGTTTTCTATAACAGTCTTATACTTTTGGTTTGTAGGAACTGATTGGAGGGCTTCTTGCATGTGCTTTCTTCTGTCTCTTTCCAGTCAGTGATAGAGGTGTTAACGAGCTTCCTGTAATAAACTTTGATAGTCTGTTTGCGTGAGTGGCATTTGACTCTCTACTTCTGTTTTGTTGATTTATTAGACGAAATACATTTGGGAAAAGAGGAGCATTATGATGCGAGCATAGTCCATTATTTTATTATGAACATCTTTCTAATTAGAGAATACTCAGTAAAGGGCTTTGATGTTAAGTGATTACATTATGTTTATAATAATTTGGTTGATTAAGTCATTTTCTGAAGATAGTTAAATAATTTCAGCAGTACAACTGTAACACGTCGAGTTTAAGCTGCCATGTTAAGTCATATAACTTCAAAATGGAACTAATAGACATATGGATGTTTCAGGGTTCTTTCCTACAGTTACAGTCAGAAACAGGAAAATAAGATAAGATGCATTATGCATTATTTTAGAAGGATATGTGAATGTGTTCCTGGATGCATGGTGTCGTTTGAAAGAAAAGTACTTCCTTTCGCTCAGTTCCCCAAACAAATTTCCTATCCTAAGGCTAATTTTTGGAGCAATTCTCTCATTCCTCTCTGCGAATTTAAGGTGAATTAATATATATTGAACTGTCATCTAGATAATCTTCTGGAAATGCTCTCATTTTTGCTTTTTATATAAGATATCCTCCTGTGTTTTTGTAGGTTCATGGTTCGGGCTCCATCGAAGATCATTCTTATGATGCTCTCGAAGTAGATTTTGCTAATAAGTATATCGGTGGTGGTGCCCTTGTAGCAGGATGTGTGCAGGTTAACTTAATGAGACTATGAGGAAAAAGGATAATAGTTGAATGTTTCACGTTTCAACAAAATTCTGTTTCATATTTGAGTAGATTTACTTTATTGCACATATTGATTCTTATTCAAATTACTTCCTCCATTCTTTATTTTGCAAATCATTTTGATGGCAGACGCTTTATGGCTAATGTATGTTGTTAAATCTTGTGTAGGAAGAAATACGTTTCATGATTAATCCTGAACTAATTGCTAGCATGCTTTTCTTGCCTTCTATGGAAGATAACGAGGCTATAGAAATTGTGGGGGTGGAGAGATTTTCAAATTATTCTGGGTATGTTAAAAGTCTTGTAATTCATAGTCCTCAACATGTGCCCCATCTTTAACAATCTAGGCAGTATAGATCATTCTTCTCCTTATCATTATTGAATGCTTATAATCTTTGAAAAAATAACTGAGCATTTGTTATCTTTAACTGAGAGACAAATAGCGAATTTCAGGACATTTTGAAAACATGTTGGTCAAAAATAAAATAATGTTCAATAATAGAGTTTGATTTAGAAATAATTTTAAATTATTAATTCTTTTAAATGATAGCATCTTCTCTAATTGTTTAGCCAAAATTTTATTACTGGGGGGTGGCTCCTAGGATTTGAACCTTGAACATCATGTGTTGGTTTTCTTGAAGTGACCCACCCCATGAGCTAGGCCTTTTGGGCTTTTCTTCTCAATCTTTACTCTCGTTCAGTAGGGAACTGAGACATGTAATACTAATGTCCTAAACTATATTCAGTTTTTAATAGACTCCCCTATATCAGATACATTTATTTGGTTGATAACTATGAACACAAATTTTACATCAGATTCATTTTTTCGTTTAATAAGTTGCAACAATATTTCCTATTTTAGATTTATTTTTCCAGCTTAGATTCAATATTCATTGTTTAAAAGATTCCTTTATTAGATTGGTTTATTTGGTGGATAACTAGGAACAGAAATTTCTACATTAGATTCATTTGTGTGATTGATAACTAACAACGACATTTTCTTTATTTGATTCATTTTTTTTTGGTGTAGATATGCTTCTACCTTTCGTTTCACTGGAAATTATGCTGATAAACGGGAGGTAGATTGTCTGAACAGACGTAAAACCAGGATAATTGCAATGGATGCATTAGCCAGGGTGGGAAAAAGGCAGTACAAACTAGAAAATTTAGTCAGGTGAGTGGCTCCTACATTTGGTTTCTCCTTTTAAAGTTTGAGCTTGAACATTCATAAACATTATGATAGGACATACACTTTTATTGAAGAAACTTACACACACTTTTGGGCTTTCGAGACCCTGGAGGCTCTCCTCTCTTCCTTCCAAAATACTCAATATCCCCCCTGACACTTTTCCTTCCCTTTTAATTACTACTTCAACTCATTAAATACCAAACAGTTATTAATTATAACTATTATTTATTAGACACTCTATCATATTAGTGATATTTTGTAATTGAAGTCTAAAATTCATCTTGATGTCAAATTTGATCCATTAGGAATACGGATGTTTGGGATGAAAATTGAAAGTTAATTTGAGATTGCAAGTGGAGTGTTTGCAGCCTACTTTTCTTTGCCTTGAAGAGGTTGTGAAAAGTAAGCCCCTTACCATTCTCCTGGCAGAAAAATTAAACCCCTCAACATTGTCGTTGGAGAATGAATGATAGGTATTTATGAACAAAAAAGAAAAAAAGCTGAGGTCCTAAGGAATATACTAATCACCTTTATTTCAATTTTTCTGTGGCGTAGAATTGGTGAAGAAATTAATGTCTCAATGTTATATAGTAAACCAAATTATTTCTTTGTGTGGGAGAGATTTTCAATTTTTCCTGGTTCTAGAGTTTGGGTTTGAGTTTCTATATTTTCCATTCAGGCTGTTTTTGGGAAGTGTGAAATTTAGAAACACTAATTGAAAGAGAAATGGACTCTTGATTACTTTGTAAATACTCATTTCTTTATTAATAGGAAGTGAAGAAGCTTGACATCATTACGAGAGAATGATCATTAATTTTATCCCTAGGTTGCTGATGAAGACGAAGCTATACCTTTTTAATGGTTTGTAAGGGCTTTTACACTACTATTGTCCTCTTCTGAGAGTTTTTCTTTTGTTTGACTACTACCTTAATTTATTGATTGATAGATGTACCCAACATGAGCATGCAAATACTAACCTATACTTCTGATTCACATACATGGCCATACATGAGAGGGGCATCGTTTGTGTAGAACTCTCTCGTATTTATGTATAGTTAGGTTGTGAGCAAACTGGACTTCACTTTTGAACACCATCTCTATTCTCTGGCAAGTATTGGCAGGGCTTGTGGTTATATTTTGTAGATTTCTTTGTGATTACGTGGATTTATTTAAATTATATAGTTTTTCAGTATGCAAACTGTTCATTTATGGTAAACTGTTCAAATTCTCAGTGAAACTCATTGTTTGTTGTTAACTACGGTGCTTAGTTACAAGCAGTAGTTACCAACACACGGAAGCAATTTTCATATCTGAGACTTGTGAAATTTTCAAACCATAAATATTAATCCGTTTAAACTTTTTTCTTTTTACAGGGAGACTAACAAGGCATTCTGTGCCTTCTTAGATAACTCTAAGTATCAGGAGTATGAAAGACTATATCGAGATAGTGGGTGTTTGAGAATTGATCCTGTGGAACTTGCTGACCCCAATCACATACTTGGAAAAAATTCTTTGGTCTTCTCCTTTGTCTCCCCCTTTTTCATTTTTGATTTAAGTTAATGCTTAATTATTTTAGTACATTTTGGATGAATAAAGCTTATTGTCGGTGCCATTTGATGTGGGTTTTTTTTAACTGCTGCTTTCTATAAATATGATGCTTGTGGAAGTTTTGCGTGTTTTTTATTAAATTAATTACAACATTTGTTTGTTGTTTCAGTCGCATGAAGCTATATCAAGTCGAGAAGGAAGATCTGTGAATACAAATATTAGAAATTCTGAAACCATGGATTTTCAGTTTCTTGCTCGCGAAGCTAGTGTTGGTATTGTGACTGGAAATTGGGGCTGTGGCGCATTTGGAGGAGATCCTGAACTTAAGGCCGTTATTCAGTGGCTCTCCGCATCTCAGGTTATTTTGATTGTTAAACCATTCAATCCGTTGTGTGTGAATAGTTAGCATATTTATGGAGAGTGTATAAAGATGATTGATAAATATGCATCAAATATCATATTTGATCTATGCTAATAGATATAAAAGATACCCAAATGTATGTACAATAAAAAACGCTTGCTCCGCTATTTAAACAATCAAAACATTCCAACAGACGTAGGATAGAACTAGTCAAATGAATTTTAAATTTAAGAACACCTTGCTGTTCTCTTGGAGCTGATGGCATGCTATGTGGTAATGTCCGCGAGCCTAAAAATATAGGAGTCCTTAAAAAGTGTTAATTTCTCTTGCTGCTCAAGCTGTAATGTAGAAGGATAAGATGGTTTTGTTCTCACTTTAAAAGTGAGACAACTTCATACAACCATTTTTACATGAACACAAGAAACATAGCTTTAAAAAAATGTAGTTTACACGTATGGTAGTGAAGTAAAGTGGAAAAACTTGTGTTAGAGTGCTTTCTTGTTTGCCTTATTTTTGATTTTTATATTTTGCCTTCATGGGATTGCACTGGTTTTTTCAGGCGCTAAGACCTTTCATTTCATACTTCACATTTGGCATAGACGCATTGCAGAACCTAGAGGAGGTACTTTTTATCTTTGCTGGATGGTGTGGAAGCTTTCTCATTGAAGAAGCTGTTAAATCAATATTTGGTCTGCTAGTGATTGAGAATAAATAATATACCAATCGTGGATTTGAATAACTCTCTATTGGCAGATAATTGAATGGATAAGGAGACATAATTGGAGTGTTGGAGATTTATGGAACATGATGACTGAATATTCATCCCAAAGATCAAATGGAGAAACTGAAGTTGGCTTCTTTTCTTGGCTACTTCCAGCTTTGTGTGAGCCGGAAACTCAAAAAAAGCCAACAGCTTCAGGCAGAAGTCATTTATTATGAGGTGGAAAATGGGTTATACGTCTCGGAGGGCTCCAAAAAGTGGAGATGGAAATGATTATGTATAGACTGCTGGTTTTGATTTTTCATGTACATTTGGATTTATAGTGTGCAAATAATTCCAAAGACCCAAAATTTTGTTTAGAGATTTATGTTACAGCCATCTTCTATTTAACAACTCTTTACACAAATAAAAGAAGAATTTATTTGGACCTAAATATGATTCATGTCCACAATTTGTACCACCTCAATCGTTTCTTAGTGAGAAGAGCAGTTTTTAGCCTAAAGGTGAAGGATGCTGTAATTTGGCAAGTGTTTTCACTGTGGACAAGGTCATTAAAAAAGTAATTGTAAGAACCCTTATTTTTGCAATGTCAGTTTAGCCAGCAAAGGGAAGAACGACAATATACTTCTACAGTGACCACACCTTGAACTTCGTATGCTAAATCAAATTAGGCTCATAGTAGCAGACAAGTGTTAGGCTTCGTTTTATTTTGATGATGATCAAATGGTTTAATTTAATGAAAATAATAAGTTGGTTAATTGTGTTTTTATTGATAATGTATTTAATGTTTTATTCATTATATTTATACTCAAATTTATTAAAAATACTCATATTTAGGGTATTAAAGTGTGCTAACATGTCTATCTAAGTCCATGTAATGAATGCATATCGTTTTCAAAATGAGGAAAATCAAGATGGGGAAGAAGGAGCAAAAGGTCGACGAAACAACACAAAAGGTCAACCTCATTGTGCATCCATAAAGGAAAAGGTCGACCTAACTGTGAAGCAGAAAAAAACAGCTTGTCGAAAATTTTTGCACTGAAGGAAACGGTCGACCGCTTTGCCGAAAAGGTCGACCGCACTACCCGAAAACTCCTCTTCCTTCAAAATTCGACTGGAGGTCCATCAACGAAGAAAAGGGTCGACCGCACGGTCGAATGCAAAATGGACAGATTGCTCTGGAGTTTTTGCAAGAAGGAAAAGGTCAACCGCACGGTCGACCGTACAGAAGGCAGTTTGCTTCCAACGGTCAAATCTCAATGGGCAGAACTCCAACGGCTAGTAAAATGGTCGACCGATTAGGACATAAGGTCGACCTCTTGTGCAAAGTCTATAAATAGAAGATCACTCCAAGCTCAACGCAACGAACTGAGAATCGAGACGAAGCCCTGCCAAATTCAAGACTCGATTCCTACACACTGTGAGCATTGTTAATCCAACTCTCCCCACCCATAAACTTGCGAGTTATTATTAAGAGAGTTCGTAAACGGTTTTATTGGCACCCGTAAGCCAATTGCTTAGTGTATCTCCAAGTGGAACTTGGAGCGCGGACGTAGGCGAGTTTGCCGAATCGCGTAAACAAATATTGTGTGCACTTCCCTAACCCTTACTCTTTATATTATTGCATATATTTGTTATTGATATTTTAATTATATTCATTAAATTACTTAGGGTTATTAGAGATCGAAATATCGCACGAAATTATTAGATACACTATATTCACCCCCTCTTCTATTGGCGTATATCGATCCTACAACAAAGACCAAGCTATGAAAATATTTGCATTTGGTTATCCAGGTGAGCAGCAGAATAGTGTTGTCACGACCCGAACAAAAATGTTGGGCCAAATGACCCGGTCTTCGTGGAAGACCCGATCTTTGTGGAAGACCCGATCGTCAAGCGCAAGGCTTGGTAAATTATTGCGAAAGACTTGTATAAATACCCAGCTGCGACCTATTTGTGATGGGTCACGGTCCATATAGTGATTGCGAGAATAATCAATAATAATTGTGGAATAATAATTTTGAAGTCCAAATGATACTGTGCATACAATCCAAGTTTCTCAGAAAATCAGATTAAGTAGATTACAGTCACCCAACAGTCTGCTTACCAAGAAATAAATGTTCAACTAAAGAAATAAAATAAAATAAGTAGTAGCAGAGTCTTCAATCAAAACCCTAACTTGGAAAAAATAGTCGAAAGGGTGAGTGACTAGATCAATAGGAAACTTATACTAAATGCTAAGCGCATGTAAAACTTGTTTTACTGTTTTTGTGAAAACCATGAGTTTCAAAAAATATGCACGTTTTTCAAAACATTTGAAAATCCTCTTTCATCTCAAGGAAATCCGACCTCGAAGGCTCCCGACAAGACATTTAGAAAACATGGCTGGATACATAGACAACTATAGGTTAAAATACTCTCGTCGTGTTTTATCTCAGAAATTGTAATCCGTGAAAAGGGAGGAACACACATGGAATTCCCCGAGCAAACGCACAGAGAGGCGGCGACCGTTTCCGGGTAGCACCTCATGAGCCTAGAGGAAGCTAAATGACAGCGGTCCCTAGACCCAACTCGTTACCCGGGTGGTCGTGCAAATTCTGCGATGACACGCCTGTAATATATATAGCCTAATCAGCTTTAGGGATTTGCAACCTAAGGAAGCGTCATCACCTTCCTAATTCTCATATTTCACACAGCGCGCAAACAAAACATCTCCATGCAGCAGGAGATGTACCGGAGATAGACTCATGATACTTTGATACCGAAATCGTCCAAAGTATCAGGAGGATTCATCACTCCCGAAACCGTATCCAATATATCACACCATGAAATTAAATACACGAAAGTAAACGTGTAAAACCTTCGTACATACCACTATACTATGCCCAGTCCTAGTGCGTTCCAACCATTATTATCGGGGAATAAAACATCAACTTACTTCACCCATTTCTTTAACTAAATTTAATAGATTCAGAACATCATCCGAATCCATCCCAAAATTTGAAATTCGTTTATTGACAGTTTCATCTTCGTCACCATTTCCATTTCCGAATTCAAATCTGTTTCCTTCTCTGAATTTGTCAATTTACAAAAAGCAATTTGAAACCCAACTTAGTCTCATTACACCCATAGACGACATCACAACTTTTCTCCATGTCGTTACACCTTTACACATTAGTGCCTCAAGTCCTTGTACAATTTAGTATCACCCATGTGCAATACTACTCACATGATCCAAGATAGGTCGTGATGACACTTTTAATTACTTTACCCGCAACCGTTTTACTTACAGCCGAAGCTGAGTAAGTCCTATTAGCTTACATGTTCATAGTGTGCGAGTAGGATCCTCGCTTTAATGACTCTTTTCTACTTTATCCTTATAATCACGTTTTGGTTCATTTGCTCATATTCTAATCGGGATAGCGACTTAACCAATTTTAACACAAACCTTATTATCCATTTTCTATCCCTCGTAAAGTATCCCAAACATTAGAACATTGAACTTAGACTACATTCTCTATCGAAATTAATTCAAGTCATTCCTACAAGCAGACTAGATGTTCTATTTTCCAATCCATGACAAAATCTAACCTACACTCAACTAGTTTCTCGGTTCAACCTAAAATAGTTCCTTATCCTAATTCACGCAAACTTTTAATTTCCACTTATCCCTTTTTCCCAATTTATAAAAATTTGGGCAGAGTCTCCTCTGTTCCATGATTAATTTGTTGACTTTGTTTTCAGGATTTTTAAAGAAATTATCAATAAATTGAAATATAATAGTTTTTGCTTCTGTTAGTTCTGCATATTTTGTTTTAGATTGATTTAGATTTTGAAGAATATTTTTAATTTCTAAGTTTTATTGTTTTAATGCATTATCTTGTTTATTTAAATCAAGTATATATTTCGATAAGTTTAATATTTTCTAATAGATTATTACTCATCCTAGATATTTTCGTATGTATGCATATAAATTAAGTATTATTATTTGAGTGTTAGTGATTTTTTCTTTTAATTCAGTAATAGTGTGTTCAATTTTTTCTAATTTGTTTTGATTTTGTTTAACTATTTCAATTGTGGATTTTAGTCTTATTTTAACTTTATAATAATATTCTGTTAAATATTTGTTTGTATTGATGACATTGTTTTGTATTTCCTGTAAATCTTCTGTATTGTGATGAATTATAAGATATGATAGAATTTCCATAATATTGTTTAAAAGAGCTTTAATTTTGGAATTATCAGATGTATCTAAATGTGAACCGGGAGTTCCGATTGCATAAAGAGTTTTAGTAGGAAGATTTTTAGGTAGGATAACTATTTTTTCTTGAAATTGAATTCCTGATAGATTACTAAATTCAGTAGTTAATTTTCTAATATGTAAATTTTGAGTTTGTAATTTTGTTACTTCATCTATATTATTCATACTAGAACATTTGTTGATTAAATTAAATTAATAATTGTAAATAATTATTGAAAGATCAATGAGAAAATATATTGATGTTCTTCTAAAAGTGTTTTATGAGGAACCCTTTTAGAAAACTATAATATCAAAATTGATAGATATAAGTCATTTTCAAGAGGTAAGTAAGACAAAGATGGTATATAGATGATTTCCAAAATTGCTTGTAATGTAGGCAAAGTCTTAATTAGAAATTAGAAGTAAATGGATATATTTTGTTAAAACTCATGCATATAAAAATATAATAAATAGCACAAAATAAATATAATTATAACGAAAATTATATAAACAATAGGAACTACTATTAGAATAATAGTTTTATAGTCCATTGTGATATTTAAGGTTTATGAACTTCTCAAAATGTGATCGTTTGTAATGTGTTGCTTTAATTAATGAAAAAATACTCATTGTTTCAAATGATTGTAGGAAAATGATTGAGTTCTAATAAGTATTCTGAATTTGAGTTCTTAAAGCGGAATATAGAAAAAATAGTGGTGAGTGTTTGTGTTCTCCATCCCTCCCCTCCTGGAAAGAAACGAGGCTCTGATACCAGATGTTCTAAGCGGAATTATTACTTGATTTAATTTATTATATTAATATTATTTCTTTGATCTTCTAATGGAATTAGATGATTGAATCTAACAGTTGCTAATTATTCGGGACACTCAGAAAATTGTTGTTGTAATAATTGTTTAAATCGATATAGAAATCGTTCAAATGCTAGAAATTCTTGTCTAGTATATTCTTGTGATTCTGGTGTAGGCTCTAAGTTTTCTAATAATCGTGTTTCTAATTCTTTAGGATAATCTTTTAAATAATCATTAATATAATTAATAAAATCTTGTATTTATGTTTTATCAAGAAAATTTATATATTCAAAATGTTCTATGATTTTTTCAAAAGTCATTTTTTAATCTTGTAATCTTGTACTTAATGATCTATTGACAGTTTTTAAAGATCGTATTTCTTTTTTCAAACGTCGAATTAAGCGAATAGATTCCTCTATATGTAGAGTTTTGGGTATATCATTTATAAATGAATGTCTAGGAAATTCATATGGAATAATTTATTAGTTTGTTCTAAAAAAGATTTACTTCGTAGATGAGTTCTGTCATCGAGGATAAAAGTTTGTTGGTTTTTGTAGAAGTAGTCTAGAAGGTGTTTCTAATTTTAATAGAGGTTGAAATAATTTATCAATAAATATTTTTTCATCTTGTCTGAATGCTAAACTGTGATAACTATTGGTTAAGACATAATTAATTTTATAAGTGATAGTGAATGGATGATTTTTATTTTTCATGAAATTAGATCGTTTTAGTTCCTATCGAATTGTTATAGATTTGCTTAAGTCTTGATCTTTTAAACTTAATCCTAATTGAATATTAATATCGAACTTAATTTTTCCTTGAGATAAGTTTCTTAAACCTGTAGCAATAATACTTTCATTATGATTGATTAATCGATCATCTCTTATTTCTAATTCTATAGGAGAATCAATTCATTCCATAAATAGACTTTTAAATAAGATTTGAATTGTACTACAATGAATATAAGAAATTTTTTCTTGTTCTTCTGGATTCATCTTAGTTATTTTTTGAAAAATTTGATCTTTATTAATAATAGGTATGATAATATTTCCTTGTGCTTGTTCACTAAGTATAGGTTCTTCTCCTATCATAATTCCATATTTGATTATATTCTTTCGTGATAATTTTTGTTTAATATTATCTAAGAATGAGATATCAAAGTTATGTTTTTCAGTTAAATTTAAATATGATTTTCTAATTTGTTTATTATATTGTGATTAGAAATAATTCCATTAAACATATATCCTAAATGTTCTTGTTCTTCGAAAGATTCAAACATTGGATTTGTTAAAGATGAAGAAGATACTAAATAATTTGATATTAATAAATAATACCTAATAAGCTGGGTATTGCAGAGATACTAGATAGAGATATAAGTTTAGATCCCTCTAGAGTATTACCTCAAGGATCTCGATCCCTCTAGAGTATTAACTTAAGAATCTTAACATTCAGCCGAAGAGAGAAGGGGAGAGATTCGACATCGCCGGTTTTCAAATCCAACTTCAGATCTGTGTTCCCGTCGTCCATAGGAGTAATTTTTGTGAAGGTAGTTTTCCGATTGTTGAGTTTCTCTTGTTCGATTTTACGTTTAAAGTTTAGAAATTTTCTCAAAACTTTGGTTTCAGATTCAAGCCTAAAAACTCGAATCCGAGGGACAATTCTTGTTTATATTGATAGAATAAAAGTTTATGTAATGTTATTTGTCGTTAGAAATCAAAATCGGACGAAAACGGAGAGTTTTCATCGTCCGCCGGCGACGAACTGTTCATCGCCGGCTACTGTTCATCCCAAAAATACTGTTCACACTGGAAACACTATTCACTAATTACTATTCATCTCAGCCAGAAATTGGGGAAATTGTCCCGATTATGTCCTTGGGTTGTCCTGGTTGATTATTAGGCGATTGTTGAGCTTTAGATGGTTGTGATCGTATCGTTTTGACCGTATAAATTATTGGTTGACCGTCGAAACAAAAATGTCTCAATTGATTGTTGTTGAATTTGGTCGCGACTGCGAGGTCCCGGTTGACCTTCGTTTTGTCTCGATGACAGTTGAGCTTGGTTCTAGTTTAGGATAATTGTTATATTCTTGGTTTAGTTTTCGGCTTTGGACTCGGGGTTATCGTTAGAAACCATTTTGGATTATAGTCTTATTTAAGATTTATTTGTTATCCCTTGGTTGATTGTTGGGATTTTGTTTTCGACCTTGTTATAGGTTTTGGAGATTTTATGATACGATCTTTACTTTCAATAGCGCATGTTGCTGGTTAGTCGATAAGAGTATCGTTGTCGCATTTGAAGTAGGGATTTTTATACTTTATGCACTACATTTCATCATGGTCTTAAAATCATTATTTTGCGGGTTGCCACATATGAAAATCTGATGGGGACTGTTTGACAACACATTTGTTTTTACGTATATGTATGTATGTTTTCTTACGTTTAATTTATCGTACATGGTATTTGATGTTTTGGTTCTCTATATATTTTGTGGGTGAATCCTTTTGTTAAAACTTTCTGTTACGTGAAGGTTATTTGCTTATACGTTTTAATTGGGTAATAGGAGATTTTCCAAATATCCTTGGGTTCGAATCCCTAAAGTGCAAATAGATAATAAGACAGTTGTATGTGCCGTGTTCTTGGGTTGCGAATCCCTAAACCTGATCAGGGTCATTTTGGCTTTTGCGATCGCCTGAGTATCGCCTTTATTTAATTTTGTTATTTAAATTATTGCTCATCAATATCTCTTTTTATCTGCTAGCTTTTCTCTTCAGACTCATGAGGTGTTGCTTTTACTGCCTTTCTGTGGTATGTATCGAATGAGTCCTTGAGTGACCATTCTTTTCACTGATGACGTTTTCATACGGAAAACGATGTTGGCATATTTTACGATATAGTTGTTTATGTGTACAACAGATTTTGACGTAGCCACATCAAGGCCCATGGGCCAAATTTAATAAACTGATGAAGAGTTTTCAGTTAAAAATCCATATACGGTAAAATGAGAAATGTGATAAAGGTTTTTCAAAAGATATGAGAAAAACCAGGGGTGGGAAACGGTTCGGGCTGAACCGAGTAACCGAACCAAACCGAGCTAAATTGCTCGGTTCGATTCGGTTGTAACAAAGGTATTTACTGTTCATGACCGAACCGAGCATATTCGGTTTGGTTGTCGGTTTCCCATTTGGAAAACCGGGTAACCCGATTAACCGATGGAGTGGCTTATTGAAGAAATCTTCTTCAGTTCTTCTTCTTCAAGCATGTGCATCCCATTCCCAGTTCTCACATAGTCACATCTCTTTTGTTAAGGCAGCTTCAACTTCTGACACATTCTCCCCCGACAATAGCCGATCTTCTCCTCGAAAACGGGAGCGGCGACTGCGAGACCGGAGACTCCATTGTTTCAGTCACGGTGAGTCTCACCTCTCACCTCTCAACTCTCAAGTCTTTCATCAAGACTTTTCTTTACATTCTAATTCTCAACTCTCAAGTCTGATATCCTTCATTCTTCAAAGTTCAGACACCGACGATCTGAACTCTCACCGACGGACTCTCACCGAGGATTTGAACTCTCACCGACTAGGCGACTAGCTCTCTTGCGCCTGAAACTTCACCAACAACCGATCAGTGTACGTGTACCTTTCACTGAACAGGTCTAAAATGTTAAACATATTATGCATGTTTGCAACAAGTATGCAATTTTTACTTGGTTGTCTGAAAATAGGGTAAATGACAAATCAATCATCGTGGTTTTACGCGGTATATGACGCGGTCTCTTGCAGAAGGCGGTCTCTCGCACCAGGAGACCTCGTAAAACGCGGTCTCTCGCATCAGCAAAGACAACGTTTTACACGGTCTCTGGGCATGAGGATAATATGGCATGTTATTTTGGATAATATGGCATATGTTATTTTGATGAAATCATGCTGTACATATGTTATTTTGGATAATATGGCATATTCTTTATTGATTTTGTAGGACATTAGTTAAATATTTGTAAAACCGAAATGAAGAACGAAAAACCGAACCGAATACTTAATAATCGGTCTTATACAAAAACCGAAAACTGAACTGAATATAACCGAACCGAATACTTTGGTTTTTGTTCGATTTACCATGTGGTTCGGTTCATTTTCGGTCTCTAAAAAAAACCGAACCTAATAGGTTTGGTTTGAATTTAAGCAAAAACCGAACCGAACCGAACCATTTCCACCCATAAGAAAAACAGTTTTTATGTATTGCATTTAGTATCGATTTCCCTACTTAGCTTGTCACTCAACCCTTCGACTATATTTTTCCCCAGGTTAGGGTGAGGGTTTGGTGCAATTGGATTTGCACGTGTTGTTGTGGGATGATTTTGGTGTCCCCTCATGGATGTTCTTCGATTCAATCCCTCTGTTATCGGTATATTTTGGATTTAATGGTGTTGCTTGTTTTAAATTCCAGCACCACAGTAACTTCCTTATTTATTTTGTTATACTATCAACTCATATTGATCACTCTGTGGACCCAACCTATGTTATTTGGGTTTGGGTTTGGGCTTAAATTCTCATTAAGTCTTCCGCATTGATTCTCATTAAGTATTCCGCATTTCTTTTACGCCTTAGGCTGGGTAATCGAGTTCTCTATGAGAATCGGGTCGCCTGACCCGGCGGTTCTGTTAAGCCCCCTTTGGGTCGTGACAAGATGTGTAGGTATCCGCAGATGTGTGGGTGTCCACGACGGACATCTAGTATTGGAAAATAGTGGTGCGATCAATTAGAGTTTAAGTGAACTGTCAACCGATTCAAAGAAAATTTGAGAATAAAAAGGTCTTGACTTATCGTGCGATTGTCCGGGGGAATAGATAGAGGTAGATCGAAAAAATGACAGATCACTAAAAGATTCTTGAAAATGATGTGTCATGCTGGGATTAATATTTGTGCTCGGATTTGAGAATATGAATAATTTATTCCCATTAAAAAATGCATCACGTATTCTTGTTGCTGATATGTAATTAAAGGTTTCATACCTCTACATGTGGAATTAGGAACTGGTTTGAACTCTTGTAATTCATCCTAGAGTGTCTTAATCTGAGTGTAATACGCATTAATATCCATGGCTCCTTGGGATAGAAATAAAAGCATTTTTCGAAGCTGAAAAGTTCTAGGTCTATTTCTTTGTTGAAACCTTTCAGCTAAATCATTCTATATGTTTTTTTGGAGAATCAAGATATAACAAACTATGTGTTATTTCTCTATTGACTGAATTTAGAATCCATTAAGTAACCATGCTGTTACATTGCACCCATCAATTGAAATTAACATCAAAAGGAAATGGACGATTGATAGTGCCATCAATAAACGCAACTTTGTTCTTGGCATTTAAAGCCATTATCATTGCATGCTTCCATGTGTTGTAATTAGAACCGTGAAAAAATGAGAAACAATAACTAAACCTGGATGATCATAATTATGTAAGAAATGTGGATTTCCTGGATCATCCATTTACAATCATGCATCAAAAGATGATTTTGAAGAAGAACTTGTAAACAAAGATTCTTTAGTGGAAGAAGAACCAACAAGAAGAGAAGTTCCATTAGAAGAAGGTCCTGCAGGAACTGGTTTGATAGGATTTTTGCTTCAAGTAATCGAAGAATTGTTTGGAAGAAAAAAAAATTGCTCTGATACCCTATTAAAACTACATAGAGAGAAGAAGATGAATGTATCTCTTCTTAATATTCCAAAACTCTGTACTTACATTCTACTGGCAAGCTCACTTATAGAAGAGTTTCCTTACTCTAGAATACAACATATAAGAAACAAAAAAAACTATAAAAATAAACTGACCAACTAACTTTCTTTTACTATCATAATAGTTAACAGTGACTTTAATGTAACAATAAAAGAGTATGAAGTTTTCCCTCGAAAATGTCTTTTCTCATGAGATTCGAACACATTGCTTTGATATTTGGTTGAGTTTTTCAGAATACAAACTAGAGATTCCCACATATTTTTGTTTAGAGAATCATCGATGAAGACAATTTTTTTCTCTCAACAATTCTAGCATTCTATTACCATCTAATATGAATTTAAAACAATAATTCGATGGAAGAACTAATGTTTGATAAATCGAAGCAAATGAACAATTATCAGCGATCAATCGAAGCTTTTTTCTTTTCTTCCTTGTAATTACTTTTCCTTAAAGAAGTCAAATTACTTAAAATAATTAATAATTTGATTTTAAAGACATCATCTTTCCTTTGTGAGAAGTCATCTTTCTGCTGCAGAAAGTCGTCTTTCCTCAATTTTATTTTAATGACTTTACTTTTCACAGCAGAAAGACAACGTTATTTAACGAAAAACGTCATATCAATGTTTACTCCATTCATTTTTTATAGTTGATTCTTTTAGTGGTTGTTTAATGTTTGACTTATAATTGATCTCGTAGTTCAATAATTGTTTTGTTAATTTCACTTCTTCAAATCCATTTTAACCATTAAATAATAATAAAAGTTCAACGTGACATGTGCCTAAGATTTCACCTGCCCTTCCTTTGAGGAAAAACAATAATAATATTTAATCTTAATAAATAATATTTTTTTTCAAAAATATAATCAATAAAAATAAGTAAAATGTAATTGAGCCAATTAAGAATCATTTACGTCTAATTATTTGAATATTTTTTAACAAAATCTCTAGACTATGAGTAAATCAATCATACACACAATATTTAATGTATCTGTCGTTCTGATATTGAATTTGTCTTCTCCATGTTACATGTTTTTTGATCTTCTTCAATAACTTCAAGTTCTGGTTTCAGATCAATCATGGTGATTTTCTTTGTACAAGTTGACTCAATCGATCGCCTTAAATAGTATCATTTGATCACCATATTTGAAAATCAAGAACAGCTCGAGAGCGTTCACAATGTGCAACAAATGGTTGAAAAATAGAAACCTAAATCATTTGCGGCTGAATCAAGCGAGTTCGTCGTGGATCAAAAACATATTTTCGAAACATGATACTATAACTAACAAGAACTTTGAGCGTGTTTTTCCGAGCTTTAAAGATGTTCGAGTTTAATAATCTGAATTTCGTTTCTACCGAGTTTAAAAACTTGCAGTGCGATATAAGTTTTTTGATAAAATAATAGATTTTCTCTCAAATGTAGAGATCATGTTGATTCTACGTATATATTTTTGGTCATCCACACCCGACGCCTATTATTTCATTTCATTTGGTGGAAGAAATCATCTATAATTAATAGTTGAATATTATTCACACATGGTATTGTCCATAACTATGAATTGACTATAATATTTTGAGGAATAGTAGGGTTATAAGTTATTGACTCATAGGGTTATAAGTTTTTGAGGAATAATAGCGTTTGCTTCGTTGAGAACAATCTGGATGGATCAATCAATCTTTTACACCTGCCTTCTTCTTCTTCTTCTTCCGATTTTGATCAGCTTCCTCCGCAAAAAGTTTAGCTACGCTAAAACCCCATCTCTTCCTCCAGGTCCACGGCCATGGCCCATCATCGGAAACCTCCATCAAATCGGCCGAAACGCCCACATCTCGTTGACCCACTTTTCAAAAACTTATGGCCCTTTGATCTCTCTCAAACTCGGATCTCAGCTTCTGGTCGTTGCTTCTTCTCCGTCTTCTGCAACTGAAATCCTAAAAACTCACGATCGCATTCTCTCTGGAAGATACATTTTAAAGATGTCTTTGCCAGAAAACAGACACTTATCCCTACTATTTTCAGCTCAGTGTGATGATAACTGGAAATCTTTGAGATCAGTCTGCAGGAGCAGCCTTTTTACAGCAAAAACTATAGAATCACAGGCAGGTTTAAGAAGGAAGAAGATGGGAGAAATGGTGGAGTACTTAAGATCAAAGCAAGGAGAAGCGGTGAAAATAAGAGAGATTATTTTTATCACAGTCTTCAATACATTAACCAATCTTATTTTTTCGAGAGACTTTCTTGGATTTGAAGGAGAAATTTTAGCGGATTTAAAGAGTCTATGCAGAAGATGATGACTCTGGGTTTAGTTCCTAATCTTGCAGATTTTTATCCTGTTTTGGAGGATTTTGATCTTCAGGGTCTGAGAAAGAAGTCGGTTTTGTACTTGAAGGAGATTACTTTTCCTTTTACAAGGCTTATGGATGAAAGAAGAAAAGGTTGCAGAAAGAAAGATGATTCTGAACGTGATTTCTTGGATATTTTGATTGAAAGTAGATTCTCTGATGAGCAGATCAATATGTTGATTCTAGTAAGCCAATAATTTTCCTCAATTTCCTTTTTTTTACCAAAAAAAAAAAAAATAGAAAATTTTGGAAAATTTTCGGAGATTCAGGAAGATGTTTTTGGATCTTTGCAGGAGTTATTATCTGCAGGAACAGACACGACGACGACAACAGTGGAATGGGCAATGGCTGAACTGATAGCAAACAAGGAGAAGATGTACAAAGTTCGAGCGGAGATCGAGCGAGAGATGAAAGAGGAGGGCATTGTTGACGAAGCAAAGCTTTCCAAGCTTCATTACTTACAGGCCGGTGTGAAGGAAACCCTCAGGCTACACCCACCAGCTCCCTTTCTTCTTCCTCGTCAAGCAAGCGAAGAATGCGAGGTATTGGGCTACAGAATTCCAAAAGGAACTCGAATATTCATCAATGTCTGGGCAATGGGAAGAGATCCTGAAATGTGGGAAGAAGCATCAGTGTTCAAACCAGAGAGATTTATGGAGTCGGAAATGGAGGTCAAGGGTCAAAACTATGAGTTTCTGCCGTTTGGAGGAGGAAGAAGACTCTGCCCAGGGATGGGTATGGCTTCAGTTCAAGTTCCATTGTTTTTAGCCACATTGATTCAGAGCTTTGATTGGCGCCTTCCTGATGGAGAAGACCCTTCTCGAGCTGATTATTTAAATGGAAAGCTTGGGATCACAATGCAGAAAGAGAACCCCCTTCTGCTAATCCCAAAAGTTAAAGAACCCTAATCACAAAACATAAATAATCAGTTTGAAAGTTTCCTGGTACATGCTTTTCAATATATGCTAATAATGGATTGATAATCAATTATGTAAAAATCACTATTTTTATTAATAATAAATTTTAAATTTAATTTTTCACTAATATTTCGTTAAGGTGTTGAAAAGTTTATCTACACGCAACAGTCACACGTGAACTTTAGTCAATTGTCAAATTAGTGAAATTGATTTTCTCCTAATAGCAAATAAACTGAAAAGACTAATTCAACAAATAAAAATTATATTAGATCGAAGTTTAGTTGACAATATGAAGTATTCTAGGCATCATAAAATTAAAAGAAATATATTTAATATATATGTTGATGATATATATTAAATAAAAATAAAATATTAATTTAATATAGGGAGAAGGGAATGGAAACCCTACGAAGAAGGAGGGAGAGGTAGGAAGAGAGGGAGAGAGAGATGAGATCGAATAAGAGAAAGAGAATGATTCGACACTGGACTTGCATTCTCGACGACCTCAGCTTTAACTTTTTTGAAAAGGTTTTGTAGGTGAGCTAAGTTTTGATATTCGTTCTTTTGTTTCAAGTTTGGGTTTTGTTAACTTTGGATTTGGAAAACTTGATTCTGTGTGTTGATATTAAAATGTTTGGTTATATGAGTTTATGACAAAGTTTAGAACGATTAGATGTGAGAATTGGGGAAAGAGACGAGTTTTTCCTCGCATCTTTGCGCTGGAATTGTTGTCTCCAATTGACCGCTACTGTAGAACAGGTTGATATTAGGATTATTTCACACAACGCTCAAACAAAACATCTCCACCAGCAGGAGATATATCAGAGATAGACTCCTGATACTTTCATACCGAAACCGTCCAAAGTATCAGGAGGATTCATCACTCCCGAAACCGTATCCAATATATCACACCATGAAATTAAATGCACGAAAGTAAACGGGTAAAATCTTCGTACATACATAATATAAAAAGCTAACGTGCAATCGAACAGTTCATGTTAGGTTTTTCATATATGGTATCTCACAAAATACGGTTTTGAAAACTATGCAATGCAGTGCAAACTAACTCAGTATAAAACCCCTACCTCGTTGGCAGTCCTTCCTCGTATACCAAAGAGCAGCAACCTCGGGTATCGGCTCGAAATCCACAAACTAATTCAAGCTAAAACATATTGTGCAACATTCAAGCAATTAGCAAAATAGGCTCTAGAGTGATATTCTCATTATAACCAGTCAATTATAAACTCATACCCAAACCTAATCCTTAGCAAAATCCAATTCGTATCCACTGTATCTACCAATTGCAACATTAATTTCTTCTCCAATTCTACCCCACAGAAAAATTGAAATAAAGGTGATTAGTATATTCCTTAGGACCTCAACTGTTTTTTTCTTTTTTGTTCATAAATACCTATCATTCATTTTGCAACCAAAATGTTGAGGGGTTTAATTTTGCCAGGAGAATGTTAAGGGGCTTACTTTTCAAAACCTCTTCAAGGCAAAGAAAAGTAGGCTGCAAACACTCAACTTGCAATCTCAAATTAATTTTCAATTTTCATCCCAAACATCTGTATTCCTAATGAGTCAAATTTGACATCAAGATGAATTTTAGACTTCAATTACAAAATATCACTAATATGATAGAGTGTCTAATAAATATTTGTTTGGTAATTAATGTGTTGTAGTAATAATTAAAAGGGAAGAAAAAGTGTTGGGGATATTGAGTATTTTGGGAGGAAGAGAGAAGAGCATCTAGGGTCTCGAAAGCCTGAAAATGTGTGTGAGTTTCTTCAATAAAAGTGTAGTTCCTATAATAATGTTTATGAATGTCCAAGCTCAAACTTTGAAAAAGAAAAACCAAATGTAGGAGCCACTCACTTGACTAAATTTTCTAGTTTGTACTGCCTTTTCCCCACTCGGGCCAATGCATCCATTGCAATTATCCTGGTTTTACGTCTGTTCAGACAATCTACCTCCCGTTTATCCGCATAATTTCCAGTGAAACGAAAGGTAGAAGCATATCTACACCCAAAAAAAAAAGAATCAAATAAAGAAAATGTTGTTGCTAGTTATCAATCACACAAATAAATCTAATGTAGACATTTATGTTCCTAGTTATCAACTAAATAAACCAATCTAATAAAGGAATCTTTTAAACAATGAATATTGAATCTAAGCTGGAAAAGTAAATCTAAAATAGGAAATATTGTTGCTAGTTATTATTAAACGAAAAAATGAATCTAATGTATAATTTGTGTTCAATAATAAAAATAATTTGGAGAGCTATTCAAATATAAAATTAAGACTCCAAGGACTTCCTTGGCAAAATTGAAATTATAAATAATAAAATCATATTTTACCAAGCAAAGTCAAGTGTGAATATAAGAATAATTTTATATTTTCGCTTACGACCATGTCATATTTGACTAGACACTTACCTGTAACGTAATTTGCCCGATATGTTATTAAAATAATTTCTTTGACATTTATAAAATATAATTAATTATTTGTATAGGAATATCACAAATTTTTTATTTTAACTAGGGAAAATGACAAATCAACCATCATCCTTTACTATTAGTGACAAACCAACCATCATCTTTTTTTTCTAACAAATAAACCACTGAACTATGAAAAATTGACACCGCTACCATTGCTGTCACGTTTGCCGTTAACGCTTTAATGACGAACCGCAGAGATCTCATGACTGGCGATTTGTTAAAAAATTTTATCGCAAATTTAAGAGCTTAAACGCGTGATTTTAGGGCAGAGAAAGGGGGGTCATAGGGTAAATCCAATGACAAGTTTTAGATCTCTGAGAGAGCTTCAAATTGATATCTTTTGGAGTCGATTCTGACACATGTAGCCAAAGTTATGGTCTTTTGAATTTGAAGAGGTAAAAAATCTAATAAAAAGATTGGATTCGTAAAACATATAGATAATGACTTTGAAGTAGCCATGAAACTCTCTGTTTTTCATGGCTACTTCAAAGTCCGTAGCGGTTCTCGGTGTTGGTCCTTCAAATTTGTTGTAAAAAATTTTTTAACAAACCGCCAGTCATGAGACGACTGTGGTCTCATGACAAACAGCCGAGACGGTTTGTCTACGAAACCGCTACGGCTTCACATTAGCTTGTTAATGGCAACATGACAGCGATGTTGGATTTGTCATTTTTCCATACATCAGTGATTAACTTGTTAGAAAATAAAGGATAGTGGTTGACCTTTCATTGATCGCAAACGATGATGGTTAATTTGTCATTTTTTCTATTATAATAATTACACTAATCAATATTTAACACGTGAAGAATTAAGAAATATTTAAAAGTTCGATTTCAAACGTTTTCTATTATTGTTATTAACGGTTGGTCATGAATATTACATAGTTTTTGGGACTCTAATGGTGTGACGAAGAAATAATTAATAAATAAATAATTTTTAATTAAAAGATTGGGATAAAAAAAATTAAGCTAATTAATTTTGAGTTTTTGGAAGGGAGATGCAATGAATGGTAGAGATAATATCATTTTTTTTAATATGGTATTAAGTCAAAATCATTAATTAATAATATTTTTAATTAATTGGACAACATAACCACCCTAATAGTAGGTTGCACGGTCTCCATCAATAGTAACGTATGCACCAAATCTTATCCCCTCCCGGGGACGTATTTCCTTCCCACGCGGGAGAGTGTCGGTGCGCGTCGCAGGTGAATCAGCTTCTGATCATAATACATAGGCGAGCCTATTGAATTTCAACGGTTTTGATGTTTGCCACGTGGATGAATTTATGACGTCAGCGTAGCTTCTTGTTGAATGTGCCGACAAACTTCGCTGAACGCGACCACATCCTATCGTTTCCCATGATTGAGAAATTTAATCTACCGAATCCACCCTTTGTTATCCACGCGTCAATAAACTATTGGGTAGACGGCAGGTTTAGAATATTATTAGAACTACTGGAACATCCCTTCCATTTGCCGTAGTAAATGCTTTGTTTTGAGCACAAGTTTTGGCGGCTTTTGTTTTATGCTTTCCTTTATCTTTTTTTTTTTTTGTTTTTTACTTTTTTGTGGTAATTAAAATTAAGATATTTAAAAATTAAATTATTTATGTTTTATAAGAATACATGGCAGTTCATACCGTGAAAGTCAGAAAATGCTTAGGTGTAGATCCAACCCGTATAAAAAATAGTGCATAATGCATAATTTATAAGTAAAGTTCTCCTCTTTATCTAGTACAACGCGTTTTGAGTTAATCTCAAGAACAAAATCGTGTTAGATTCGGCTCAAAGCCAATAATATTGTGCTAAGAGCACTGGAAAACATTACAGAATATTGGTGTTTATAAAACGCTATCATTCATGGGTTTGATCGACCCATAAATTTTCATTAAAATCTCGTACAAAAATCACAACTTTCTTTTCATCTGGCGATGTTTTAAAGTTGGTCGGAATTTATAAAACTGCAGCTGATCGAGTGGTTTTGTTAAGTTAAAAATTGATAATTTAGAGAGTAAATTTCAAGTGAATTATTTTGAATATTTAATAAAATATTATTTAGATGGAAAATAAGATTTATTCTAATTTATATATTTTTATATTATATTATTTTAACTATTTTATTTATATTTGTGTATTTAACTACTCCACAGCTAAGGAGGCTGGCCACTCGTATTTCAATTTGGTGTAGTTCTTTGTCTCCCTGTGTCTTGTAGCTCTGCCAACCAGAGACGACGACCGGAGAGCGAATTTGTTTGGTTGCTCAGAAACTCATTATTCTTCTGTGGGTTTCCTTATTTTCTCGGGAAAATCTCTAAAGTTTGAGATTCTCATGGCGTTTTCATCATTTTCTTTCACTTGAGTGTACATACATTCCCGGCAAAATTTTGAGGGATTTATTCTTTGAGCTCATTCGGGTTTTGTTTCAACTCATTTTCCTTCACTGGGTCGGGGCTTTTCGGTTTTTTTAAGCATTCGTCTGCTACGAATCCCATTTTGCAGACCATTTCGTTCGAACGATTTTAGCCTGAAGAGAAACATTGATTTCTGCGAAAAATGGAAAGTGAATATGTGTTTTGAGAATCTTATTCTGTAATGGTCCGTTTGATGGCTTCAAAATCAGGAGGTTCGATCATATTTTCATAAGAATTCAGTTCGGCTGAGATTTCGAAGGATCATTAGAATTCAGGAAGATCTGAGGACTTGCTATTCAAAATGATGAAAATGAAGAATAGAACAGTTGGAATGGTGCAGATTAATGGAGGAGACGAGCAAAGTCCAGTGGATTGGGAGATGAGACCCGGAGGAATGTTGGTTCAAAAGAGAAACCCAGACTCGGACCGTGACTCAGTTCCTCCACCTGCCCTTAGAGTGAGGGTTAAGTACGGGTCTACTTATCACGAGATTAGGATTAGCCCCCAATCCACATTTGGTAATTTCTCTACTACTATTGAAATCTCTGGTTTTGCTATTGATTTTGAGCTATTCTGGTTGAAATTATTTCTAATTTTCAAGATTGTATTTGTACAAATTAAACTCCAGTTCCATCTGCCAAGGTTGAAAGTTGAATTTACAAATGGAAAGTGTCCTAAAACCTCGGAAAATTGAACAAGAAACAGCTTAATGATTATTGTAAGAGTGTTGTAGCTTAACTTAAACTTGAAACATGAATTTTTGTGAAGGGGAACTGAAGAAAATGTTGATGGGGCCAACCGGTCTGCACCACGAAGATCAAAACCTGATATTCAAAGGCAAGGAAAGGGATTCAAAAGCTTTTCTAGATACTTCAGGGGTAAAAGACAGATCAAAGATTGTTCTTATTGAAGACCCTATAAGCCAAGAGAAAAGATACATTGAGATGAGAAAGAGAGCCAAGATGGAGAAGGCTTCAAAGATGATATCAGACATCAGCTTAGAGGTTGATAGGCTGGCTGGTCAGGTAACTCTCAAAATAATTTGGTTTAAATTGGATTAGGTCCTTCAATTTTTGAGTTGAGATTTAGTTTTCAATGTATAGGTTTCCGCACTCCAATCTGTTATTTCAAATGGTGGAAAAGTTGCAGAGAAGAATGTGATTAATCTGACTGAGTTATTGATGAATGAGTTGGTTAAATTGGACAGTATTTTGGGTGATGGGGATGTCAAATTGCAGAGAAAAATACAGGTATCTTCGTTTTTTCGCTTAGTTTTCGCTTGTATTATATCTTTCGGGAAGTTTCTTGGAGCTTAATGAAGGTAGAAGCTGAAATTTCCAACATCTAAACAAATTAATTCCAAAAATTGAAGTTTTTTGTGTTTTTTCTTGATAATTATGGTGAAGTCCTTGATGTTTTGCATCTTTTGCTGCAATATATAACATTTTCAATGTCTCCTTTTAGCTCCCTCTCTCTCGCCACTTGAGCTAGCAAAATCTTTTTTGGTCCTATGGGTTAGTATGCAAAACAGGAGGAAGTACCCATCTTTTGTACCTTTGTCTATAGATTATTTTTCGGGTCCGGTCAGGTCGTAGTGGCAACCAGACCCACCCGTATCCATTCTCGAACAACTTGTGTAATCTACAAGTAGAAGTAGAATCATTTGATCAATATCTTGAAATGTAAGAGTATCATTGTGAAGGTAAAAAGGATTCAACAGTATGTGGAAACGCTTGATGTGTTGAAGATCAAAAACTCTATGCTTACAAGCAATGGAAATGAAGTTAAACAAACAAGTTCGAACCGGCAGCCAAAAGTTGAAGCTCGGAAGCAGAGACTGTCGCCAATTCACGAACAAAAGCCGAGAAATTCGACGTCAAAAGATGTTGTCGTCACCACAAAATGGGAGACGTTCGATTCGACTCCGGAGTTTCTGCCCACGTCTTCGTTGTCGACAAAGCCGATCGCAGGTGCCAAAAATCCAGATCATTCCCGGTTTGATTGGGATTTTTTTGGATAAACTGTCTTCTTTTTTTTTTGGTAGTGTTTTATTGTGTGGCTGTTTTGCTGAATTTCTTCCTTAAATTGCATGCTCTGGTGATTCTTTTGTGTAACTCCATAATCTGTCTGAGAAAATAAAGGGAGTTTATATCAATGTTATTATTACAAGTCTGGTAATCTCTTTGATTCTGCAGCTTTAATTCTTTTGTGCTTTGATAAAACTTTAATCAGTAATTTCAATGATTTCTAAATGATAGATTGATCAATTATGATTTTTTTTTTATTATTAAAGCCGACGTAGAATTCAGCGTAATTCCAATTTTAGTTGAACTAAGTCAAACTCATATCTAATATTAGGATTTTCTATTTACTCTATATATTGATATTTGAGTCTCAAAATTTAATATACTTTAATTTCTTATCAGTAAATTTTTCTTATGTCTGTAATTTTCTTTTCCGTAAAGATTTTTTTACGTAAATCTTGGTGTTCTTGATTTCTAATCATACGCTCGATTCTCAACAAGTTAGCTAAAAAGTCAAACTAAAAGTTAAATTACATTACATATCGGTATAGATATTCATTCTAATTTTATGTAATAAGTTGTTTAATTATTAATAAAATAATGGGTTAACACAAGTAGAGTCCAAATTAAGGTAAAAACTTGAAGAATAAAATAATTATATAAATAAAATTTGCTGAATTTTTTATTTGAAAAATTGAATTGATAAAGAGTGTATAAATTCACGTCGCTAAGTATACAATTGAGGCCAGTCTCGACAACAGATTGGGGTAGACCAGGCTAGCTAGTGTCGAGGGGGCTAGTCTTAATTCTTACAATGACGGCGCAACGAGGAAGGCTCCTTCTTCCTCAAACGGCAGCTGCACTTGCCAAAAAACAGTTCTTTGATCCAATTACAGAAATTCTCAACGTTACTCTGATATCAATAGTTGAAATCGAACTAAAATTGAAAAAAACAAACACAAAAAATAATAGACATTAAAATTTAAGTGTCCAATCCAAAAATAAAAAATAAAAACCACGAATAAATAAGAATAATTTACTATTAAAATGTGGTAACAATAAATATTGTAATTTAAATATATATTTATATATTAAACTAAAATAAAATCTAAAATACACAAAGCAAACCCTCAAGATCTAATTGTTTGTTAGTAAAACGGGTAAATGACAAATTAACCATCGTGGTTTGCGATTAATGATAAGTCAACCACTATGGTATATTTTCTAACAAAATAACTACTGACGTATGGAAAAATGACAAATCCAACATCACAATTACGTTCACCGTTAAGAAGCTGACAAGGCGCCCGAATTCTGAAAATCAGAACGCCCTGACGTTCTGGGAAAATTTTTTATCGCAAAATTAAGGGCTTAAACGATTGATTTTTGGATCGAGAAAAGGGGATGGTGGGGTTTACCCATGGCGTGTCGTAGATCTCTGAGAGAGCTTCGATTTGATATCTTCTGCACCCAATTCCGACACTCATAGCCAAAATTATGATCTTTTGAACTTGAAAAGGTAAAAAATCTAATAAAAACATTAAATTCGTAAAATATTGAATTCTCAAAACATTGAATCTCTGTTTTTCATGCATGGCTACCTTCATAGTTCGCAACGGCATTCAGACACCGCGAGATCGTTGTCTCTGTGATTCCTTTTCTCGGTGTCTGCTCTTGTGAGACACCGCGATTTTTGCGGTGTCTTGAGCAAACACCACGATTTTTCGCAGTGTCTTGCGCAAACACTGCGATTTTCGCGGTGTCTTGGGACTGATTCGCTACGGCCAGCTTTTGCTTCTGTTGTTAATGGCGGAAGAAAAATTAACAAATGCGAGATAAAACGACGGTCCAAAAAAAGAGGATAAATCTTACTGGGTTCAACATGTTGTATTCTTTGAAATTTTCTGTTACCGCAATGTTGGTTTTGTCATTTTTCCATACGTCAGTAGTTAAATTGTTAAAAAAAATTCCATAATAATTGACTTGTCATCTACCCTTAGTAAATCCTTACAGTATTTGGTCTGGTGCCCACCAATCCATACAAGTCAACCCTTCTAAAAGTCACGAAACCAAATTACAATCTTTATTAGAGAGACCCCCCAATTCTTTGATCATCCTCATCGGTTTCTTAGATTATGCACCAAATTCAATCTTCATTTAGCTGAAATTCAAGTACATTTGAATCCGAAATTGCATTCACAAACCATTGTTTCATTTGATGATGCGGGACAATTGTTCCCAAGAATCAAAATCGCCATTAATTTCAAAGCATCATGTCACACTGAAAGTAGTTTTAGCAAATTTAAAACTAATTTTATAACATCATAGTTCAACGTTCATTCTTATATATTATGCAAGAAATAAAGTGTTCAATGAAGTAAATCACACTAGCTATCTGGAAAGAGACCGTAGATGCCATCAGATAAAATTACAAGTAATTCTTAAATCTAGAATAGATGTCTAAAAGCAAACGAACAGCAATCCCAGTATTTTACTCATGGTTTGTGTTCATACATAACATCATCTTGAAAACAACCCCAAGGAACATATTAGGACTGTTCTGCAGCAATTAAACAGAAGCAGGATGAACCAACCTAAGGTAGCTGCCTTGATGTGTATAATATGTGATTGTGTGCAGATATATAACGTGTGATTCACAAACTTGTAAAATAATCACTTGCGCTAATAAATGAGAGAGACATAGGTGACCTATCACAATTTAAGATTATAGTAAAAGGGGTAATATTTGAGAGGCTAATGAGAATTTCAAATGCAGCGCAGAAATGCTAAAAAACGAAATCACAAGTTGACAATGGTTTCTAACTCAAGAATACTCTACGGTTCACACCAAATAATAAGACGCATATAGCTCCAATCAAGATTTAAGACATACAAGTCTATCACAGCACTCACCAGACACTCCAACCAAGTTCAAGAACATGCACTGTCATCTCACCAACAGAGGGTTAACATTTGGTAGAGACAACACT
This sequence comes from Begonia loranthoides, assembly GCA_022433065.1. Lineage (NCBI taxonomy): Eukaryota > Viridiplantae > Streptophyta > Magnoliopsida > Cucurbitales > Begoniaceae > Begonia > Begonia loranthoides. The sequence continues at coordinate 1,581,424 of CM039482.1, read as the reverse complement.
TTTCTTCGTCAAAGTGATGACCTTTTAATCATCTGCTGCCGGAGAGCGACTGTGGTTTTACAAAAAATAGGTAATGAGTATCAATTTTTAAATGAATGATGAAGAAAAAAAAAAGTGGGTAGGGATCAATCAAAGGTTCAGACTTCAGACCTGCTGTATCTCTCATGCTTCCGGCTCTCTGGTCCGCCATGGGGGCTGTCCCTATTTTTTGGCACAGAATTTGGGCTTGAGCCACGACCATTGTCCCGTTCATAAGGACTGTGACTCGAGTAACGACGGCCATTTTCAGAGCTAGCTCTCTGCTTCCCATATGGACTTCCTCCACTAGGGCCCTTACCATTTTTAGGGCTCTGGTTATCTCTTCCATAAGGACTGCGACTAGTGTCGTAATCACGGGCTGCATTTCCCTTCTCTCTTCGAGGGGGACTTTGACTAGGGAGACGACGACCATGATCAGCCCCGGGCCTTTCTCTTCTATGAGGGCTTCGACTAGTGCCACGACCATAATCAGGGCTCGCCTTGTCTCTCCTATATGGACTGGTGCTGCGGCCACGACCATAATCAGGGCTGGCTCTTTCTCTGTGATACGGGCTAGGACCGCGACCATAATCAGGGCTATCTCTCTCCCTCCTATAGGGACTTGGTGATCTCCTTCGCCTATCAGGCGACCTATCACGACCCCTTTTAGGACTCAGTCCATTTCTTTTTTCATCATCATCTCGAACCGCATACTCAACAGAAATAACTTGGTCCATCAATTTGCTGGACACAAGAAAAAAAAACCATATCAACATACAGAAAATTTGGAATTTTATAGAAGTTTCAGATAAAATATGTGCAAGGAAGCACTCAACGCCAAACAAATAATGAAAAACTATTTCCCCTCTTATTAAATAAGCTCAGAGAGATATTTTTGAGCTAAACCATAAAAAAAAGACCTCACCTCATATTTGTACTCTCTAATGCTTTAGTGGCATCATCTTGGGATTCATACTGTACAAATGCAAAGTTTCTCCGGATCCTTACACTCACAATCTTCCCGTAAGACTCGAAGTGCCTCTCCAAATCCCTTGTCCTTGTATGATAAGGATCAAAGTTAATAACAAACAAAGTTTTCGAAGGCCTCCCATTAGCCGAAGGTCTTCTAGAACCAGAACCATCACTAGGCCTTCTGGTACCGCCAGCACGTTCATGCTACCAAACCAAAAAAATGTAACACATTTTTTCAAAATAATCGAGAGAACGCGATAATTGATTAAAATAGAAATAATAAGTACTTCCATGAGAGACAAACTACCTTGGTCCATTCAACACGAAGCCTGCGGCCCTTCCTACCAAATTCTCTCCTATCAAGTCCTTGAATAGCATCATCAGCGTCTCTTTCATCTTCCATGTAGATAAATGCAAACCCTGTACACAAATCAAAGAAAATCTGAGCCAATATAGCTTTACTTTTATTTCAAACCAAAAAACATAGTAAAAGAATTCCCCATCAAACGATTCTTCATTCTGGGCTGGATTCCTCTCTTCAACAAAAGAACAAACCACCTAAAATCCCACTTCAGGGCAACAACATAGGCAACCCCTTGATATCTATAAACTAAGTTATCAGCAAAATTAGCAACGGACCTTGCATTATCAACTAAATGGTGTGAATGCACAAGAATCCAAAAGTGGATGTCTCATGGTGGGTCAATGGATAGAAAGAGCCTTCTCGACCTATTCTGCTCTCGGCTGTGAGATCGGTAATGTTTCAATCTTGAAACATGTCCATAATTGAAGGCTGGGCGTAAGTCGTGAGAAATGGAGGGCAATATTGACGGATGAAAATGTGGAATGGTACTACCATTGCGGATTAGAGTGAATCTTCATGAAAATAAGAAGAAAAAGCGCATCACAGGCAGGAAAGATAATTCTGAATTCCATCCATTAGCCAGGAAGAGTATGGATGTGCCAAGTTAATCCTGCGTCAAAGAAAATGAGTATGGGGGGTTTATCTTCAAAAAAATGCTTCCGCTTTCTGATTACATTTTTGAAAACCCCCAATAAAATCAAAGCGTGCACTCTTATTCATGAGTCTGGACATGTCTCATCACCAAACAACGTGATTGGAAAGAGCCTCTTTATTAATGAAACTTTGCTGGCAGCTGACACGTATTGGTTGATGGGTAGAGAGCCTTCTTTCGTAGTTCATATGTGAATATCGTACAATTGTTTAAGAAATAAACATAAAAAACAGAATATGCATCCAACCACAAGTTTATTGCATAAAAAGAACCAAATAAAGTTAATGAATCAAAAATATTTTCGACAAAATAAAATCTTTCTTGTCCAAGTTAGATAAATCTACCTCTATTAACTCACCAATCTGATGTGTCGTTACCATTTTTGTCAAACAAAATTTGATCAAACAACATTACTGTTGGCTAGAAAAATTACTTAGGTTTACTCACCATTAAAATAAAATAATATTTGCACAGCCATTTTTGGTTTCTTTACTAAAAATATTTGTGATTCTATTTTCAAAACTTTTAGAGTTACCAGAATCATCTCGATAGATTTCAAGCCAAAAGAAAGTCAGAAACAATTCGTAGCTTAGTACCCAACAAGAACTCAAAATATAGAAGCAAATTTAGGCTGCACGAATCAAGATGTGAGGCATTTCCACACTTGAGTTGTAATACAAAACTATACACGTGGGAAGAATATGAAACATAGCGTTCACTAGAAAACTCACCAGACTTCATATCCACCCTGTCAACCTTCCCATATTTTCCAAAAAGCCTTTCCAGATCAGACTGTCGAGCATCATACTCAAAATTGCCACAGAAGATTGGCTTCATTATACCTATAAAAATGGTATCAGCTCATGTCTTGACAGCAAAAAACTAAATGGAAAGTAACGACAAAGCCATCTCTAAATAAAACACTAACAAAGCCAGTATCGAATACACCCTTTAACACAGATACTCACACGTTTCAAGGTGAATATATCAATACAATCCCCCAAAATTGATGTCAATAGATTCTAACAAAATATGATAGAAAGCACCATCTAAGCTAAATTCTTGGGTTCCAAGACAAGATTAATCCAATCGCAGAAGATCGAAACGAAGAACACGTAGATCCACAAAATCGCAAACCGAAACTTTCGATTACCCTTTTAAAAATTAATGTTTTAAGAAATCCAATACTTCAACACCCAAACCGATCCAAAAAACAAAAAAAATCTTCCTCGTGTACTTCAATAGAAAGCCCTAACAAATCAAATCTAAGATATAACAACTTTCTTATATGTCCTAATTTCACCTGTAACAACGAAGCAACCTTGGAGAAGCCGAAGTACAACGGCGAAACCCTAAATTGAGAGCTTTCAAAACTCCTATCGCGATTAGCTCTTGCTTCAATAAATAGGAAAAGGTTTCATTTGCAGCAAAGCCCTTACACGTACCACTAATTATACATTGACCTCAGACACGGACACTTTGATTTCTAAAGTAATGTATTAAATCCATGTGCTACCTCGTATGACTAAGTAAAAAATACATTGTTTGTCCAATGATTATAATTTTTAATTTTTTTTATAAATTCATTTTAATTTACTGATTGAGTGAAGTTAATAAACAAAATAAAAATAATAATTTAAACCATCGTGTAGTTATATTATATATGTATATAACTTAAAATGAGAAAATTAACGATATTAATTTTTGAGAAATTAACAAAATAATTACTTAATTATGAGTTCAATGACAAGTTAATCACTAAACAATTTTTGCTAACAAATAAAGCACTCAACTATGAAAAATAAACTGAGCAAACATAGTGGTTATGTTTTTCATTTAAAAAAAACGTTGTCTTTTCATTGCGAAAAATGAGTAATTGAAATAGGAATAAGGAAATATTACTCCCCTCATATGAAAGATGACGTCTTTTCAATCAATTTGTAAATTCTTCTAAGTAATTTGATGATATTATTTTTGTACATTGTTCGAGCTCCAATGGTTTCAGAATAACCATGTCTGCATTAGAAAAAAAAACATATAGACAAACAAAAACTCTTAAATTGACAGTAAAAGTGGTGGTAATCATAAATCCATCAAACTCACTCGTTAAAACCCTGAATTTAGATGAAATTAACGACATGATTAATTTCGTAACAACCAAAGAAATTCATATAGTGAGTGACGATAGTTGCGTAGTTTATTTCCCATAATTGAATGGTTTATTTATCAGAAAAAATTGTTAAGTGGCTGACTTATCATTAATTCATAATTCAATGGTTGTTTTGTTAATTTCCATTTATTTTTTTATCTAATGTTTATAATGGGATCTTATCAGAATCAATGACAATGTCTAGAATGGCTTTCTAGTGATAGAATTTTGCCTCATCATTTGTCTCAATGTCACCCGGTCGAATTAGGCCTCGAAGTTTATTCAATCATGGTCCATATCTAACCTTGAATGATGTCTACACCTACTATCGAATGAAGACCCAGGCCACTTTCGAGCTGAATAAAATTTCTATTTATGGTAATTGGGTCACATGGTATACTATTTGTTCTACCAAAAAAGAACAGGCCCAATAACAAATAGGCCCATCACCCATAGTTTGAAGCCCCATCAAATATGGGTTTATTATATATCAGTAGAGATGCACAATCTCACATCGGTTGGGAGAGTGAAAAATGTATGATTTATAAGGAGGATTCTCCTTCTTACTTAATACAATATATTTTTTACTAACTCCAAAAATAAAATTGTGTAAAATTCAACACAAAATAGATAATATTGTATTGGGACGACCGATAGCACTATAGGATTGTAAATTGAAAGGAAATCTACAATTATTATTAATATTTCTTAAATATATACATCAATTATTATTATATAATTTCATATTTATAATTATTTTAATTATTATATTAATAAATATTAGAGCACAGAATTTAAATGTGAAAAATAAATAAAAAAGGGAGAAAAATAAGGAGGTAGAGAACAGCTAAATCCAAGCTTTTACCCAATTATGCCAAGTGTCCTCTGCAAATCAGAAAAAAATGATTAAACTAATTAATTTTTTAATTTAATAAAAATAAAAATAAATTAATTAAACGCAGAGTTCCGCGATTTTCCCACGCTTTCAATCAAGCTTATAAACCCCAAAAATCAAACGTAAAAATTCCTCCTTTTTTTTATTTATTTTAAAATATTTTAATTCAAATTATTATTTTCTTCTTATATATGTTAATATTCATGGTCTAAAACCCCTCCCACTGAGCCAGTGGACAACCACAACCCACTCCAACAGTCGCCGCCACTCCCTCTGCCGCTTACTTTACAATTACAAGCTCCGGAGGGTCCTGACCGGAGAATTCCTTCCCTTCCGGTTGTTTTTTCTTATAAGCATTTTTCATTCAACTTTTCGACTTTAATCCCATTTTTATTTTCTTAACATGCTTGTAATACTTTTATTCTCATACAATGTATTTGATTTAACCATTAGAGTTTAAACGAAATACCAACCTTGGTCCATGATATAAAACGCTTTTGATGACGATGTTGAGTTTCATTTATCAACCTTAAAACCTTTCTCTTTAAATCATCTCTTTTGATGATGTAGAAACGAAGTGTATCGTAATGTATTTTCAGAGAGTGATTGAGAGAGTTCTTTTCTGTTAGTGTGTTAATCCATTCATCTCTCTCTCTAGGTGATGAAGAAGACACCCATACAAAGGCAACTCTCCATACATGCCCTTTCAATCATGTCTATTCATTCACGTTTCTTCAACTTTATATTATACATTTTTAATAAGGTTAAGGTGAGGGAATTAAAACCCAATTAACTTAATGTCTTTAACGCTTAACAACCATCACATTAAGCACATTAATATTAAGTCAATGTAACATTAATTAACATGGACCACATTTACATAGATTATATTAAAATAATCTAACAATCTCCCACTTGGGCCATGTTATAAACTTTAATATCAATTGATATACAGCTAGTACTTTTCAGCTGCTTCAGCTAACACTTTTCAGCTGACATAACTTGAATTCACAATTAATTAATATAGTGTACTTTAATGTGAATTATATCAAGTTATCTTTTCATAATGAATTGCATAATCGAATCATGGCAGACACATGTGAATTATGTCAACACGATTCTTTCCATGTATCACAAACTATACAATTCATTAATTCTGTAATTGAGGAACACTAAAAACTCATCATATATTATTCATAACCAATAATTGTACATTGCCATAATATGAATAATAATTGACATACAAAAACATTCTTTCATTGAATTCAAAAGTGTTATAAGTTACAAGCTACACTTTTACAATCACATAGACTTGTCACCTAAATCCATCTTTACAACATGTTCTTTAAAGGTTTTAGGTGGCAATCTTTTCGTCAATGGATCAGCTATCATTGAGCTTGTACTTATATGCTCAATGCACACTCTCTGTTTTTGTATTTCTTCTTTGACTGCCAAGTACTTTAAGTCCATATGTTTTGCTCCTTTCGAGTACTTGTCATTCTTTTAGAAGAATACAGCTGCGGAGTTATCACAATACATTTTCAACGGTCTCTCTATACTTTCGACAATGCTAAGACCCTGAATAAAGTTCCGCAGCCACAACGCTTGAATTATAGCTTCAAAACAAGCTACAAATTCAGCTTCTATAGTGGAAGTGGCAATCGTAGATTGCTTTCCACTTTTCCATGATACAGCTCCTCCAGCTAACAGGAACACATAGCCAAATGTAGATTTCCTCGAGTCTACACAACCGGCGTAATCGGAATCTGAGTATCCAATGACTTCGAGTTGACTCGATTTTCTATACATGAGCATGAAGTCCTTTGTTCCTTGTAAGTACCTGAGTACTTTCTTTGCAGCTTTCCAATGATCCAATCTTGGATTACTTTAGTAACGGCCCAACATCCCTACTGCAAAACTTATATCTGGCCGTGTACATGTCTGGGCATACATCAAGCTTCCTACTGCTGATGCATATGGAATAAGTTCCATTTCCTTAAGTTCCAAATCATTTTTCGGACATTGCATCAAACTGAATTTGTCCCCTTTCTGAATTGGAGCAACACCAGCAGAACACTTATCCATTCTAAATCTCTCAAGAATTTTCTCGATATAACCTTTCTGAGACAATCCTAGCAATCCTTCCTTTCTATCACGGAATATTTCTATTCCAATAACATAGGATGACTCACCCATATCTTTCATTTCGAAATTCTTTGAGAGAAAATCTTTAACGTCACGTAACGTTCCTTTATTGTTCGCAACAAGCAGAATATCGTTAACATACAATACTAGGATACAAAACTTACTCCCACTGACCTTCATATAGATACACCGATCAACGGTGTTCTCTATAAAACCATATGACAAAATGGTATCATTAAATTTAATGTACCATTGTCGGGAGGTTTGTTTCAATCCATAGATTGACTTATTCAGCTTACATACCATCTTTTCATTTCCTGGAAAGGAAAATCCTAAAGGTTGATCCATATAAACCTCTTCCTCTAAGTCCCTGTTAAGAAAAGCGGTCTTTACGTCCATTTGATGAAGCTCCAAATCATAATGAGCCACCAAAGCCATAACTATCCTTAAAGAGTCTTTCTTCGAAACTGGAGAGAAAGTCTCTTTATAGTCAATGCTGTCTTTCTGAGTGTAACATTTGGCGACAAGTCTGGCCTTATACCTTTCGATGTTACCTTTCGAATCGCGTTTGGTTTTGTAAATCCATTTACAACCAACACGTTTCTTTCCTTCAGGTAACTCTACAAGTTCCCAAACTTTGTTGTCATCCATAGATTTCAACTCTTCCTTCATAGCATTAAACGATTTTTCGGAATCATTACATTCCATGGTTTTATTGAATGATTCTGGATCTTTATCGATGCTCAAGTCACATCCTTCTTCTAGTGAATAAACCACATAGTCATCAGAAATTGCTGGTCATCTTTCCCTTACAGACCTTCGTAATTCTGTTGCTTGTGGTTGATCACTTATGACTTGATCTACATTAACATGCTCATCATTAACTCGTTCACCTTGCTTGCGTGGGTTGAATATCCATTTGTTGTTCTGGTATGTTAGACTGTGATAAAACATATGGCACAACAACTTGATGAGAATCATTGGGTGTTGTTTCCGTCACCCGATTCTCCTGGATATTCACATTTCATGAATCATCACTCCCACTGAACATGTCATTCTCAATGAATCGAGCATTTCCAGATTCTACAATCCTTGTACTATGCTTTGGACAATAGAAAATATACTCCTTTGACTTTTTCGGATACCCAATAAAGAAACCACTAATGGTTCTTGCATCCAGTTTCTTTTCATGTGGGTTATAGATTCTAACTTCTGCTGGACATCCCCAAATGTGTAGATGTCTCATACTAGGTTTCCTTCCCGTCCACAGTTCATAAGGAGTCTTAGGAACTGCCTTACTAGGAAACCTATTCAGCAGATATGCAGCGGTTTTTAAACCGTGCATCCACAATGATATAGGTACATTACTATTATTAATCATACTTCTTACCATTTCGATAAGAGTACGATTCCGCCTTTCCGCTACACCATTTTGTTGTGGTGTACCCGGCATTGTGTATTGTGCACAAATGCCTCGACTTTCGAGAAACCTTGCAAATGGACCTTTGTTTTGTCCACTTTCATCGAATTTTCCATAGTACTCACCACCTCTATCTGATCTCACTACTTTCACTTTTCTATCTAGCTGCCTTTCCACCTCATTGATGAACACTTCTATAACGTTCATCGCTTGAGATTTTTCATGCAGTAGATAAACATAACTGTAACGTGAGAAATCGTTTATAAAGGTGATAAAGTATTTTTCTCCATTCCATGAAGGAATGTCAAATAGACCACAAATGTCGGTATGTATTAATTCCAAAAGTTCTTTGCTTCTTGTGGCAGGATACTTTGATGTGTGGTTAGTTTGCTTTCCTTTAATGCAATCTATACACACGTCTCAGTCATCAAAATCTAATTGAGGTAAAATATCATTTTTCATTAACCTCATTAACCTTTCTTTAGAAATGTGACCTAGACGTTTATGCCATAAGAAAGCCGAACTTTCGTTCGTTGCACCGCGTTTTAAGCCAATTACATGATTAACGTTAAACAAAGATTCTTTGAATTTCTTATCAAGATTAAAGCAATATAAACCATCATTCAAAATACCATAACCATAACAGTATTTTTGTTTATACATTGCAAAACAACCATCACCAATCTTGAAAGAAAAACCTTTACAATCCAATCTAGCAACAGAAATTAAATTCCTAGCACACTCAGGAACATAAAGACACTCTTCTAGATCCAGGTGGTATCCGGTATCCAGGATCAGTCTATACGTTCCAATTCCTTCAATGCATGCCTTCATTCTGTTCCCCATATACAGGAACTTTTCAGCTTCGTTTATGGGATGGACAGAAAGAAATCTCTGCGTAACATGAGAAACATGAGTAGTAGCACCAGAATCTAACCACCAAGTATTATTAGGTACTTCTATAATATTTGATTCAAAACATACTGAAACAAATAGTGTACCTTTCTTTTCGAACCAAGCCTTTCTTTTAGGACAATCTTTCTTTACATGTCCGGCTTTGTTGCAGAAGAAGCATTTAATTTCCTTACGGATTTAACCATCATTAATCTTTAATTGGTCCTTTCCCTTCTTTTTGTTCTTTTTACTCGATGCCTTTGATGTGCTACCTTTGGCATCCTTCTGCACAGCTAAGTTGACGGTATGAGATTTTAACTTCTTCAACCTGCCTTCCTCTTGAACGAGCATGACCTTAATCTCTTGAAAGTTCCATTTTTCCTTAATGGTGTTATAGTTCACCTGGAACTGGCCAAACTCAACTGGAAGTGAGTTGATGATAAATTGAACCAAGAATGATTCATTCACATCCATACCCAACGTCTTAAGCTTTGCAGCCAAATTGGCTATGCTCGTTACGTGGTCATGAATGGGTTGAGACCAATCAAATTTCTTGGTCGTCAACTCACTCATTAAACTTCCCACAACAGACTTATCAGTAATATCTGATTGAGAGTATGCCTTTATCTTTGACATGAATTCCTTTGCATCATTTACTTTAGGCATCGACGGCTTAATATTTTCCGCCATCGTCATCCTCATCAAGCCCAAACACAGCCTATTAGACCGCTCCCAAGCCTCATAATAAGACTTGTCAGCTTCCGAAGTGGTCTCAGTAATAGCTGGTGGTCTATCATTAACTAGTGCCAGGTCCAAATCCAATACACCTAGTTGAAACTGGATTTGTTCGGACCAGTCAGCATAGTTAAGACCATTGAACTTAACAGACGAATTACCTGATGCAAACAAACTCATAGTAGCTGCAAATAACAACAATACATGCTCATATCAATACATTGAATAATCTATCCTAACCAGATCCCAAGTAAAGCATATAAATTTCATTAAGTTTACCTTTGGGTAATACTTAAAGAAATACACAAGTCATGATATTATAATCTTTAATTGACTTATAAATATATTTAACACAACATGTTTAACATCTTTGGATGTTTAAACACATCAATTAACTATGTAAACATGTCACTTTAATGTTATCAGTTATAAACAATGGTCCACCTTTGAGTGACCTAATAGTTTATAACTTATAAACACATTTCAATAATATCATAATTATTAAATGAATAAATTACACAATTTAATATTGATCCTTTCAAACTAGGTCACTTTGGTGACTACATAGTTTCTATACAACAATATATTAATTGTATGAACATTCATTCACTCAATTTCTTTAATTGGACTGTATAATTAGGCTTTGCGGACGATTATGCGGACGATGTAATGTCGTCCGCAAACTCTTACTGTCGTCCCAAACTGCCTATAGTGGACGCTAACCTTACCGTCCGCATGATGCGTCCTCGTGAATCAAAATTACAGATTCAAATCAGACGAATGACTTTAGCGTTCGCAGCGTCCGTGTGATGCGTCCGCATGAATCAAAACAGATTCAAAACGGACGCATACTTTTCTCGTCTGTACAGTCCGCTTCATTCGTCCTTGTGAGTATCTTTACAGATTCATATGCGGACGCAAATTGTAGCGTCCGCGGCGTCCGCATCATATCGTCCGGGTGAATCGTTTTACAGATTCAATGCGGACGATACTTGCATGCGTCCGCGTCGTCCGCACCCTTTCACATATGCGTCCGGATATGCATTTTCAACATGAATCTTGCATCCGACCACACTTCAGGTCGACCGCATCATGATACCCATCGTCCGGAGGACGAACATTCCTATAATTTTCAACAGAAATCATATATTTCTATCATCCTATTCGTGATTTCATCTATACATTCATACATGCATGATATTACGAAATATATACTACCATTTCTCATGCATATTACTTCATTTTCATGGTAAATCAAATCGTATTTTTTCAACCGTGCTCTGATACCAATTGTAAGCATTTTCCATTCAACTTTTCGACTTTAATCCCATTTTTATTTTCTTAACATGCTTGCAATACTTTTATTCCCATACATCGTATTTGATTTAACCATTAGAGTTTAAACGAAATACCAACCTTGGTCCATGATATAAAACGCTTTTGATGACGATGTTGAGTTCCGTTTATCAACCTTAAAATCTTTCTCTTTAAATCGTCTCTTTCGATGATGCAAAAACGAAGTGTATCGTAATGTATTTTCAGAGAGTGATTGAGAGAGTTCTTTTCTGTTAGTGTGTTAATCCATTCATCTCTCTCTCTAGGTGATGAAGAAGACACCCATACAAAGGCAACTTTCCATACATGCCCTTTCAATCGTGTTTATTCATTCACGTCTCTTCAACTTTATATTATACATTTTTAATAAAGTTAAGGTGAGGGAATTAAAACCCAATTAACTTAATGTCTTTAACGCTTAACAACCATCACATTAAGCACATTAATATTAAGTCAATATAACATTAATTAACATGGACCACATTTACATAGATTATATTAAAATAATCTAACATCTTCTGTTCCTGGTCGAACGATCTCGCCAGCGACCCACAGGCACCCGACTTACAGGGGAATTCGAAGCCGAAGTGGGAAATGGGTGTCGGAAATCCGGGAGCCAAGGAAAACCACCCGCATTTGGCTCGGAGCTTACCTAACCCCGGAAATGGCTGCGGCGGCGTATGACGTTGCTGCCATCATGATTAAAGGGCCGGACACGCCGTTGAATTTTCCTAACTTAATTCTCTCGTATCCGATTCCGGCGTCAGCTTCTGCTGCCGATATTCGTGCCGCGGCAGCGATTGCAGCGGCAGCTAAGCAGCCAAAATCCACAGAGAGCAGCGGGGAAAGCTCCCAAATCAATCTGGCGGTGACAGGAGAGCCGCCGAGCTCGGTGGACGAGTTTGTGGACGAGGAAGAGTTGTTGAATATGCCGAATGTGCTCGTAGACATGGCGAAAGGAATGCTGATAAGCCCTCCTCGGATGAAGTCGTCGTCTTCTGACACCTCACCAGACGATTCAACGGGAGGTGGACTATGGAATTACAGCTAAGTAAAACCCAGAGAAAAAAAAAGCTGAAAAACAGATCAGATATGAAAATCTTTCGACCGGCATATGGCAGAAATTTAACTATTTCTCGATTTGTGCATCCATATCAATCTATCGATCTAGTTTATGTCTGAATAGGCGTTCTGATTCTGCAAAAAGATATGGAAACGTCTGTTTAATTTCTTAAAAGTAGGAAACTTTTCAGGGTTTCTAATTTTTCAGATTTTCTCTTCTTTGCTGAATCCGTTTCAGTTTTTCAATGCCTTTCCATTGCTGGGTATCGTTCATAGCTTGTTCTACATCTAGCGACAATCGCCATGTTAGATAGATCTTTACTGCTATTAAAATAGAGAGAAGCTTTAGAAGCTCCGGCAATGGAGGTTAGGTTTCTAACTTCGATCCACAACGAAGACCCAATTTCTTTAACTATAATTCCTCCTTTTTCTAAGCTCTTAAATCTCATCTACGATGATTTTTGTTTGTTTTCTTCTGAAACTAAAGAAGATTACAAAAACAGTCGAAAGAAAATAAATTTCTCATTGGGATTTTGCTTGAGAGAAGATTAAAGAAGAAGCCTGCAAATATTTGAGTTCGGCAGTGTGTGCAATGCGCCATATGACAACTGTTTTGGCATATTCTCCAATGTATTTAATGTTGAACAAACTCAATTAAATGAATAATTCTTTAATTGATTTTTGGACAGAACCGAGACGAAGATGTATAGAAGATGTCCTCCAAGTTTGGTGGACAAATTCATTCTGGGAGCCGAGAAGAAGATATATCGGAATTGATGCAAGTTGGTTCGATGTGATGCAAATCACAATCTTTGACTACAATCACTGCCTCCAAGGAAAAAGGAGCATTCCAACTTATTGGTTCGTGAGTTTCAACAATCTTACTAGAGTTTCTCCTTATATGAACAAAGGAGAGAAAGTTGTAGCAAATGATGACGTTTGACTCAACTCTCATAAAGAACCAAACATACAAACACAACTCAAATTGGTTGGAAACAATTCAATTGAGACGGCGGGTTCTTGCAAAGAGCAAGGAGAAGCCAAAGGCCAAGGAGAAGCCAAAGGCTATAGGGTTTTTCTTTCATTTCAAAACTCCTTGTAAACAATTCTAAGAGAAGCTTATTAGTCTCCCAAAGTTAGGGCGAATGTCCTAAAAGAAAATGACTAAAAATACCCTCACAAAACACACATACTCGGCTAAAACTTGCCCTAACTGAGTGACACAAACACATAACATATTAAAATATTACAACAACTCTTAATTTCAAATAAACATAAAATAGAATTCTCAAGTATTTTCATTAGTCTTGAATGTAGCAACAAACCAATTGGATTAATCTTCAAAGCCTTCTTCAAGTGGATTGGGTTCAACTCCGAGTAATGCAAGATTTTAGCTTCTTAAAATAATTGTTGTTCTTTGTCCATGACCCATTTAGATTTTCAATTGTTGATCTTCAATTTTGACGAAACACCTTTGTTTTGAAAGCTTGAAAAGTCAGCTACAATTGTTATGAAACATTCGTTTTAAAATGAGATTGCTAAGTCTGTTGAATATGCCAATTACTCATCAGGGGTCAGATTGTCGGCAGTTTTTGACTGCTTCATACATCTTCTAAACTTGTCCTTGAACTTTCATTTATGCTTCACTTTAAATAATTTCATAATACTCATGGATGCTAGATGGACAAAAAGGATGATTTGAGCATACTCCTCCAATTGATCACCTACACAAAGAACACTAGAAGAAAATCTCTATGCTTGGTTGTTAGTCATAGGTTCTGGTGACATATCAAGCTATCAGATATTTCGATAAGAAAATAATTGGAATATCAAGATATGATTCCATGTATAAAGGAAAAAAACATTAAATTTACCAAAAAAAAAAAGGTTACATAGGTTCTAAGTTTAGTTAAATTAATTGAAATATACGCATGCGACTCAATTAACACTAATACCTTACTCAATCATTTTTTTGATATCATGCGAGTTTAGTTGATATTATCTCATTGGATGGATCATTGAAAACAAAAATTGAGATCTTGAAGTTAAAAGATTTAAAAAAGTTAATTTTTAATTGAGGTCTTGAAGTTAAAAGATTTTAAAAAGTTAATTTGCAAACGGTTAGATTTCGGTATGACATGAATTCTATTGGGTCAGGCCTGTAGGCCCGCATTGTAAATCTCATTTAAATTTTGTTTTCTCTATAAATTCACGTAATCTAGAGTCGCAAAACTTGTGATTGTATTTCGATCTTCATAGTAGATTTATTCATCTACCAGTGGTTTTTTTCCTACAAGAATTTTTTCATGTAAATCTAGTGTGACACATCTTATTTTCTTTTTCTGGTTATCATTCGATCTCTAACACAAACATTTATGAGAAATTTAAATGAAGCATTAGTCAGTAAACGGACACACAAGTTGTAAGATGGAACATAAAATTGAGTGTAGGACAATTTTTCGCAATCGAGTAGCATACTACTAAGTCCGTGTACGAATTTAAAGATAATGTTTATAATTTATTAAATATCATGTTAAAAATCTTACTCTAATTATTCCTTTTCCATTAGTTATGAAGGTACAAGATTCATTATGGACTAATAATCTTCTTTTAAATTATAATTATCTTAAAAAAAACATAACATATCCATGTTTGAAGTGTGTGTGGAATCAGCGATGAAGTCCTCAGTCATTCCAGTATAATATTATTATCTTTGAGTCAAATCTCGCATAGTTTTATTCTTAGGGTTAGCCCAAAACGTGTTGTACTAGGTAGATAGTAGAATTTTACTTATAAATTATTCATTTTTCACTCTTCCAAGTGATATGAGATTGTGCACCTTCACTGGTATGAGTTGGTTCCTCACAATCAACGAAATATGGGGTCGTCCTCGTCTTCACAGGATGGGCTGCTATAACAGTTGTTTAATAATTAGTGATTGCTAATGTTGTTGTCTTAAAAAATTAGTTGTCAAATTATAGTAATAGATTAAGATTAGATTAAAGTGTTTGAATAAGAAGAGTAGTTCATTCATTAGATTTGTTCATTCATTGCATACCAATGGTTATCGGGCAAACTAATAGCAATTGAGACAAATTTGAATTTAATTATTTAAAAAAAAAAACTATCTTATGTGTGTCACGAAATATTGTATTTTATATTGTTTTAAAAAAGGTTTCTGATTGAACTCCATAGCGACCAAAAACTATGCGTAATCCACCCAAAGTGATCGAAAAATTTGAGAACACGCATCATGATCTTGCAAAGAAAATAAAGCATTCAATTCTTTAGGGTTATGGTTAGAAGTTTATTATGCTAAAGTAAAAATGCCGGGTTTAAAAAATTATTCTTTTAGCTACTTAAAAATTTCCTACTCGTGTTAACGAGAATAGCAAAAGAAAAATATAAGAATAACGCACAAATTTACGTATAAAAATTCGATGAGAAAATTAATGAATAGAGAGATAAACAATTTATTATATTGAAAATCAATTATAAGAGAGAGTCCATGTGTTAAGAACTATCGATCATTAAGTGATGACAAATGGGAAAGGAACAAATGAGGAGGAACATTGCCAAATCAGCATAGTGTTTCTTCTTCATGTTCATTGTTCTGCAAAATGGGTATGTGGGGAAGATGGTCGTTTTCATCATATGCAAACACCCACAACCTATTTGCTGATTTTAGGGCAAAAGTTTGATGTCTTTTTCTCTCCATATAAAGGAGTAAGTAGGGGGGGACCTAAAATTATATGGTCATTATTATAATTGAACTTTCTCCGGGAAAGTTCAATATGTTCATGGATCCGCTTCAAATATGGATAATATTAAAAGATGATTTGTGGAGTTCTCCGGTGCTCCAAATACAATATTATCCGCTTTACGCTGAATCCCGCATGATTTTGTTCTTGGAATTAGCTCAAAACACGTTGTACTAGGTAGGGAGTAGAACTCTATTTATAAACTATTTATTTTTCACTCTCCCAAGCGTTGTGAGATTATGCACTCTCATTGGTATGAGTTGGGCCCTCACAATCAATAGTATTTTGGGTCGTCATTGCCTTCACAGGATGAACTGCCACATGGTCAACCACTAATTTATTTATTTCTTATGTAGTATTGATTTTTTTATTATCATTTACATAAGATTGATTCTTTATTTATTTTTCATTTATGTATTACCATAAATTTATATTTATAGTCTACTCTAATTTACGGTCTAATTGATCATTGTCTCATGTATATATATTTTCCAACGTAATGAGAAATATGCACACAGAAATTCATTCTCAATTTTTAATCCAATGGCTACTAATCACATAGTCTAACTAGTCGACTTGTTGACAACAAAATCTAGTATCACCAACGGTGTCACACACATAGGCAACATTCATTTTACTAATTTCATCTGGTACTAATTTCATCTGGCATGATGTGCTATGTGCTCCGTCCTTCAAATTAAACTTGATTTCAATTAGCAAACTTGTGAACAATTTTCACTACCTAGCTAAATTTACTAACAATGCCTGTACCTTGCAACCAACCGTCGGAGAAGATGATTGAGATGAGAACTGAGCAAGGAGAACTCTACTACCTTGATACTCCTTAGTAAACCAAGTGCAATGCAGTTACATTACTAGTCTCTCATTCCCCAAGACTTTGACACCAATGCCTCGGCCCCCCATCAAACAAGAATTTTATATGCTCATTGTTAGCCTTTCTGTTAGGCTAAGTTTTATTTTGATGATAACTAAATTGTGTGTTAATTTAGTAAATCAATAAGTTGTATTTTAGTAGCATGTTGCTTGGATTAATTGGTGGATAAATTGCATAACTTAATTGAGCAAATCAAATATGCAATATTTGTGGCACATGCTTAGGTTTGGATATAAACAACTTTATATGTTTTGGACATCATCAATAAGGGAGATTGTTTAGACTATGTGATCTAGATGATGTGAAATTTAATTAAGTGTAAAAGTTGTTTATACATTGAATTTCTATATATCATATTTATCGATTAAATTGATAATACCCTTGATCAAGGGTATTGGGAATGTTTAATGTGTTTCTCTAAGTCTATGCAGGAGAATGGAAGGTTCGTATGATTTAGAGGAAATATTTTGTGAAAGTATGAAGTAGGCTATGCAGTTGAGGATGCACGCGGATGCTGCGGATGAGGCGGATGCGAGGCTTTGGTGTCCAATTTGCCTCTGTCCATTTTGATGGACACATGGACGAGGCGGACGTGCATTGGCGTCCTCAGGTCTTCAACTGTGCGGACGGGAATTGAAGAAGAGGACGTCCCCAACATCTCTGTGAAGTCGCGAACGATAGACCCAGACGAGGTGGACGCAAGGAATGGCGTCCGATATGAATCTGTCCAATTTTATGGAAGACGCGGACGATAGATACGGACGCAGTAGACGATGAGAATGGCGTCCGCAAATGCCCAGAATTGTGCAACGGCTATTTTTCTCAACGGCCATTGTTTTCCAACGGTCTTGCTGACGATGCAGACGTCGAGGACGTCCGGAAGTGCAGTGTTTATAAATATGAGAACACTCCAAGCTCTCCACAACGAACCGGGAATCGTGGCGAAGCCCTGCCAAATTTAATACGCGATTCTAATCACTGTGAGCTATTGTTGTATATCCAATTCTCCCTATTCTGAATTTGCGAGTTATATTTGGGAGAATTCGGATTAGCTAGATTGCGGTTTAAATTTCCGAATTATATTGTGCTTGATTGTAAAGAGTGATTCCCTAAGAATTCATCACACGAGGATGATAACCTGAAATACTCATAGGCTAGATTGAACGCCCGTAAGTTCAATCATTGGGTGACGCCCCGCAATAGTCAAATTAAGAGTGACGACTTGTAAGAGTCAAAGGTTGACGACCTAAGAATTAGTCAAGGGTGACGCCCCGTTTAATAGTCAATTTGTAAACAGTTTTATTGGCACCCGTAAGCCAATTATTTAGTATATCTCCACGTGAAACTTGGAGCGCGGACGTAGGCGAGTTTGCCGAACCGTGTAAACAAATATTGTGTACATTTCTCTAACCCTTACTCTTTAATTTACGCATTTAATGTGATTGCATATTTAATCGTATTCGATAAATCACTTAGGGATTTAGAGGATTTAAATATCGCACGAAATTATTAGAAACGCTATATTCACCCCCCCTCTATAGGCGTATATCGATCCTACACTCATGACCACTACTCTAATTTAGGATCTAACTTATCATTGTTTCATGTCATGAGAATTTTCCAATGCAATAAGAAATACACCCAAAAAAATTCATTCTCGACATTTTAGGCTTCTTCATTTTCAGTCCCATGTGTTCTCACCACCTTCTATAATTGAAAAAAGCAGGGTAATTATCAATTTAAACCTTGTACTTTAGAGTTACTTGCAACCAATATCTTATGGTTTAAATTACGTCAATTTAAACCAAGTAATTTGAAATTGTTATCCATTAAAACCTTGAGTTATAGTTTCCATTAACTTTTTACACGCTGTGAATAAAACCTATTATCTATGTAAAGGTCAAGATTTCGCTGCCTTTGACAGTTTATACAAAACTAACAGAAACTATATCTCGTGGTTTAAATTGACAACACTTTCAAATTACATAGTTTAAATTGATGTAATTTAAATTACAAGATATTGGTTGCATGTAATTTAAACTACATGGTTTGAATCAATAACTAACCAAAAGAAGAAGAAAAAAAACAACACTAAAATTTGCGTGAAAGTTTTTACAAAAAATCACGAGTAAATAAAAAAAAATAAATCTACTATAAAATAAAAAATTTAGAGAAAAATTCTCGTGGGACAAATATTGAAAACTAAAGTGACAAATATACAACCCTAAGACACCAAAAGCCATAACGCGCAAACCAAAAATACTTTTATTATCGTATTTAGAGTTATAAATACTGTGCATGAGTTTTGTGACTCTAGTTCACATGAATTTATAGAAAAAACAAAACTCTAAATAAGACGTAAAGATCTGACTTTTATGGTTGTGACTTTAGTTCACATGAATTAGAATTACATAATTCATAATTTTACTTTGATTTTCTTAATAGATTTATACCTCCTCTCCTCGTAATTTTTTATTGAATTTTTGTTTATGGTAGTATTTCTAAAGAAAATAGTTAAAAAGTGGACCCACATTATTCATTGGAATTAACCACGTGGTTACTACGCGTTTCCGCGGAAAACAATGGATTTTGGTCGAGAACCGTGACGTCACCTTTAAAAAGGTTAGTGTTTGTACTATCTGCCACGTCATCTTGTCGTTTTCTGCCCTCTGTTTCCAACTCAGCCTGCCCGCTGTCCTTCCTTCGATTATATTGATAATTAATTAATTTTTATTTCCATCTATTTATTTATTTTTTTTGAAAATTAAAAGACTAATACATTAAACTCTGGAGAAATGACAAATTAACCATCGTAGTTTTCAATCAATGACAAGTCAATCATTGTGGTATATTTGCTAACAAGTTAACCACTAACGTATGAGAAATTGACAAATCTAACATCACACTCAAGTTAACCCAGGAAAAAAAAAAACCTGCATGTTTGTGGCGTCCAGGACCCACCCACCCAATCATTTTCCCTTTATGAAAAGAGAAATTGAAAATTAAGGCTCTCAGTCTCGACTCTCCCTTCTCGAATCTGAAACATACCCTAAACCTAGCGATTTGTGAGAACTGAAGCGAGAAGAGAAAGGTATTTTGGCAAAGTTGAAGCATTTGTTTTCAAGAAAATGGCGCATTGGAGTGCTTGGAGTGTCGAAGAAGCTGACATTAACCGTGAAGCTGTAGTGGGCCCTTCAAAGATATTATTGGTGAATGAAAACGAGGTACGTGGAGTTAGAAATGAAGTTGCAATTGTGTTGCATTCTGTATCTGCAAGTCTAAATGAAGAGGACAATGAGGACCTCCGATCAGTGTGTCAATCCACTAGTGATGAAGACATTAACATGGCACAGAGTAGGTCTATACGCCAAGCAGAAGCACAATGCAGCTACGTTGGTATGATGAAGACATTAACATGGCACAGAGTAGGTCTATACGCCAAGCAGAAGCACAATGCAGCTACGTTGGTATGGGCCTTGGCAAAAAATACAGTTCATTGACGAAAATTAGAGAAGAAATTGTTGATTATGCATTGAATAATGGGTACGGCATAAAATTCACCCATAGTGATGCTCGTCGGTTGAGGGTTGTCTACCAGGAAGGATGCACATGGAGGATGCACACGTCACAAATAGGAGGTGAAATGACGTTTCAAATAAAGTCCTACAACAACGTTCACACTTGCTCCCGAAAGATGGAAAGCCGTCATGCCACTGCCGAATGGGTGGCAAAGCATTACTTAGACAGATTTAAAAATCAGGCCGATTGGGACGTATCTTCCATAATTGAGACTGTCAGGAAGGACGTCAACGTCAACATCACACCCAGCCTTGCTAGAAGGGCAAGAAATGTGGCAAAGAAAATTAACGAAGGTGATGGCAATGAGCAATACAAGCTCATTTGGTCCTATGCTGAGGAGATTCGGAGGTCGAATCCCGGAAGTTCACTGCGTGTTGACCTTGATATGAGTGTATTTAAAAGGATGTACATGTGCATGGATGCATGCAAGAGGGCAGTGTTGAACTGTGGTAGACCTGTTATTTGTTTAGATGGCTGCCACTTAAAGGAAGCGACTCCGGGCCAACTGCTGACTGCTGTCACCATCGACGGGAACGATGGTATGTATCCGATTGCTGTAGCAGTCGTAGAAGCAGAAAATAGGGATTCATGGAGGTGGTTTATAGAATTGTTGCTAGACGATCTAAACACCCCATCTGGCAATGGATGGACAATTATTTCTGATCGACAAAAGGTGTTGTGCATTGCTTTTGAATTATGTGTTTATGTTATGCATGTTTTTTCCAATGTCTGTCTCATATTATGAAAGTTTGTAGGGACTAGTGCCAGCTGTGAGAGAGGTGGCATGGCAAGCAGACCAACGGTTTTGCATCCGACACCTGTATGCCAATTTTCAAAAACAATTTAAAGGCAGGTTGTTGAAGGATGCAATGTGGGCTGCATCAAGAGCCACAACAGTGGGGCAATTTGAGAAAGAGATGGCCAAGTTATTTGTCCTTGACCCGGCGGCCCATGAATATATACGTGGAATAGAGGTGACCTGTTGGGCCAAACATGCTTTCTCTTCCATCCCAAAGTGCGACATAAGCCACAACAACCTCAGCGAGTCCTTCAATGCCTGCATCCTAACAGCCCGGGACAAACCAATTCTAAGTATGTTCGAGATCATTCGAAAGGGCATCATGGGTAGGATCGTGAAAAAACATGAAAAAATGGCTCACTCGACCGATCTGTTGTGTCCAATGATTAGTAAACGGCTCGCCAAAGTCCAACTTGCCAGTCGAAATTGGAGTCCCCAATTTGCAGGAGCGGCCAAGTTTGAGGTTAGCAATAATACCGACATGTACTCTGTCGATTTGGACAGGTGTACTTGTACTTGTAACCGGTGGGAGTTGACCGGCATCCCGTGTGTCCATGCAATTCCGTGCATTCACTTCATGAGGAGATCTCCTGAGGAGTTTGTGCATTGGTGCTATCACCGGGAAACATACATGGTGATGTACTCCCACTTTCTCCAACCCCTCAATGGCCCAATCGAGTGGCATCCTGTGACGAATCTGGATCCAATTATCCCACTGCCGTATAAAAGGCTTCCAGGCAGGCCCCGCGTACGTAGAATACGGGATGTGGATGAGGCTCCAAGCCGGACAATGCTTACCAGAAGACATTTAAACGTGCATTGTGGCCGGTGTGGGGGTGTGGGCCACAATGCCCGCACGTGCGAAGGGGGAGGGGAATCCAGTGCAGTGGCTGGGAGAGGCAACAGAGGGGCGGCTAGAGCCAGAGGAAGAGGCGGCAGAGGAAGGTCGGATGACACATTTATGGGTTTCAGAGTCCCCGAGACAGCTCCCGATAGAGTTCATGAGACACAGGTCAGCGCATTATCGCATTATGCTTTTAATTGATATTTGAACTACGCTCATTTCCTTTGTAATGTGGTCTGCAGGAGTTTGATGCTGAAGGTTCTCCCACACCTACGTATACAGATGTGGACCTTAACCTGCCGTTATATAACCCTTTTTTGCTTGCAACAAATGTACATGACAGTCAAAGGCTATTGATGTAATTATTTTGTTGAAAATAAAATGAGTTTGATAGACTTGCCAATTTTTTAAAAATTTGAACAGAATGTCCCTTGTTTCTTGACTCCATATAGTTATTTTCGTACATCCTGCACAAACAGCCCAAACAATTCCAGTATTATCCAAACATCTCATTCATCCACTAAATGTCAACTACACCTAACCTCCCAACATATCATTGACAACTTGACATACATTTTAACGTACAAGTACACAAAATCAACTAAACTACGCATTCTTCTTCTTCCTGGGCTGTTTCCGGCGCAAATCTGTGACCAGAAACGACAAGTTCACGTCAAAGGCTACTTTCTCAGCTCGGGCGAACAACAGACCCTCATACTGAAAGGTTGGAGGTTCGTGCAGGTGGAATTGTTCCTTAATGTGGCACTCTGATATCACCCTCATCCCCTCAGGGGTACATTGAAAGACGCCGAACGGCCTGTAATGCAAAGGGAACAAGTGTCGAGCAATTACGTGGAAAGAAAAATTAAGAATTTACACTAGGAAAACTATATACTGCTGTTTGTCAGTGGGAGCTGTGATAATGGAGATTGATTCTGGCAATAATGTTTGGTAAGCGAATTGCATGTGCAGATCAACGGACGACATAAAACACTCATGTTTCAGGTGTGCCTGCAATTTAAACAACACATTATATGATCTCAGTAAACATTAACTCCAACCTGAAGAAACGACATGATTACTTACGTGAATCCATCCAAGTGTGAGTAGATCATGTCGCTGTTGATAAGTGAAAACTTCTGTGTCTGCTTCTGCCGTCGTATAGCACTGCATATAAGTTTGGATGAGTCCTAAGATAAAATCTTATACACTAACACCCAAAAAAGGCCTCTCACTGTATCTGGCGTTCCTTTCTGATCTGGGAAGATGAGTTCATAGACGAGGTACGTATTGTCAGTCAACTTTCCTGCAAGAATTGCGCATGTCTCCATGTTCTTTTGAGTATTTTTCTGGACATAGTCTTGGAACTTACTCATCAAATCATGAGCCTGCAACAAACGGTCAGCGTAACCATGAATGAATACACATATATACCGAAATGAAAGACGTACCAGGCGCAAAATTTTAAGGGGCGGCGGCCTGAGAGGCACGGCTGGAGGAGTTTGTAAGCGGCTTCCGACAGGTTCGCTGCAAATTAACAACACGTCAGTACATGAAAGACAAATAAAGTAAAAATTGGAATTCACGTTCAACAAAATTAACTTACAATCGGAATATCGCATCTGGTGCATCCGAGGAGGAAGACGCACTTCCTGATTGGGTTGATCGCCTCTCCCCTTGCTTAAGTGCTGCCACCATCTCACGATGCCACTCCGCTGCTTGAACATGCCACTGTTGTTCTATACCCCACCTCTCTTCTGCGATAGCCCACCTCTCTTCTATGAGCTTGGCCGCTTCTTGTATTTGGCCTTATTGCATTTGTATCTGGTCGGCCATCAATTGCATTTAGGTCATGGACATATTATGGAGCTCCTCCATCTTGTTCATCCAGTTGAGCATCTCAACAGGTATCGAACTAAAGTGAGATGACTGAGGAGGAGGCGGCAGTGCATGCGAAGGGACTGAATGCGAAGGCCCAGGCGGGAATGGATGTGCTGCTACCTTCTTCCCCTTGCGGAACCATTCACCTTCTATTTGGGTGATACCCATTCGGTCCAATAATGAATTGTTGTACATGTCATTGACCGACTCTTCAATTCTTGGCTCGTTCTCCGGGATGGGGACCCCAAACTGCTCAACGATCCTCTGGATTAGCCAGTTGTATGGCAGGGACTTCGCCAACTTATTGAGTACCTCTTGCATGTAGCTCAGGATTATATATCCAATGTCCACCTTTTTTCCCATAAACACCTTCTCCAGCATATAGAGATCCATGCTGGTAACAAGGTCGCGATGCCCATTTCGAGGCAAAATGGTGTACGTCATGATCAAGTGGATCAATCGGGCGAAGGCATTCAACTCCTTTCCCGTTGGCTTTCTGTACTCAACAACCTCGGGATCCTGGTGCAACAATCTAAGCACCGCTAACCCACCTCCTTGTTTTACAAATGGTGACTCCCGAGCCATATGATAATATTCCTCGCTTGGCTCATCTAGTACACATCCAAGCATCATGTTTACATCGTTGGAAGTGAAACTCAACTCCCTTCCAAAAACATACGTCCGCACCTCTAATGGGTTAGTGGATATTTGCAAATTTGCGTAAAACAATCTTATAACTCTCTCGCAGTAACTGCCCCTCAAATTGCACAACCCGGCTAATCCAGTAGCTTGAAGCATACGATCAATTCCCATTTCTGCGAAAGAGTCCAAATCTACTATTTTGGACACAGTAATTCTACGATGTAGTATATCTTCTAAATACCATGTTTTTCAATTAGCATTCCAGAATAATTCTTCTTCAAGGTCGGCGGTTTCTTCGTCTTCCACCGCTGTCGCGGGTTGGACATCTTCCACTTCCGTAGTTTGAATGGGTTCAACGGCCTCCACCGTTGCCTGCCGACGCTTTGACCTCAATTTCTTAGGCCGCGATTCCATGCTGATCGTTGAGAGTAATTTGCCAACAACCTGCAGTATAATCAAAAATACAATCAAACAAAAATTTGTGAATAATAAAACATCCTAAATCAACAAACCACCAAAAAATAGACAGAAAGCAGTTTCATAAATCAACAAACACAATTTAGCTTTATCTAATGGTACAAGCAGTTTCATAATTGGAAGTAGTGTATCGAGTTTCTTAGTACCATTATCGATTAGAATTGCATTTTCTAGCAAACAAACCCAAACTGCTATTTTGTTTTTAACAAAACTAACAATAACTAACAAACTCAATTTAACTAACAAACAAAATAACAAGGAAATTACCACAAAAAATAGACGCAGTGCAGATCTACCACAAGATACTAACAATCTATCAAAGAAAGGCGAGAGAAAGGCGAGATCTGAGACCGTTTGGTGGTTGGCGTCACGTGGTGGTCACCGTTCGGTGGTTGGCGTCGCGTGGTGGTCGTCGTTCTGTGGTTGGCGTCCCGTGCTCGTCGCCGTTCGGTGGTCGGCCTCGCGTGCTCGTTGTCGCCATGCGGTAGTCGGCCTCGGGTGGTCGTCGCCGTGCGGTAGTCGGACTTGTGGCCGATTGGGGGAGAGTGGGAGAGCCGATTGGGAGGGAGAAGAAGAGCAGGGGGTCGGGTAGGGGGTAGGAGAATGAGCCCTAACTTTTATTTTCCCTTTATAAAAGGGAAAATGATTGGGGTGGTCCTCAAGCCTGGACGCCGCTGGGGTGCGGCGTCCAGGCAATTTCTTTGCCAACGGCGTCCCTCAAGCCTGGACGCCGCAAACCAGCGGCGTCCAGGCTTGCTTCTTTGCTTGGACGCCGCTTCTTTGCGGCGTCCAGGCTTTTTCTTTTCCTGGGTTAACTTAAGTGTGATGTTGGATTTGTCAATTTCTCATACGTTAGTGGTTAACTTGTTAGCAAATATACTACAGTGGTTGACTTGTCATTGGCCGGAAACCACGATGGTTGATTTGTCATTTTCCCTTAAACTCTACTTCTCCAACTATTCGAAAGCGATGACAATGACGTATCGCCAGACTGAATATCCCGAGCTACCAAAACAAATTATTTATTTATTATAAAATTATTATTATATTTTTTTTTTATAAACGGAAATATAGATATTCATGCATGCAATCTAACTTTATGCGTTATTAAATACCCAGATTTGAAAAATAAAGAAATTTACTTTATGATTGATCCAGATTTAATCACTAAAGTATTTTTGTTAATAACTTAATCATTAAACTATAAAAAAATAAATATTGTAAACATCATTGTCACGTTTGTCGTTAAACGTCTTAAATTTCATTTTGCATCGGAACGATACACGTTTTTTTGTAAAATGTCAGTTCTGAAGATTAACATTTTAACATTAACGTTCCACGACGGATAGTGTCACATTTTACTGTGAAACGTGGATATTTATTAAAAACTACAACATTCCGTAGCAGAACGTTCACTTTCTGCTGCAGAATGACAATCTTCTGCTGCAGAACGTTAACTTTTTATTGCGGAATGTTATGCGTCGTTTCACCCCATAATGAAATTTAAAATGTTTAATGACAAACATGACAACGATATTTACGGTGTCTATTTTTCATAGTTTGATGGTTAAGTTGTTAGTAAAAATACTTTAGTAACTGACTTGTCATTGATCATAAAGTACAGTAGTTGATTTGTTATTTTTTATGCTTTCTTTTTCATTTTAGAGTTAAGTGTATGAATTGAATTAATAGACTAATCTTGAGTAAATTTCATCATCTTACTTGGTGGAACATTAATATTCATTTTTGTTGAGAATCAAACGCGAAACTGAAAATGAAAAAACACGAGAAAACAAAGACGCTAAGATTTACGTAGAAAACCCTTTAAAAAATCACGAACAAAAGAGAAATTCACTAATAGGAAATTAAGGTAACATGAGTTTTGCGACTCAAGTATCAATATATAGAGTAAATAAAATTTAGATTACATTAAATTCTAACCATCTTAATATGATATTATTTATTTATAGATTCCCATGACCAATCGTTTTTTAATTATTTAGTTCAAATTATTATTTTTATTTATTTTTCATTGTTTTATAAATTAAAATAATATTAAATATATATAAGATTAAAATCTAAAATTAGAGTATTGTGAGCGTAGATAATAATAATTATTAAAAAAAACAAACTTCGAGACATATCTGAACTGGACCCTACACAAGTTCATTTTGAGTCAAACCTTCTGCAAAAAGTCAAAAGTGCACGCGTGGCGGACGCTGAATCTATAATTGTCTTCAAAAAAAGGACAATAATATAAACAAATTCTTAAAATGTCACAGCTTGCACAGCAGCGCACAACCTGGCTCCGTGTGAAGTGTGCGTTCTTTTCTGTTAGCCACTCCAAGCCCCACCTTCAATCTATTTTATATGTATATAATTGGGTGTTTATATATTGCCAACTGATGATCGGTCTGAACATTCAGGGGAATTTTCAAAAAAGATTGTTTCTTTTTTCTGTTTGATTCCATTAATGGAGGTTTTCTCAAACTATTTTGATTCTAATTATGGGTCTTCGGAAAGAAGTGATGTTAACAGGACCGGGAATTTTTCCGACGAGGAGGTTTTTCTGGCGGCTAGCTATCCCAAAAAGAGGGCTGGACGGAAGAAGTTTAAGGAGACTAGGCATCCGGTTTACCGGGGAGTGAGGAGGAGGAATTCCGGCAAGTGGGTTTGTGAAGTAAGGGAGCCGAATAAGCAGGCGAGGATTTGGCTGGGGACGTTTCCGACGGCTGAAATGGCGGCTCGCGCCCATGACGTGGCAGCCATTACCTTCCGAGGCAGGGGAGCTTGCCTGAATTTCGCTGACTCAGCGTGGAGACTTCCAGTGCCGGCGTCGGCAGATGCAAAGGATATTCAGAAAGCAGCGGCTGAAGCTGCAGAGGCTTTTCGTCCAACGGAGACCAATCCACTGCAAAAGGAGCTCAGCCCTGATAAGTCGGAGGTGGGAGCCGCCGGGAGGAATCCGGAAAATGTGTTCTTCATGGACGAGGAGGACGTTTTCGGGATGCCTGAATTGCTGGTGAACATGGCGGAGGGAATGCTACTGCCGCCGCCACAAAGGGAAGAAAGCAGAGTTGATGACGTGGATTTTGATGCTGACGTGCCATTATGGAGTTATTCTATATAAAAAAAACTGAATCTTGAGAATCTTGGTATCTTCCATGTTCCGTACTTATAAATAGTCCAACAGTACGGATGTGTGAAAAATGACCTAGCTCATAAGTGTTGCGATGGGAATTTAGGGGTGTGGATGTAATTTAAGATAAAGTTTAGAGCTGTAAATATACAATATATTGTATGGATTTTTGGGTTTCAATGAATTAAAAAATTAAAAAATATATATAAATGTGAACATAATAGGGATAATATTATAACTGCATATCGTCTGATCGTCACGTCAAAATATAAAATTACAACGTATTACCACACTATTTACACTGGCATTCCAGCTAAATTTGGTCGAAGCAAGTTTCTGGCATGTTTCGGGTCGGGATTGGTTGGAGAGGCCAGTCCTTTGAGTGACGACTAACGCCACATATCAACCCTGCTCTGCTAAGAGTTTCAAGTGTGACCCAAGTTCTATGATTTTCCCAGCTGAGCACACAGCAATCTGATGACCGTGCTTAGCCGGTGTGCCGTATCTGGGTCTGGCCTCGGTTCACCAACATGCGCGTCGTAATCCTTCGAACATCAAATCGTTGATTTTCTAAAGCCTACGAAGGGGAAACCAATAAATTAACAAATCAAACCTTCATAAAACAACATACTTATTTTTCCTACAAACTTTATTTTCTGAAATATCCTTTTATCTTTTGATTCTTTCCAATTAGATTTTGATTATTTAATCTCAGAAATGACAGATCCACCAAGAAAACAACTTTGAGAAGCCAGAAAATAGAAAAACAAAAAAAAAAATTAATATTTCAGATGAAAACTCATTAAAGTAATGATCTAAGCAAAGCAAATCCTTACCCGCTAAAGCAAGAACTTCTTATATCAGAGAGCACGGGGTCGTTTCTGCTACCAGATAACCAACACTGAAAACCATCTTCACATTGAATGGTTTGGTGCTGACTGCAACTTCTATCGCTCCCCCCGGTGGCTATCGATGATACTTGGGAACTTGTATGCATATTGTCCAAGTGCCTGGAGAGGAGATATAAACATAAACAATCTCCAAAAGTAATAATATACAGACTATATAATTGTCCCCATGTTCCTCTCTCAAATAACTTCAGAAGATTTGATAATTGCAGCCAAGGATGAAGATTAGAATTAATCAATAAAACCAGTCATTTACATGCTCAATTGTAGGCAGCATAAACCCGCAATTTCACCTACCTTAAAACAGAAGATCGTGATTAAGAAAAAATGAAAGAGAATATGGCAATGAATGAAAGTGATCGTCTGTGCATGTAGTTTATAGACACGGTTGCAAGTAATCTTTTAAGTTTTTCTTCAATTAACACATCAAATATTCTCTAAACTTCTAATAAAATTGCTTTAGGCCTACATAGAATTTGTGTTCTACTGGTTAGAACAATAAATAGTTGTCATGTATGATTGCAACAGCAATTTGCCAAGATTTGATGTCCATAAATGATATTCCATGATAATCAAAGTTCTCTTTATCTACGCGGAATTTCCTTTAAAGAAAAATCCACATTCGACCATTTTCTGCCAATTATATAAAATTGTAGTGAAAATATAACGAAATAATTAACCAAATACTTCGAAAAATCTTCCTACATAACCACCAAAACAAGTCGTTAAAAGTTCTACTAAATAACAGAAGAAAGAAAAACGACCATTTTAGGAATTGGCATCATAATTGCAATGACACCACTTACAAAGAGGGAAGTGTTAAAGAGATGGGAAAAAAAGAGAAAGAATTAGATATCCAAATGAAATATCCATTTGTCAATTTTCATAGGACTACAGTAAGAAATCAAATCTAGTTCTGCCCAAAGTGGGCAGAAACTAATAACAACAGACGAATTAAAAAATAGGGTATACTTCGATCTAAACCTTAACGTTTAGGGTCAGTTACAGATTAGATTTTGAACTAATTTTTTGGACAAATCGAGCCTCCTCTTTCCAGTTATTAGCAATTTAGACTTTGACATCAATTTCTAAGTTTTTCATTTAACAAAGTGTTTTAACCCAATTTTTAATTTTATCACGCGATTAATAGAGTTTGTCAAATAAAAGATTGATAGAATTCGAAATCGGCTAAGAAATGTCGAAAAAGTTAGATATCGGGTTAGAATACATAAATATTAGGTGCCGAGGAGAACATGATATCCACGTACTGGATTTAATGGATAAATTGACAGCAAAATCCAAATCGTTGATATTTGAAAAGTGGAGATTCGATTTGTCTGAAAAAATATTTTGAAATGTAATCTGTAAATGATCTCAAACACTAAGATCTAAATTTTACTTTACCCTAAAAAATAATAGTAGTTGACTCAACCTCGCTATTGTTTTCTCAGAGACCTAGCAGCACATTAGTGCAATTTCGTATAAAAAACAAAACTAGGCTAAACTAATTTATCCAGAGGACTATCCTAATCAAAGGCAAGGGTTGCATTTCTCGAAGATCATAGCAGAACTCATAATTTATTATTCTTATTTTGAAAAAAATAAATAAATTAAACTTCAGATAAACAAACAATTGATCAGAGGATTGAACCACTAATCAAAAACTCAAGCAGTTATTCATTATAATTTCTCAATATTCTCAAACTAATCAAAATTTTTTTTATGATCTTTAGACATATATATTATGAATTTTTATTAGGGTTACTTTTCGATTTGATAGTATCTTTTCAAGAAAAATTCAGAAGTTCTCCCTAAACGAAAGTAATTCAACTTTCAATACCGGAAAAGAGATGAGATGCATCGAAAAGCGGCCATAATACAACGCAAACCACCATTCTCAGCCGGTGTTTCATCAAAAACCGCCATAAGAGCCGCTAATTAATCCCACCCAACATCTGGGTCTGCGAATCCAACCCATTTTCCTTGAAATCAAGCTCCCCGACTATCGGATCCCAGGCCGGCAGAAGTTATAAACGTCCTCTTTAATGGCGGGAGTGGTTTCGGCCGGTAGGGACGAGGGTAAAACGGAGAAGATTGCAAATTTGCACGTTTAGCTGGTTTGGGCCGGCCTAACGTCTGTCCGCTGGCCCCTCTCTTCTCTGACACTAACTTAACAAGATTAACAAATCAAAAATTAATTATTGTATAAATTAATAATTATACAATAATTATTAATTTTTGTGAATAACTAGAACGGTGAATTATAAAAAGAGTAAATGACATACCATCCATAACATTTTGGGCTAGATGACAATTTAATTATTAAATTATTTTTATTAATAAATTAATTATTGAACTATAGAAAAAAATTACTATTAACATCGATGTCACGTTTCCAGTTAATCGTATTGATTATAAAATCTCATAATCATATTTTTCATAAAAAAAATGTTGAGGCAAACATCAGAATCACGTTTTTCGCTTAAAAAACGTCAAGGATGTCATTTGAATCTCTAACAGACGTCCAAGGTTAATGATGGGAGACACCAAAGGTTGATCTACGAGGAGACGAGCGTCTGATGGGAATCAAATTAGCTCTGATATCAAATAAAACGAATTGAATAGTTTGATTCTAAATTATGAGCAACAGAATCGGCGACAAGCTCAACACTTGGATAATAAATATGAAAAATATGGAGTAGTGAGTGGTCGGATCGAAACAGAGTGGTCGGCAGACAATGAGGAATAACAGACGATTGAATGAAAAAATGATAAATTAAAAAAAAATGATCGTTGGATTAGATTAAAGGACGTCTGATACAGAAGATGAATGATTGACACGAGAGATGAACAATTGGGATGTGTTAGAGATCGAACAAATCAAAAAAAAGAAAATACGAAGTGGGACACCAGATTTACGTGGAAAAACCTTTTTTGGGAAAAAACTACGGGCAAAGGAATAAATCTACTATGAAGATCAAAATACAACCGCGAGTTTTGCGACTCTAGTTTACATCAATTTATAGACAAAACAAAACCTTAAATGAGATTTACAATGCAGGCCCACTAACCAGACCCAATAGAATTTTGGTCACACCGAAATTTAACAGGATGAAATAGTGAAAAGACCCTCGACTTAAGACGAATGTCTCTTGTCCCACAATGGACATCCATCGTCCCAAAACATATGTTCCTCGACTTAAAACGGACGTATCTCGTCCCACAACGGACGTTCCTCGTCCCACAACAGATGTTCATCGACTTAAGACGAACGTTTCTCATCTCATAACGAATGTTCCTCGTCCCACAACAGATGTTCCTCGACTTAAGACAAACGTCTCTCGTCCTACAACAAACGTCCCATGTCCCACAATAGATGATCCTTGACTTAAGACAAACGTCTCTCGCCCACAACAGACGTCCCTCGAACTAAGACAAACGTTCATCGTCCCACAACACATGTTTTTTGACTTAAGACGGACGTCCCTCAGCCCACAACTGACATTCCTCCACTTACGATGTTGTTTAGCATCGAGGGAAGTTTGTAGATACTAGGGAACGTCTATTAATATTGATAAACAACATCGTTTAATATTGAAATACGTCTGTATTGATAAAAAATGTGACTGCGAGGTTTATATAGTTATTTTTTATTTTAATGATTTGAGGTTTTAATTGTCCATAAAAAAATCTTCAAAATTTGATGTATCGTTGACCCAAAACTATACAATTTGTTTGGTCAATTTCCATTATTATTTTTTTAACATCTATTACTTAGATTAAGTCATCGTTATTAACATAATTTTAAGAAATAAAAAATAAAAAAGCTGGCCCTTTGTGAACAAAACCACTAATTTATATTATTATTATTATTATTTTTGTCTCTAGTATCTAAGAAACCAACATATGGCGCTAAAATATGATATGAACATGACTTAGCAACTTATAAATAATAACACCAAAAATGTAGTTGTTAAAGTTGGATGACCCGAATTTTATTTGGGTGAAAACCAACAGCTCACAATGCGACAAAAATAATGTTATCAAATTACATGTTTTTCCTAAGTTTGTGTCGGTAGCGAATGGACTTCGTCCAATCCTCGTGTGTTCATGCATTGCACGTGGTGGACCCGTCTTAAGATTTAGTTGTATTGTATATAATATGCTAATTTGTGTATCTCATTTTGTATTTTGATTTCATCGTAGTGATTTTGTCTCCTTTGTCGCAAGAGTTTCCCGTACGAATCTATGTGATAAGTTCTTTATTTTAATCTAATGCCTTAACTACACCTACTCGAACAAAAGTTCATTAATTCTCGTGATTATATTAGTACGATGATGCCCTTGTATCATCGGGTCATGGACGAACATGTTAATGCATCGAAATCGAATACGGATAAAACAATTAATATAAGCACTGAACTATAAGATCAATAATAAGTCAACCACTAAACAATTTTCGCTAATAAATAAAACACTCAACTGTGAGAAATGAATGGAGCAAACATCGCTGTCACATTTTCCATGAAATAACGTTTTCTTTTCACTGCAGAAAGTAAATATTTGAAATAGGATTCAAGAAAGATTATTTTGTTTAGAGGAAAGACAACGTATTTCCATTTAAACTGTGAATTCTTGTAAGTAATTTGATGTGTTTGGGAAAGAGTAATTCCGAGAGAAGAAAAGAAAAGGCTTCGATTGATCGCTGAGACTTGTTCATTTATTTCGATTTATTAAATTTTAGTTCTTCTTTCAAATTATTGTTTTAAATTCAGATTAGTTGACAATAGAATGCTTGAATTGTTGAGATGAAAAATGTTTATCTTCGTCAGTGATTCTCAGGACAAAAATATGTGAAAATCTCTGATTTGTATTCTGAAAAACTCAGCCAAATATCAAAGTAAGGTGTTCGAAGCTCATGGGAGAAGACATTTTCGAGGGAAAATTTCCTACTCTTTCATTTTCAAAGGAAGGTCGCTGTTAACGGCGATATTTATATTTTCCATAGTTGAGCGTTTTATTTATTAGTAAAAATTATTCAGTGGTTAACTTATCATTGATACTATAGTACATGGGATGTTTTGTTAATAGGATTGAACGAGGGTAATGATTATTTTATACAATAAAAAGTCAATTTCGTAAACAGGCCGGACAAGGAGACTCAACTGTAAAGACCGGTTCAGAAAGACAGTGACATCCGCATTGACTTTGTCCAAAAAAAGGTTAAAAACTAGCAGAAGATGATATTAGCCATTGAAATCTCTGTCAATCACACAGCAAGATCTTTCCATAATTTTAGATTTAAATAAATCCAACCCATTATCCAAGATGAGAAGAACAGCTAGTCAATACAGAGCTACAAATAAGAGAATCCTACTCATAATTATGATGAAAGCGGTTAAAGCAATGCAGTCACCTTGTCTGAATGAGGTTTCAGAAGTATGCGTCAATGGCTGCTGCTGTCCAACTCCATTGAGTTTTCTTTCCGGCGAAACGGGAGTCGTCAAGAGGTCGAGCACTTCTGCAGAATATCGCCGAGAATTTGCTGCAAAGACATCATCGTCTATATTCCCAAGAACTCTTTTCACAAACCACGAATCGATTCCGTCTTTGCAGGAATCATTCTTGGTTTTCATCAATGCTTATCCAAACTATCATAAAACAAGGCGGGTGGACAAAATTCGAGAAAAAGAGTATTCCAATCTCTCTGCCTCTAATTTGACATGTCTTGATTATATAGGAATTGGCCTGTTTTCTTACACTCAACTCCAAGAACAGGTCTCCTCAGTTTCTCAAATAGCGTCTCTTCCTTCTTCCTCTTCTTTATATGATCATTTTCCATCTCTTCCTAGAAACTTGCGTTTTCCATTCTTCAGCATATCGAACAAGACGGGAGATTTGAAGACGCAACTGCTATACGAAGGGCATGAATCAGAACTTGAATCCGGTATGAAAAAAAGGATTTTTCGATTCCTTAACATGTCGGAAAATGACTACAGCATAGTTTTCACGGCAAATAGGACATCGGCATTCAAACTCTTAGCAGAATCATATCCTTTCAAATCAAGCAGGAAGCTCCTCTCCGTTTATGACTATGAAAGTGAGGCAGTGGAAGTAATGATCACCAGCTCTGAGAAGCGAGAAGCAAAAGCCATGTCAGCGGAATTCTCATGGCCAAGGCTGAGAATTCGATCTGAAAAATTGAGAGATATGATTGTGAGTAAGAACAAGAAGAAAAGGAGTAAAAGAGGTCTTTTTGTATTTCCCCTGCATTCAAGAGTGACTGGAGCAAGATATCCTTACGTGTGGATGAGCATAGCACAGGAAAACAGGTGGCATATTTTGATGGATGCTTGTGCTATAGGACCAAAAGACGTGGATAGCTTTGGTCTCTCTCTAATTCAACCTGATTTTCTAGTTTGCTCATTCTATAAAATCTTTGGTGAAAACCCATCCGGATTTGGATGCTTGTTTGTTAAAAAATCAACAATTCAAATATTGGAATCCTCTTCATCAGCAGGAATTGTGAATCTTGTTCAGCCAGGAAAATTGATTCAATTTGCAGGGGAATCTTCCAATATTGACATAGAACCTGAAAAACCAACAGCAGTTCAGATAGACAATTATCAGCTAGCCACATCAAGCTCATTCTCAGGTCCTATGTCATTTCAAGCATCAAAAGATGGAAATTCAGCAGATGAAAAACCAAAAAATCTTGGAACTGTCACGTTCAAGGAAGAAGAAAATTCTGAGAATCAAACTCAGAATGAAACTGAATGCAAGTGTTTGGATCAGGTGGACTCACTGGAGCGTATATCAATAGCTCTCAGAGCAAGGTGCTTAATCAATTGGCTGGTAAGTTCTATGATGAAGCTTAAACATCTGAACGAGGATGGAAATTCTTTGATCAGAATCTACGGCCCAAAGATTAAATTCGATAGAGGACCAGCTTTGGCTTTCAATGTGTTTGATTGGAAGGGAGAAAAAGTTGAGCCAGTTCTAGTGCAGAAGCTTGCTGATAGAAGCAATATCTCTCTCAGCTATGGATTCTTGCACCATATCTGGTTTTCAGGTAAGCATGCGGAAGAGAAGGAGAGATTTCTTGAGAGACAAACAAATGGAGGAAAGAAGCCTGAAACAGAGAAGAAGAAAGCAAAATCTGGGGTGGGAATTACAGTAGTAACAGCTGCACTTGGATTTCTGACAAATTTTGAGGATGCATACAAGCTCTGGGCTTTCATAGCTCAGTTCTTGGATGCAGACTTTGTAGAAAAGGAACGTTGGAGGTACACAGCTCTTAATCAGAAAATAATGGAAGTTTAAGAGTTTTGCAGTTCTAAGGTAAAGATGCATTTGAAAAAGTTCAGTTTGGCATTTCATCATACACTTGGTGTGCACGTTCTCAATGAAAACCAACCTTCCTCCATTTGTTCATCTCTATTTTCCCGTCTTCAACCTACTTGAGCAATAAATATAGCAGAAGTCTAATACAATCAATCATGTTTCATAGAAACAGAAAAATTCCAGTTTAATCGATCATAATTATAGACTAATTCTGATTAACAATGTCGGAAATACAAACCTTAATCCATGCGAAAAAGATGCTTAATTCAACAGTTAAACTAGTACAAGGCCCAATATATATCAAAAGAACTCATCATTTTATAAGATGCTCCCCCTCATTTTCTCATCCCAAATGCTCCTCAATGAAGCAAACAGTTCTGCCTGAGTTCCTCCAATGGAGGACAACATTTTATTTATCTGTTTACTATTATTTATTCTTAATCATTATGACATAATTCATGTGTCAACTCAAACTCCACCGATTTATACAATATTGTCCTACGTTGAGCGGGGGCCCACACTACTTGCTTTGCAAGTTTACGTGAAAAAATTCTTTTACAAAAAACTACAGACAGAGAAAATATCACCATGTGAATATCGAAATATAATTGCAAGTTTTGCGACTATGATTTACATGAATTTATAGAGAAAACAAAACCCTAAATAAGATTTACAATGCAGTCTCACCGACCAGGATCAAATAAAATTCAAGTTGCACCGAACTTTAATAATCTATAACTTGACATAAATTCTATGAAGGAGATCCAAAATGAGGACTAGTCAGTGCAACCCAAAAAAAATTCAGCACATTGAAATCTGACAATCTCTACCTCAAAACGAATTTTGGTGCAAGACACAAATTTTCAAAATTTCTCTTTCACACCTTTAAGAAAGATTTGCACTGCAAGTCCACCTCCGGTCACAAAGAAAAATATAGATCACCAAATTGTAAAATTCCTAAAAGGTAAATTCAGTGAGTGATGCTGACTAGGTGGAAGAAACACTTAAATCATGATGATAATATCTTCAAATTCCACAAAACGTCATTCAAATTT
The DNA here is from genome assembly GCA_022433065.1 of Begonia loranthoides. Lineage (NCBI taxonomy): Eukaryota > Viridiplantae > Streptophyta > Magnoliopsida > Cucurbitales > Begoniaceae > Begonia > Begonia loranthoides. Next base: position 1,543,459 of record CM039482.1, on the reverse strand, counting down.
AGGCGATAATATCTCACATCTTGACCTGTTACATCAAATAAGTCTTCAAAACCCTCTGTAATTCTATTATCATTATCCTTCCATAACGAAATATCAAATTTTGATTCAAAAGTGAAAAATTTACTTCAAATATTTCATCGTGCCAAAACACAATCTGTTACAAAATATATGACAAAAAATCACTGGTTTAAATAAAATATTCACACTCAAAATTGAAGCAAAAAATCACCGACATTACCTGATTCTACAATATATCACCAAAATTCAGATATTTCTATGATAAATAATCAACTTTAAAATAAAATCAAAACTAATTGCCCAAAAACAATTGTAATATCACAAAATTAAAACCCCATTTGAACTTCAATGGAAGATAATTATAAAGATTAAAATATTTTTGCGATTCTAAATTTAACATAATATACCAAAACAAATCCACCCAAAAATTCATCAATCTACCAAAAATCCGAATAAACAAAATTTGATTTTTTAATCAAAAGTAATCTAAAAAATTTCAAATATTCTTGAAAAAAATCATAACTTTTCTAACAAAACTCTTGCGAACAAGATGAAACTATGAATTTGATATTAATGTTAAAAAATCAAAATTTTTGAAACAAAATTATTCTCAAAATCACCAAGGTCGGGCTGTTGGGTTTCTTCTCTAAGAGAAAGAAGACCTACAAAAGGAGAGTATTGGCTAGAGATGGCAGATAATCAATGGAAGAGCGTTGATCTTCAATGGGCAACGGATGGTCGAGTTGATCGAGAACATTAGCTGTGGCTATTTCTATATGGCAAAGAAGAACAAGTCTTCACGAAAAAGATGAATGATAAGGGAAACAATTTTCACGTTTTTTTTTCTTTTTACTGAAAATTGCAATTTCCTGAAAACTTAAGAAAAACTTTGTTCGATGCAGAACGAGCAGAGAGAATAGATGTTTCAATGAATTTTCAAACTCGAATTCTGTAATCTCTCTCAACCAGGCTTTGATATTATTATTGATTGTTAAAAATCGAATGATAACTAGAAAAAAAAATCAATACAATCTGGGACACCAGATTTTACATGAAAAAATCCTTTTGGGAGAAAAACCATAAGAAGAGGAAATATCACTATGTGTTGATCGAAATACAATCTCGAATTTTGCAACTTTAGTTTATATGAATTTATAGAAAATACAAAATTCTAAATGAAATTTACAATACGAACCCACTAACCCGGGTCAAATAGATTTCAAATATTAACAAACTCTAACAATTTCCAATGTGAGATTGTTGTCATGTCACTTAGTATGAAGTGTTAACAAATCCTCGTAAAAATGGATCACTACAATTAAACTTAATTAGTTAGAGTCACACTTACGTAGTTTTTTCAAGATATTTTCTCAAAAAAGGTAATCTAATCATCAAAACAGATCATTTTAAGATTGATTATTAGCTTTCTCAATCATTGCTAATTGATCATAATTAACAATTTTTTAAAATTATTTATGGAAAACACCTCCCCCACATACATGCAATAAATTAAAATAGGAAAAATGACAAATCAACCATAATCTTTTACTGTTAGTGACTAACTAACCATCATTCTTTTTTTACTAAAAAATTAACCACTGAACTATGAAAAAATTATGTCGCCAACATCGCTGTTACATTTGCCGTTACACGTGATAATGTTGAGCTACGGCGGTTCGTATACAAACCGTCGCGGCTCCATATTTTAAAAAAAATAAGACTACAATTTGCATGAACTTAGTTTGCCATAAAAATCTGTCGACGGTAACAACAGGCGACGTCCGTCAAAATTTGTTGGCCAAGGACCGTCGAACAGAGACGTCCAAGGCAGCAACGACGGATCTCCCGTAATGACGAGGGACGTCCAACAATAATCCAACAGACTGATGAGTGACATCAATTATCAGGGGACGTCTGTCGGGCCCGTTAGAACGATGGGTCATGGCCGTTGGATTGAGAACAGACGTCCCTCGATTGGAATGGACGGCTAAGATGAAGTTTGTCATTTTCCAAATGGTGATGATGGACGTCCCTCGGTATACAATGGACGTCCGTATTCATCAATTATTGGGGACGTCTGTCCGGCCAGTTGGAATGATGGCTCATGGCCGTTGGATCGAGAACGGACGTCCCTCGATCGGAATGGACAGCTAGGATGGAGTTTGTCATTTTCCAAATGGCGATGACAGATGTCCCTCAGTCTACAACGGACGTCTATCTTTCCATTTTGGATGTCCCTCTATACAAAATGGATGTCCCTTGACTTGAGAATACGTCATTCTGCTCATAACGGCTGTCCCTAGTCTCACAACGGATGTCCCTCGACTTAAGACTACGTCATTTAGGCTGAAACGAACGTCCGTCTTTGGCCGAAGGACGTCCGTTTTATGTTCGCCGGACTTCTTTGAACGTTAAATCTGCCTATATAATCGAGAAGGACGCCCCTCGAACATAAAAAAACGTCCCTATAATTCATTGAACTTAGTTCACCGAGGATTTCTGTTACAGTTGAACTTAGTTCTCCAACTTCTTCTTCACGAAGTACGTCTCTCGAAAACAAAACAAATGTCCCTATACGATAGATATAGCTGAACTTAGTTCTCCAACTTCTTCTTTAACTCCTCTTTCTTTCTTTGCTCTGCAACTTTGTTATGGAAATATCCAGTAACAATTTCATATTTCGCGGTACTTCTTCTTCACGAAGGACGTCCCTCGAAAATAAAATAAACATCCCTACGGAGCTACGGCAGTTTGTAGACGAGCCGCCGCGGCTCGACATTATCACGTTTAACGGAAAACGTGACAGCGATGGTTGGTTTGTCATTTTTCCATACTTCAGTGGTTAATTTATTAACAAAAAAAAGAATGATGGTTGGTTTGTCACTAGCAGTAAAGATGATGGTTGCTTTGTCATTTTTCCATTAAAATAATAAACAAGAAGCTTTGATTATTTTGATATTAATTAAGCATGATGCAATTAGAAAATACTTGACATTTAACAAAATAAGACCAAATCAACCAAGTCCATGTTGACTCTCATACTCAATACATATTGTCACGCCCAGTAGGGAATTCGACACAAAATGAGAAATGACGCAAACCGAAAACAAACCAAATTATTTAATCCTTATATTTAATTATTCCAAAAAGCAGTGGAAGACTTAAATAAAGTAAAAACTAGGGCCCAATACATATGGGTTAACTTACAAATACAATAGTGACATCAATGACAATGTAATAGTATAAATCCAATGAATTGTGCAAACTGAAGGTTAATATAGCAACCACTAAAAAAAAATATAATAGGAGAGTCATAACTTTCCAAAGATGAAATCTCAAGAAAAATTAGATGCAACTAAAATAACATATGGCCGCGGAGCTCAACCTTGCATCGCCTGCTGAATATCTCTCTGACTAAAACTTGAAAGGAGGAAGTCGACAAAACTTAGTAGAGATAGATTTTTATATTTAGCGCAAATGTTTTGAAAAGAATATGCGAGCATGCAATGTATAAAACTTTTAATAAAAAAATAAGTAGAAAACAAACAATATGGCAAGTGGCGAAACCTTCCACTATAATATGGTACATATGTAAAATAGGTCTCTATTGTCAAACAAAAAAATCTCAGTGAAAATAGAGCCTCTCATGGACTTCGAGCATACCATGTCATAGATATAAACAATAATAACGGCAATACTTGGCGATTGCAAAGTTACAAACAATCTTGATCAGGTTTAAAGTTTTGCGCCCAAGGACACGACACATAAAATTGTCTCATTACTCTAGTTAATAATAAATAATGAAAGAAACACATCCTCTAATGCTCTAATGTGTATAATGAAAATAAGACCCCATACATGAGTAGACAAAACTTGGTTCACATAATCAAGATGATCAATAAAATAATATATATGCTCAAAGAAAGCATGTTCAGTAAAAATTATACCTATAATATAAACATGGAAAATTAACAAATCAACCATTGTACTATAGAGTTTGACAAGTTAACCACGATTTTCACTAACAAATAAAACACTCAACTATGGAAAATGAACGGCGCTAGTATCGCTATTATGTTTTTCATTAAAAATCGATTTCTCTTACGTTTACAAATTATTTAACGACAGAAGACAACAACGATTTCCATTTGGGAGAAGAATACGAAGAGTTTAGAGGTTGAAGATGTCTGTAGAAGGAATCGTAGAACTAGAATTAGAAAAATTCAAAGAAAAACTAAGAGAAGATTTATCATAAGAGGCATTAAATTATCTGAGAAGATTTTTGGAGAGACTAGTAAATTATCTGAGAAGAAAAAACAAAAAAATTGGAAGAAAAATTGAAGGAAACGAATTTCCATCAGAGGTAGAACAGACAGAATTTTGTTCTTTGTTACGCAACAGAATTTCGTCATTCCGCTACTGAATGTCGTTGTTCTGCAGCAGAATGTCGTCATTCCGCAATGGAATTTCGTCGTTCCTTTGTTGCATAACGAAGAACAAAGTTCTGTCCGTTCTGCCTTTTATGAAAAATTCATTTCCTTTAATTTCTCTTCTAATTTTTTGTTCTTTATTCTCAAATAATTTATTAGTCTCTCCAAAAATCTTCTAAGATAATTTACTGCCTCTAATGTTAAATCTTTTCTCAGTTTTCCTTTGAATTTTTCTAATTTCAGTTTTACGATTCCTTCTACAAATGTCTCCAACCTCTAAACTCTTCGTCTTCTTCTGCACAAGAGAAAGCGTTGTTGTCTTTCGCTGTTGAATAATTTGTAAACGCAAGAGAAATAAGTTTTTAACGAAAATGTAACTTCAATGTTTGCGCCGTTCATTTTTCATAATTGAGTGTTTTATTTGTTAACGAAAATTGTTCAGTTGTTGACTTGTCATTGATCCCATAGTATAGTGATTTATTTGTTAATTTCCCTATAACATGGATGAGTCATACAATAAACATTTCATTTCATATATGAATATGTCTCATCATAAATGTTTTTGAAAATAATGAAATATTGGACATAAGAATAAAATATTACCTTAACTAAGTCTACCAAATCTAAATCCCAAGTAATAAAAAAATTAAAGGATTCAAATCTCATGTCAAGTCTTGGAACCTATCATTATATTTATCAATCAATAAGCTTTTCTAAACCTTCAAAAGTCTATTGAAACCCATAACTGGAATAGAAACCAACTCGGAAACCTTATAGAAGTAATTCCACAAAAATCCAACCTTAAAACACATTCCGATCTACTTTAGAAGTGTCTGGTTGTAATATCCCAGATTTTCATAGTGCTAAGCATAAGATCTAAGTGATGCTTTTGAGGGTAATAGGAGTTGAATTGGAAGATTAAGGTGTTGGTTTATGACATTGTGATTTGTAGTTTCTGTAAGTAAGAAATTTTATGTTTTAGAAGGTTAGCAGGAGGGTGCTCGATCGATGAGACTGGTTGATCGACCACTGAGTTCTCTGTTGCTGGGGCGGTCGATCAGTGTAGGTTGAGTGATCAACCGACTTTTCTTCAGTATTGTGAAGTTTAAGGAATTGCGGTCGATCTAGTAGGATGAGTTATCGATCGGCAACATTACAATTTAAACAGAGACGAAATTTGGTGATTCTATGGTCAACCAAGTGATCGACCGAGTTTGAAGCAAATTTGTGAAGGATTGAGTTTTGTGGTTGATTAGTGTATGAGGGGCTGTTGATCACGGTCAATACAGATTGTAAAGATTTTGGTTGTGGTCGATCACAGGAAGAAGGGGATCGACCGATTTTTTGAGAAAATGCACAGAGTTTGTTTTCAAGCTGTGTTGCGGTCAATCACCCGAAGGGGTTGATCAACCGGTAATGCGAAGAGTCGCTAGAATAAGGGAAAAGATGCCATGTTTTTAGTGGACCAAATAGTGATGACTCATTAAGGGTTTGCTGTAAGAGTGCCACCTCGTGCTGGGTTGTCTGAAAAGGGGAAAATTAAGTATGAAAGAGAAAGACTTGTGAGAGAGAAGAGAGAAAACGGTGATGATGAAGAGAATAGTGAAAGCTTCAGAGAGAAAGGTTTGAGAAAAATAGAGAGTTGCTAAAGAGGAAGAAACTAGAAGGGAAAGCAGACTATGGTTTTCTTTTCAAGGTAGGTGAATTTATTCATGGTCTTAGGAATGTAGTGATTAGCCTATAGATAAGTTATGTTTAGCATTTACTTATTTTGATTAGTATGCTCAAGGTATTGAAGATCAAAAGGAATATTTGAGGACGCTTGCAAGAGTTTAAGCTAAGGAAGTGAGGTAAGAATAAATGTGTGTGTTTTCCCTTCACGGGCTACATCACAAGAGTTAGGGTTTTTATGATCTAAAGGTGTGTTGTTGTGTTTGATGCTTGATTACATGATGCTATGTTGTTGATGTGATGCTCGATAGATTAAGTGAAATTGATCACATTGTTGCTAGAGGATTTGATGTTTGATGCTTGGGTTCATTAGATATAAGTCTTGATCACCTTGTTGCTCGAGGATGTATTGTTTAATGATTGTTTGACGCTCGGATGTTCATCCTTTGAGGATACATTGATGATATGCTAGAACATTTGAGGTTGTGTGCAATTATGCTTATGCATCATGGCTTTGAAAAGTTACGAAAATGTTTTCTACATTGCTTTGAAAACGATAAACGGGTGCTCATTTATACCAAGTGGATGTGTTTTGGGTTAGTGGTATAGGACGCTGGCTTATGAACAAGTCTATGCGAGCCGATTACCAAAAACGGACAACATTCATTTGAGCTGAATGATTACCCATTGTATCATTGAAAGTAAATGAAATGGAATGAAATAAACGTATAAAGGGTGTTGGGAGTGAGGGAGATTAGTGACGGTCCTATTTGGTAACACCCCAAATGGATGTATTTTATTCTATTTTGGGATTGAGTGACGGTTAAGCCCAACATGGACCATATGATGTATCTTTTCTCCTGAACTCCAAAGACTGATAAGTGAAATGTAAATTGAATGACAGAAAAGACAAGTTCTTTTTTGAAAACAAAAACTGCAAATGTTTTATAAAAGTTGCATAGTATGAGCATAACAAATTTTCTTCTATTTCTTACTGAGCATTAGACTCATAGTTTAAGTCTTATGATGTATGTGACAATACAAGAAGAAAATGAAGAGGAGCAATTGATGGAAGGTTTTTACGGCGAGATTGTGCTGGCTAAACGAAACAGAAACGGTTTATAAAAAGAGTTTTTTTTTATATAAACAAAATGTATATTTTGAAGAATGAAAGAAAATAATTTTATTATAGCATTTTCCTTTTGTTGATGGTTTTAAAAAACGAAGGTCTTCCATTGTACATTTTGATTTTTGTAAAGGAAAAAGAAAATCGAGTCGCTATACAGGTCAACTTGTTGCCTAGTCAACCAAACTGGTCAACCATGAAACCTCCCTGTCCACCAAGTGGTCGACTAGAACTTGGTCCAGTTGACCCTTCCAAGGAGGGGTCAAGGAACTGCCCCGGAACTCTGAAAAACTCTAATTTTTATTTGATAATCTTATTTTAATCAATCTAAAAACATACTAGAGCATAATTCAATTCGTTTTCATGCTTAAATGAAACCCTATTATCCATTAATTTAAATCTAAAACCAAAATCCCAATTTTTTCCCTAAAACCCCTAGATCTGAATCAAAAGTATGAAACTAGGGTTGAATCGGTGCTTACCTTTAAAAATTATCAACTCCCGCTGTAAAATCATTTTCCCCGAACGATAATATGCATATGTTGGCCGAAATCTGAACTTAAATTCATTCATACATTAGGAATTCAAAATTTGAGGGTAGAAAATGGAAAAGATAACTATTTAAACTTATTCTTGAAAATCTCACAATTTCCTGTCATGGATAGTGTAACACCCCGACTTTTATCGGAATTTATTAAGAATAATTGGAAAGTAATTTGGGACATTTGGATTAATTGAATAATTATTGGATATTACCAAGGACGTGTTCATAAGATTTAAGAATTTTGGAAAAATTAAGGTAATTAGGATAAGTACTAATTTAATTAAATAAATAATAATTAAATCAAATTATGATATACACGTGATTAATTGAGTTAATATTTATAAGTGAGATTTGTTGTTAAATAACTAAATCGATTCAGCATTTCCTCATTTCGTCTGGCCTTCGGCCATTTGATGAAATGAGAAAATGAGGGTATTAAGATTAAATTGGATAATTGAGGATAAATAAAAGGAAATTGAAAATAAAGAATAAAGAAATTTAATTAAGAGAAAAGGAGGGGGAAGAACCGGTTCACGCTGAACCGGTTTGGCTATTGTGAACAAATGGCTTCGGCCATTTGTTCTGGAGGCGAGCCTAGCCCGAATAGACGAGAGAGAGTAGACCAGAAGGAGAGAGGGAGAAGGAGAGAGCGAAGGGGGCGATGGGAGAGCTTTCGCCAGCGGGTTCCTGCGCGGCGATGTGATGACTGGTCCGGCACAATGCTGGCTGCGTTGTGGGTCACGGTTAGGGCTCGGGAGGCAAGGCGGCGTGGGACAACTCGGGACTTCCACAAGTCGTGATTTCCGGCGACAAATCAGAGGTATGTTGGTTGGGTTTTCTCCTCCTCTGCATTTCGGTTGATTGTTCGTTGGTTAGAGGAGTTGTAGGGGACGGAGTCGACAATTTTTGCAAGGGCAGGGGGCGATTCTGGATGGGTGCAGACGATGACCGCGACTCGGGTGCATCCAAACCCAGTCTGGCCGGTTCGGGTTGAGTTGCCTAATGTCAAGGGAGAATCTGCACACTCCTTCCAGCTGACATCACACTCTAACGAAGGGTAGAGGACAAACGACAACTTCTAGAAAAGCAGGAAGAAACACGGGATAATGTCGGGTGTGCCAGGGAACTACGCTCTCTGCCTTCTAGGGTTTGGCAAAGAGTGTCCCTCTTATATGGGTTTATAGAGAAGCGAGGAGGGAGACTGGGATGCTCCTGGAGATGTTGAACCGAGAGCTAGAAGGGAGTTGGAGCTGAGGAGCTGAGGCCGAGAAGGTGAGAGGTTTTCTTCATTTATGAGTTTGTAATGCTTGTGTATCCTGGAGATTTTTTTCATGCTGTTGGGTTTACATTTTTGATGATTACTTCTGTCGATTGGCAATATGTTGAGCATTACTCTGTTAAATTGGTCTTCTTATGATTGGGTTTCTGCCAAGGGATAATATGTTGTTGGAAATAATATTGGTTGGTTTATTGCTTCTTTGTCACGAGGGATATTGATGAATGCTAGAGAAGTTTTGACTATGCACGTTAATTGTTATCTCTGAATGATGGTGAGATTTCTTCTCTGAAGTTTAGTTCAACTTTGGTTGTAGTTCTATATTAGGGAATCAATGATTTCCTATTGGGATTTAATGGTGTTGGTGGCGTTGAATTTGGTCTGAAAATGTATTATGCTATTTGGATAATAAGCTGCCATTTGGTATTGAATCTATGACTTGCACATGTCCTGTGGTTTGTCTTTCTCTGTGGGTTCTATTAGTTGTGTTGAGCTGTAATAATCTGTTGGGTTCTGTTGATGCTTCTGTAATGGTCATGTGAGTGTTTTTGCTTAGATTGACAAATATAAGTACTTTGTTAGTCAAAACATGTTAAGAAGATATATTAACGTTATGGGTAAAAATGTTGGACAAAACTGCTCTGTTGTTGGGTGATTTCTGTGATGTTAGTTCTTGAATGTATTTACACTTTGTTAGTTAATTCTAAATGCATAAATCTGTTAAAATGGATTTCATGGTGAAGTTGGGTTAAGTTGCTAAACAAAATATTTGGGAATGAAGGAGAAATCATGAAACCTGTTGGTGCTGGAATGCTGTTGGTTAATTGTTGGTGTGTAGATTTCTTGGTTGTGCTTTTGGGAATTTGTGTCGGGTGGATTTAACTACTGTTCGTTATTATTCAATGATGAAGCATGGATGTGTTGGACAATTTACAAAGCGAGTTAAGCATGCTATAATGATAAGGCTTGGATCAATGCTCCGTTAAGACGTAGATGTTTTCTTTTTAATGATCTGTGAACCTGTTTAGTAATTAAGGGTAGAGAAATTTATAAGTCGTGATTATTAGTGATAAATGATTACTAATTTGTGAAGGTATCGAAAGGAGTAGGAAAAGATGACGGTTAAGCATCGATGCGCGATAAAGTTTGAGGTAAGGAACTTGGGTGTGTCTTGGCCTGTGGAGGCCCTACACCACAAGTAGAGTGCGTGAGTTTACGTTATGCGTTATGTAGTGTATTGTAGTTTTGTGATATTCCTTGATAGTTTTGTGAATTAAATGTTTTATCATGCGAAATGTTTTCCTTCATTATAGTATAGATTTATTAGCCTTCCGTAGTTCTATGTTGACTGTCGATTGTTCTCTTTACTTGTGTTGCCTCTCTCTGAGTGACGGTTCTGCCATTATATACATATATATGCTGCTGAAATTTGCTGTAAATGATTTCCTTGACTGCATATGAGTTCTGTAATTTCTAGCGATAAATGGTGATAATGCTGAAAACGTGAATGATCAATGGGTATGAATGGGAATGACAAGTCTGGAAATGAGCTAAGAATTTTTATGATCTTGCTGAATGTTTATAATGTGATAATTTCTTTTGATGTTTCTGCCATTTAGCTAAATATTCATTAATAATTGCTAAACCATTAAACATGTTAAATACAATCAATGAGCATGTAACCTATTTAGTAGTCCAAGCCTGTAAACCATTGAATTGCCATTTATTTTCTAGCATGTTAATAAGTACTTAACTAGCATGTTTAATTAACTTGAACATATAATTGATTAGAGTGATGAAGAGCATGTTAATTTACTCAATTGAAGTAATTGATTAGACTTGAACTTGTTTAGTTTATTAATTTACTATCTAGTTGCTGAATAACCAGTTCAAGCATGTTTAACTAATTGTGTAATGAATAATCAATCCTTGAGCATGTTTAGTAACTAGTATGTTGAATTAGTTGAGCATGTCCGTATGTTAATCAATTCAAGCATGTTTAATCAATGACTAAACCTTGAGTATGTTAACTAATTTGTTGAGCATGTAATTAACTGGGATAATAACTAGACTAGTAAATATAGCATGTTTGACTAATTAAAATAAAAATATGCTTAACCAATTAGAATAAGGATTTCCAATTTATAAGCATGTTTCTGTTACTTGTTATCTACAGCATGTTTTCATGTTTAGCTTAGCTTAGTTCAATGAGCATGTTTAGTTAAATTGGAATTTGTCGTATGTTACTTTATTGTCTCATCTTGTTCAATTTGTTATCATAATGGTTCCTTGTATTTATGTATGCTTTCAATTATTGTGATTCATTATATGCGCAAGTTCAATTATAGTACTTTTACTTCAATGTGCATTTCAATTTCCGCTAATATATGTTATAATGTAGTATGCTTTATGTTAATAGAAAATCGAAGGGAGTGCCACTTTGGGGTGGTACTCACACATGCATGAGTGAGGAAAAATGTTAAGAAAAGAATGTTCGGGATGGGAGAGATACACCCATCACCGAAAGAAACCCTCTGGCGGGATACGCCAGAAGGGAAGAAACCCTGAAGGTGGGATACGCCAGAAGGGGAGGACCCTTGAAGGCGGGATACGCCGAAAAGGGGATGAATGCTAAGAAAAGAATGTTCGGGATGAGCAGGATACGCCCATCACCGAAGAAACCCTCCGGCCGGATATGCCGGAAGGGCAGAAATCCTGAAGGCGGGATACGCCAGAAGAAGAGAAATGGCAGAAAGGGGACGATCAGGGAGTTGGGGTAGATGGGTAGTCCGGATCTACCCTAGCAGCTAGGATACACCCTCACCTAGTCGGGAAAGGGACTAGCATGCACACAGGAGGTTAGAAGCCGATCAACTAGGCCATCTCAAAGGACAACCTCCAATCTCCAGCTCGAAATACGAGTAAAGAACCAAGAACCAATGAACGTAATAAAAGAGTTGGTTTGGGTGGCCCCCATTCTAAGAAGAATTAAATAGAGAGATATGCATAATTGTTTTCCCCATTTTCTTACTGGGCGAAATCTCATGTCCTTACTTGTGGTGTAGGTACAAACGACGAATAGATAATAAGTAGACGATAAACACATAATGAAGTAGAGATGGATGATTTCGCACGCACGAGACTTGGGGCTGGCCAGACAAAGAGAAAGATGAGTAAACAAGTGTAATCAAATGATGCTTAATTGTCAAGTTTTTTTTGTTAAACGTAGTGTTTAAATTGTTTAGTATTTCATTCTTGAACGATTTATTTACGCTTCCGCCATGATTTATCGAGGTTTAGTTATTTATGCTTCCACATATTTTATTAAATGGTTTTCATAACGAGTTTAACGAAAGAGTCAGTAGCGATTCCGTTAAACGCACTCTGATATGTTTTGGTTTTAAAAAGAAAGAAATTTCAAATTTTCACGCATTTTAACGATATACAAAAAATCGGGTCGTTACAAATAGAACTCACTCAAAGACGATGAGTTTCTTTTATTCAGCCGTTAACCTCATTTGTAAAATGACAGAGGTGTGAAGTCCCCTAGTGCTCATAGTACAATATTGTCGGCCTTGGACCGAAACCCTCAAGGTTTTGTTCTTAGAGTTAGCCCAAAACGCGTTGTACTAGATAAAAAGGAGAACTCTACTTATAAACCATTCACTTTTTAATTTTCCAACCTATGTGAGATTGTGCACTCCCACTGGTATGAGCTGAACTCTCACAATCAACAACATCTTAGATTGTTCTCATCTTCACAGAGCGGACTACCATAGAAGATCTAAGTTAAGATGAATTTTATATTTGCAAAAAGTCCATAAGAAACTCTAACTGCAAAAGAGTTTTAATTAAATAAAAATAAAAATTAAATTCATAAAAACTCACCCTTTCAAAACTTCGGGTTTTACACATATCATAATGTCGGATTTAGATTTATTTTTCAAAAACATAAATTAATTATTTGATGTGATCGCTTACATAATTGATCGTATATTGCACAAAATTAACCTTAAGAACACATACTCAAAACTCTTAATTGATAACTCAAGTTTTTAATTATCATAGGTTTTATTATTTTTAATTATATATAAATATATATATATATATATATATATATATATATATATATATCCCACTATCTTTAGTCTATCAACTTTGAGTAAACATCTTTTAAGGTATTTTTTTTAGTATCTATCTTTGTTGTTATTATATCTAATAACTTCGATAGTTTAAAATACGCTAAACCAATAATTTTATTTTCTTTGTTTGTTTGTCGATGCTAATTAATGGATTCGACTTCGAGCCAAGGGAAAAACAAAGAGAAAAGAAACTGGAACTGAAAATCCAACGTGAATTCTTACGTAAATTTTTTTAACTTCCTAATTTTCAATGTATCGTTTAGAAATTGTGCTACTTCACTAATCAGATAAATATACATATATATAAGTCATAAATTTTGATTCTTCAAGTGTGACGAATGTTATATTTATATTTTAATTTTATAACATAGTCTTATATTATATTTGTGGCAACTCAACTTGTGAAGGCAATGACAACTCAAGATGTTGTTGATTATTAGGGCTTAACTTATTTCAGTAGGAGTGCACAATCCTACATCGCTTGAGAGAGTGAAAAATAAATGGTTTATAAGTAGAGTTCTTCTCTTTATCTAATACAATGCATTTTGGGCTAATTCCAAAAATAAAACTATGCGGGTTTCGACATAATGTAACACCCCGATATTTTTAATTATCGGGATATTACAGGGCGTATTAAGAGCGTTAGGCCTACGAGTATTTTAGTGATAAAGAATAAATGTGATTTAATTTGCTAAATTAAATTAATTAAAGATTGTTTTAAAGCTAACTAATAGGATAGAGTTAAAAAAAAAATAAATAAATTGGGGTATATTAATTTAATTTGATAAATTAAATTAATAATGAGATATTTTAAAGTTAATTGGATAATTGGATTAAATTAATAAATTAATTGATTTAATATATTTTAATGGGATTAGATATTTGACTGAACCGGTTCATTTCGAACCGGTCCAGTTTATGAAAGGAATGGCTCGAAGGCCATTCCTTGCTGAAGGCCATAGAATGGCTTCAACCATTCTAGGCGACGCGAGATAGGGAAAGATGAGAGGGAGAGATCGGGACGCCCCGGAGAGCGAGCGAGCGCCGGTGTGCAAGCGGCGAGAGCGGGCAAGCGACGGCGACGGGGGGTCCGACGTGTGCGACGTCCAGCGATGCGAGGTGGAACGGTATTCATAGTGAGAGCTCAGAATCGGGGATTCTGCGGGAGCAAATTACGGCGACAATTCGAGGTTGGGTTTCTCTCCTTCTTTGATGTTCTGTCGATTAGTTGAGGTCTAGAGGTGCAATTCGATAGATGAATCATTGTTTTCGCGGCGGCAGTGAAAAACTCACGATGGGCAGCGAGTTCGTCGATGGGTTCAAACGGCGAACCGCGACCCCGAATCTGACTGGGTCCAGCTTCCGGTTCGGGTTGAACAGTGTGGCACAAATCTTCCAGCTTGTTGTCCACCTTTCTAGCTAGGTTGTCTCCTGCCGACAGTGAAGGAATTGATGAGGAGGTTGTAGGTGGTGGACAATTGAAGAAGTTGTCGGGTGTTGGTTTTGATAAATGGCAGAGAGCTTCGCTGGAAAAGAGGGAAGGCCGAGAGAGAGTTGGTTGAGAGGTAGAATTGTGATGGGAGGCAGGGGATGACTTGGATGGTCTTGGAGCTGCTGTCCAGAAGCCGGAGTTGGAGCTACTGTTGTAGCTGTCCTTGCCGGAGCTGCCGTGAGCAAGAGTTGGACGTCTTGCTTGAGGTTTCAGTAATGGTAAGGAAAGGGTAGCGTCGGCCGTCTAAGCCCTACCCACGAGTATGTATGCGTGTGTCGAGTTATGGTTGCTTGATGTTGTTGTTGTTGTTTTGGTTCTTGGCATGTTATGCTCAGTGACGATGGTAGAGTTTATGTTTTATATGCTGTTAGTTTAATTCTCTAAGTGTTAGTTTAATTCTCTATGATAATTATTAGCCTGATTCTCTGTGATAATTGTTAGATTGGTTCTCCGTAATATTGTTAGTTTACTGTTTCGCTATTAAAAGCATGATTTTGTATTTCCGTTTCATCATTCTTGCTGCTGTATATTATCTAAGTTAATAGCATGGTTTCGTCATTTTATTTCATGTTTTCGCTGCTGTAAATTAGTCGTTAAAACGCACGTATTGGCAGTTTCGTTTTGCTATTTCCGCTGCTATTTCGCTACTGTTATGCTGCTATTTTCCTTGCTGTTCAGGAACATATTTAAAGATTCTGTTCCGATAAATTTTCTGTTGTAATTTAGTCATTGAAAATGCACGTTTCGCTGCTCTGTTCTTGTGATTTCGTTGCTGTTTTTGGGTGATTTCACTGCTGTTTTAGGTGTTTAAAAAGTATGTTATGTTGTTTTTAATTCGACGTAACTCACTGTTATTTTTGAATGATTAGAAGCATGTTTTGCTGCCCTAAATTGATGCCACTCGCTGCTGTTTCGTTAGTATAAAAACATGTTTTAATCAACTTATAAATCTGTTCAGAAAATAAATCTAATCGATTTATTTATTCTATTATTTGATTGATAATACCTTTCCTTACTAAGCCTTTTTAGGCTTACAGTTTACTCGTGGTGTAGGTACCCGCAGGAGAAGATAATGTACAGATTCGACACAGTTGATGAGTGATTTTGCACGCGAGTGGGCTTGTGGTTGGCGAGGTTACGAAAAGCAAAGATAATTGTGTTGTAATTTGATTATTAAGTTTTCCTAAATTGTAATTAAATGGCGAGTTTATTTCTTTCAATATTTACGCTAACGCATATGTAATATTTATGCAATGTTTTTAAGTGTTTTCTAACGGCCCGGCTCGCACTCTGATAATTCTTTCATAAATTTTAAAGCGTTTTTAAAAGGAATTTATGAAGAAAATCTGGGTCGTTACACATAAAGCGGACAAATTGTACGGGAGCACTGGAGGACTCCACAAAATGTATCAGAGCAAATTCCTAAAACGGAAATGTGACTAACAAAGACATCAGACCCCCGAAAGGGAGGAGATTGTGACATTTTGCTCTGTGAAGGCAACGACGACAAAAAATGCTGACGATTGTGAGAACTCAACCCATACCAGTGGAGGTGTACAATCCCACATCGTTTGAAAGAGTGAAAAGTGATTGATTGATAAGTAGAGTTATCCTCCCTACTTAACACAATGCGTTTTGGACTAACCCTAAAAATAAAATCATGTAAGCTTTAATTCAAAGCAGATAATATTATACTGAGAGTACTAGAAACCTCACAATATTGTTGCTTTTTATTAGTCGATATTGTTGCTTTTTATTAGTCGACCGCATGCCATGTTCGTGGAAAAACCCAAGTAAATAATTTAAAAATCCCAATACCCACCAAGCCATGTCCCCTCAACAAGGTAGAAGTAGAACTTGGAAAATACCAAGCCTTAAAAACAGTACAAGCTGACTCACTGCAGTAGGACGGTTAGCCACGTGATCTTGTTGATTCCCATTGGTCGAGGAGACGATCGAGGATGACAGTGTCTCTTGACATGTCACTATTTGATTGGTTGTATGGCCAGTACCGACTGATCTCCTTATTTTTTAGGGTTTTCAATGCCATTCATACCCTAATTTCTACAAATTAAACTATTTTTTACAAATAAAAAAATAAGTTCTCAATATCTTTACTTGCTTACCCAATGTATTGTAAGTAATTTATTATTTTAATTGTTTAAACAAATTATAATTATTCAATTAATTAGTACACAAATTATACTTAGATTACTAAAAAATATTTGGAGTAAGTTTAAGAATTACTAGTTGCTAAATCAATTATTTTATCTAAAAATTATTAGGGTGACATTATTATAATTAATGCATTTTAATTGACATTTTAACATTTCTGTTAGTCATTTATATAGTATTTGTATTAAAATAATGGTACATGTATCATATAAGTGCCATAAATGTATTCTATTTATGATCTTAGTTTTCTTAATTTTACTAAAAATAGGTAATTAATTAATTAAATATGATTTTTAATTAGTTAGGGATATATTTTAAAATAAAATAATTATGAAATATTGCTTTTTTTTTTTGTGGGGTTAGAGAAAAGGACAGAGAGAATGTAATTGAGCTATAGCATAATTAAGGTAATAATGATCAGTTTGGTGGTCTGAGAAGGAAGCCATTAAAACCATCGTCTTCAACCTCTTATTTTTCTCTGTGAATCTTTCTAGGGTTTCTGATTATATTCTTCTTCCTCTCTTCTCCTCGCCTTTTCTTTGTTCTTTACCAATTATCCATCAATGTTCTTGGGTTTCCCAATACTTCTAGATTAGTTTAGCTGAGATGTGTGAAGTTTGTTTATTTGTTTATTTTTTAATGAATTAAAAACTGGTTATTTGTTGTTTTGAAGAAACTTGGAATCTTTGTGCTTACAAAAATCATTCTGGGTTTGAGGATTTCCTTTATTTTGTTTCAGAAATCAAATCTGAACATTGATTTCATCTTGGGTTTTGTTTTCTCTGTCTTCTTCTTCTTTTCATCCTATGGTGTTTGTCTTTTGGTTTTAGTTTTGATCTCTCCACTGTCACTCAATTTCTTGCTGCAGCTCTTGAGCTTCAAAGCTCTTAACACTTCTGATCTTTCACCAAAATTTCCAGTGAGATCGATGAACTTCATTTTTTTCTTTTTCAAATTTAGGTTTTCATTCGATCTGATCTAAGCTTTGATTTTCCATGAAAATATTAGATTCGCAGAAGATGGTGAGAGGAAAAATCCAGATGAAAAAGATTGAAAATGCTAGTAGTAGGCAAGTAACCTTTTCCAAAAGAAGAAATGGACTGCTGAAGAAAGCTTATGAGCTGTCTGTGCTATGTGATGCTGAAGTCGCTGTTATCCTTTTCTCTCAGAAAGGCAGACTCTTTGAATTTTCAAGCTCTGAGTAAGATTTATTTATTTATTTATTTTAGTGAATTTCAAAGAAAAAAGAAGAGGATGATTTTGATCTGAATCACACCCACTGAACTGCGAGAATTAATTGAATTGTACTGGAAGTACTTGCTAAGTTTTGGCTATGATCAAGGCTTTCCTCTTGACAAAGATGATTTTCATCTTTGCCATTTCTTCCACCCATATGCTTACTGCACAAATTTCGATATATTTTTTCTTTATTTTGTTTGCCCACTGCATCATCTTCGTTCTTCAATATATTTTCTTTCGATTTATTTAAAAATTTCTTATTTTTTAAAATCAATTCCAGCATTAAATGTTTCTTAGTATATGACATGCATCATAATTTTGTCGGCAAGAGCATCAACAATATATTTATTTCTTGCTAAATCTGTAAAGGTGGTATTTTCTAACAGTTATTAACTATTTAACTGATGCAATTATGAAGAATTTTTGCAGTAATTAGAGAGTTCTGGAGATTAATGCACTATTTTCGAGTGTTTCGAAATTCTTCTTTGTACTTATTAACTAATGGTCTAAAAGAAGTTCTCTTAGCTATAGAATAAGTAATTAAGTTCATCAAATAGGATTTCAATCAAGTTTCAGACCAAGATTATATCAATCTTGTTCTTGCTGGATACAAGTTTTTGTTTTTACTGGTTTCAACAAGTTCTATTGTCTTTTCTAACAGTTTTTCCATTTATATATGCAGAATTATCTGGTTTCTTTTAATTTTTTTGATGAACTCATGGATTAGGATGGATGTACTAAAATTTCTTACGAAAATTAGTTTTGTATTTAATTTTTTTTATTAAAAAAGTATAACCATAGTTTTCCAATATGTATAACAAACATTTATGCAGAAGAACCTTAAGGGATTGCTGGTGTCTCGTTTTCTGCAAATCTGGAGTCTTTCCTTCCCCACAAACATTGAAGTTTACTTTGAAATTGTCAAGCGCTCTTGATCTCAGGCTTAGAAATTCTTGTTTTTTCAGTTTGATTTTGACGAGAATTGGTGAGGATTGCCGTTCGATTGATAGGGCGAAAACCCGATTTTTATCAACTATATTTTATGGCTTCAATCAAATATTTCAGACATCAAAGGGTTAGCAGAAATTGTGTACAAAACCTAATATGATGGATGTGTTGTGTTGCCTCAGCCTGCAAAAGACAATAGAACGCTACCGGAAGTACGCAGGCGATCGTCGGAGCGAGAAGGCTGACATGCTCTCCATCGAGGTTAGACCTCACACCTAACCAAAATTTTCGATACTTAATTTGATTAACGGTAAAATTTGTTTAAATTTGGTAACGGACTACGACTGGAGAGATTTTAATTCAATGGATAGATTTTGTTTACTAATTCTGTAAGCGTAGTAAAAGATCGTAAAGTGTTAATTACGAGATCAATTATGATTAAGTTAGTTCATAAGTATTTTGATGCTGATTACTATAAGTACTTTGAGTTGGGTGATCAGATTCGCTTCGAAAGTCAAATATATGTTCTTGAATTTCTGTCACGTTACTCTTGAGGGTCGTGACATGAACATAGAATATTTATTTATAAGTATTTATATAATTATAGGTGGGAAATCTCACTTATTACATAATTAATCTCTCTATACAGCAAAGGAAGCATGAAATTGCTGCCATTGTTAAACAGATTGAGCAAATTGAAGATTCAAAAAGGTTCTAGTGATGTTTCATTACTTTGTTTGTTCATATCAAACAAATTTCACAAACAAGGCTTAAAACTCGGTTTCTTTTTTCTTCAAAATATCGAAAAACGTTTCTGTGTACCAGAAAGCTTATGGGACATGGACTGGAAACTTGTTCCCATGAAGAGCTGCAGAAGATTGAAGAACAGTTGGAGAGGAGCCTATCTTCCATCAGGAAAAGAAAGGTATATAAATTAAACCCACTCTAATTTATTTATTTATTTGAATTTTCTAATTTCCATTAATTCATTACCATGTGAAACAATAAACCAGTGATTCAAACGATTGATATTTCCAGGCTCAGCTGTTCATGGAGCAAATAGAGCAACTAAGAGCAAAGGTGATGAACAACCTATAGATTTGGAAAAATAATTCAAGAAAAAGTCTATTTTTTCCAAATTGGTGATGATATATTTTTCTCTAATATTTACACTCCAATAATATATTCAGGATAGACTTCTTTTAGAAGAAAATGCAAACTTATCTGCGCAGGTAAAGTCCTTTTTCTTCATTTTTTTAGAAAAATTATTTTGTAAATAATTGGAGTCCCCAAGTGCTTCTAATACAATATTGTTCGCTTTGCACTAAAACTTGCACGGTTTTGTACTTGAGATTAGCAGAAAACGCGTTGTATTAGGTAGAGAGGATAACTCTATATATAAACCTTTCGATGTAAGATTGTGCACTCTCATTGGTATGAGCTGAGCTCTTATAATCAACAACAACATCTTGGGCACTTGGCACAAAATATTTATTCATACACCTTGAAATGTTAGTATTTGCTGTAAATAATTTTATATCTATAATAACTGGTAATATCAGGGTGGTGGAAAAGTGATGGAGGCAAGAGCAGGAAACAAGCAGGCAGAAACATACTGCAGCCATAGCAGCGGAAGTTCACATGCAGAAGAGACTCGACTGTTCATTGGATTTCGTTGCTTATAAAACACTAATCAGCTGTTAATTTACATCTTATTCTACTTTCCATTCTGTACTTCTGTAATCTGTCCAAGTTAATATAGTTTTTGATTGTGTAATTATCTGTAAGTACATAGAGGAAGACTTTCTGTATTTACCCAAGAACAGCCCCTGAGAATAATTGATGATTATTGTTTCGAAAATGGAAATTTGAGTTTTATTACCCAATCTGTTGCCAACTTCATAATTTATAAATAGTTTTCTTTGGGATTGATTCATGGTTGAGAGATATATGTGGGCAGCCATGGATTTGCTTCAAGGATATTCTCTCTCTCTCTCTCTCTCTCTCTCTCTTCCTTGGCCCATCCACTTCGTCTTCATCAATGGGCCAGTCTCTCGGGTTTCAGAGTCTTACCTCTCCGATCTTCATACCAAGATCATCATCTTCCTTTGATGGGTCTCTTCTCCCTCCACTTTCACATCTTTCTTCCTTCTTCTCTTCCCCATCTTTACTTGCTATCCTTCCCGGAGCAACCTTTACCCATCCCTCCATTACAGCTTCCTCCTTTTCCTTGGTGTCTCTCTCTCTCTCTCTCTCTCTTTCTCCTCTAAGTAGACATAGCACAACTGCATGAATTCTCCGGTTGCTTTTTTTTAAAAAAATTAAATTTTGGGAATTAGAAAAACAGGGAAGAATCTTGTTGACAGCAGCTGTTTCTTCTGTAATAAGAAAGAGAAAATCAAGCTTGTCAGTGGTGGATTCCTCTGTAGTAATTAAAATTTGCTTCTTTTTTGTTTTTTTACAGGCCAACGTCGGATTTATAATGAGTGCAAGTCAT
>CM039482.1:1373874-1521538 GCA_022433065.1 Begonia loranthoides | reverse complement strand
GGGTGGGGGCGCGGCGGGGCCCGCATGATTATGATTGGGT
The DNA here is from genome assembly GCA_022433065.1 of Begonia loranthoides. Taxonomy (NCBI): domain Eukaryota; kingdom Viridiplantae; phylum Streptophyta; class Magnoliopsida; order Cucurbitales; family Begoniaceae; genus Begonia; species Begonia loranthoides. The sequence continues at coordinate 1,521,498 of CM039482.1, read as the reverse complement.
TATTAGGGTGAATCCCTCATCTTATCTTACGGCTGGCTCGGTTTTAATTCTTCCTCTTCTTTAAAACTGAAGAAAACAAATTAAATATTACGTTGGTAATTATCAAAATAACCTTTCCACTATAGATTATTGACAAACACTCTTAAATTATTTTTTTTAACAATCTAATCTTTAAATTATCATTTTTTTAAAAAGCAGCCATTCTTGAACGTAACTCCAAGCATCCGCGACAAAAATTGGTCTCCAATTTGGTTGCGGATGCCCAGATAGGACGCAGACGCCCCGTCTCGAGGTCGCAAATGCCCGAATATGAATGAGGAGACTCAATTTCGAGGCTAATTTTAACAGCGGTGCCTGTAGTTGAACAACAGACTCCTGACAATGGTTAATTTATTAAAAAATGAAAGTTAAAATGTTGAATTGTTAATAAAAATAAGGAAAAATGACAAATCAACCATCATTCTTTAATATTTGTGACAAACCAACCATCATCTTTTTTTTGCTAACAAATTAACCACTGAACTATAGAAAAATGACGCTGCCACCTTCATTGTCACGTTTGCCGTTAACGTGATGAAGTCGAGCCACGACAGTTCATCATAGTTCAGGGGTTAATTTGTTAATACCACGACGGTTTGTCATAGTTCATGGGTTATTGTTAAAATTGTGGCGATTTATCATAGTTTAGGGGTTAAATTGTTAGCACTGCGATAGTTTGTCATCATAGTTTAGGGGTTAAATTGTTAAAATCACGACAGTTTGTCATAGTTCAGGAGTTAAATTGTTAAACCGCAACGGCTTGATAAGAAGAAAGATCTCTTCTTTCACGTATTGCGACGGTGAATGTTTGAACATCAATAACTCTTTCAATTTTCAACGATTTTGGACGCTTGAGTACTTGTTTTCTATCTTCTTTTCATGATACACAAGTAGGAGAGATCTGTTTTGGCATTTGGTGCTTATCAGAGCAGATTCAGGCTGAAATACGTGCCAAGCTTCGCGGTTTTGAATTGTGTAAAGGAAATTGGAGGCTGCAGGTCCAGCGGTAGAGGCGGTAGAGGAAGCTCGTAAGACACATTTATAGGTTTCACAATTTTTGACATAGTCTCCCGAGACAGTTCCCGACATAATTCTCGAGACGCACGTGAGCACATTATTACGTTTACGTTTTCATGTGTAATTTTAACTATGCTAATTTTATTTGCAATGTGTTATGCAGGAGTATGATGCACAAGGTCCACAAACACAAAAAAAAAAACACAAATATTGACCTTAACCTTCCTTGAATGCCTTGATGAGATTATTGGTGGACAAAGATATACGAAGAAGTTAAATGAACGACAAGTTACTGCTGTATCTTACCAGCCCGGGACACACCGATTCTTATTGCACATGTACATTATATGCTTGTAACAGAATTGATAAATTAGTTTGCGTCTGTAATGCACATATGCATAATATGTTTGTAATTGAATTGATAAATTGTTTGTAATGGCCATGTACATGATATGGTTGTAATAGAATTGATAATTTGGTTGTTAAGGATGAATGAATATTGATTAGTATGAAAATGTAAATTTGAACAATGTGGAATTGAGACATATTATAAACAAATTAAGTGGAATTGTGGAATTGAGAATGATGTTCCGCCACAGAATTCTGATGTTCTGCTGAGGAATGTAGACGTTCCACAACGGAAAGTTGTCATTTCTCGGTGGAAAGTTGAAATTCTGTGGCGGAATGTCATACTTTTTGAGGTGGAACGACGTATTTCCGCAACAGAACCTTGACGTCCATCGGCGGAATGTTAGTATTCCTCTGCCTTATATATTTCGATGTTATGTAGCTTGAATTGTTGCAATGAACACGTTAATTGTTTGTTTGTTGATGATAAATGAAATGGATAAGTTAGTTTGAGTCAGTTTCTTTCTTTTTCTTTCAAAAAAAGAAAATTTTACAAGAGTTTCCATTATTTTAGTTTATCCCTCTTGCATTATGAAAACCAAAAATCCAACTCAACCAGATATTTTTCAAACATACACATGAACATCTATTATCCAAGTCAAAATAATTAACTACGTAAAGAGAAAATTAACTACGCAAACGCAAACCAATTTTTTATTATGTACAACAAAATCAATATGTCAATCTATATCCTTACACATCAACTATGCCACCTTCTTCTTGCGAGATTTCCTTCTCAAATCGGTAATCGTAAACGACAACTGTAGGTCCACTATACATTGGATGCTTTGGTGAACAACAGACTCTTATCGGGTAGATCTTCGTGAAGGTGAAAGCTGGTTGCCTTGCAATTTTGGAGCAGTCCTAACCTCTCACTCGTACACCGAAAGATGCCATGCAGGCTGAAAGGCAAAAGAAAAAATCAGCACATAAGTGGAAAGCAATATAAATTTACACAAGGAAAAAGATGTACTTCTCTTTGTCAGTTGGCGTTACGATGATTGCAATTGCTTTAGGCAACAACACCTGGTAAGGGTAGTGAGTGTGTAGGTCAATGGACGACATAAAACACGTTGGCTTTGGGTGGGGTCGAAATGCAAAGGAAGCACGCATTAGCACTGTTCAAACATGAAAGACAAATAAAAAAAACGAGATGTTCACTTACGTGAATCCACCCTATTGTCATTAACGATTTTTGAAATTGAATGTTGAAGTATTCTTCTTCGTCCACTGTGAAGCACTGCATCTAAAGAAAACAATGCAAGGACGAGTACTTAGATAAAATCTTCTAAACTACTTAGTGTAACAAAACATAATTCTCACAGTGTTTGCCGTCGCTTCTTGCTTTGGGAAGATGATCTAAATGATGGGGTACTCATCCTGAACCTGAAAAATGAAAACAACAGGCAAAATATCATAAGTATGCAGTCCAAAACACTTAATGATACAAAATGAAAAAGCCTACCAAAATTTCTTAAAGAATTGCGCATGTCTCCAGGTTCTTTCGGGTATTTACACCAACAAACTTGGTGAAAATATCCATCAGTTGACCTGGTTGCAATAAATATTGATAAATTACCGTCAGACTAATAAGACATGAATAAGTGGAGACATGTAGATAAATAAATCGAATACGTACCACGCACACATATTTAAGTGGCGGAAGTTGCGACACACTTATCGATGGAGGAATGAGAGCAATTGTCTCCTGCACCTTGGCAAGCACAGTAGAAGGAGAATGTTGGCTTTTGAGGGCAATGGTGCTGCAAATTTGAGACATGTTATTACGTCACATACAAATAAAGTAAATAATGGACTTTGCGTATAAACTAAATAACTTACAAGTAGTTTGTGCCTTCAGTTGCTGAAGAGGACACTAGAGAGAACGCTGGAAGGGCTGCTAGAGAGGCTGCTAGAGAAGATGATGGAGGGGCTGCTCGTTGCCCAATTCTTTACAATTCAGCCAATATCTCATAATGGTTCTCTGCTGCTCTCTCCTCCATTCTTTGCATTTGGAGTAGTCCCATTTGATGGTGCTTCTCCATTATTTGCATTTTGTGCAGCTCCATTTGATGTAGCTCCTCCATCTGTACAAGTCAGTCCTCCATCCTTCGGACTTGAGCCAACACCATTTCATGCCGCTCCTCTGCTTGCTCCTCCATTTTTCTCATCCAACTGACAATCTCCTCAGACATCAACATAAAGTGAGATGACTGAGGAGGGGCGGAGTCATCGGCTACGTAGTATCATCCTCCATGTGCTGCAGAGGTGGCGATGGAGGCTGTTTCTCCAAGGGGGCTGAAGGCTGTTCCTCCCATGGGGCTAGAGGCTATACAACTGAAAGAAGGGGGGGGGGGGGGGGTGTGAAGTTTGTTTCTTCGGAGCGGGTTTGGATGGAGTCTTGCATACCCATACCCCTTCAACTCTAATGATCCCCATTCGGTTCACTTTCAATTTGTTGTAGACGTCGGTGGTCTTCTTTGATTCTCGCCTCCTCATCTGAGATGGGTATCCCGTAATTCTCAACAATCCCTTAAATGAGCCAATTAAATGGTAGACTCTTGGCCGGGTTGTTAAGTACCTCATAAATGTGACTCCAAATTACATAGCTGATGTCCACTTTCTTTCGGTTGAATATCTTCTCCAACATACAGAGATCCATGTAGCAAACATGGTCTTGATGGACATCCCGAGGCAACATAGTATGCGTCATGATGGTGTGGATCACTCAGGCTTTGGCGTTCAAGTCATTGGACTTTGGCTTCTTGAACGCTGCTATCTCAGGATCATGGTGCAATTTTTGAAGCACTGCTAGATCTTCTCCTCGTCTAATGAAAGGTTGCTTCCGAGACACGTGGTAATAGTGATCGCTTGGTTCCTCCATTGAACATTCAAGCAACAAGTTAATATCCTTAGGAGTCATTCTCAACTCTCATCCAAACATGTAAGTCCGATCTCTAATGGTTGGGTGGACAATTCCAAATTGGCATAAATGAGTTTGACAATTTGTTCACAAAATTTTTTACCCAATCTGCACAACCCAACTAAGCCAATCCACTCAACCAATTCTTTAATTTTTAATTTAGCCAATGACTTAAAATCTATTCTTCTAGATACAATAATTGAACAATGTTTAACATCGGCTTCATACTGTTCTATCACTTTAGTTGTCCTGAAGAGTGGGGAGTGGAACCTATCTGTAACAGGTTGGAAATGGACCTATGGACTTGCTGCTAGGGGTGTTCATAAACCGGTTCGGTTCGATTTTGATATGGAACTGAACCAAACTGGTGTGTTTCGGTTTGGCCATTGCCGAACCGAAACCGAGTTTTTGTTTTTTTGGAACCAAACCACAATTTCAGTTTCGGTTCCAGTTTGGTTTCGGTTTTGCCTTCTTTGTTTTTTCAAATAATTCTTCAATCTTCAGTTCTTCACTCAGCACGCTCTCTCTCTCTCTCTCTCTCTCTCTCTCTCTCTCTCTCTCTCTCTCTTTTCCCAAGCTGAAACCCAACAAAACCAGAAACAAACTACAATCTTCAAGTTTCCTCAATCAGTCGAGAGTATAGAATAAGCACATCAACAACTAAATATTCTAAAACAACAAACTCCTTTGACTTGCAAAACATAAACCAATTAACAACTTTTTAACAACTACAATTTTGAACACACATGGCGAGCAAAGACTACAATATCTTCAACTAATTAACAAATATTTAACAACTAATCAAAATTGCGAGCACAATATCAAAAACAACTACAATATCAACAATATCTTCAACAATTTTGTTGAAAACAGTAGCACAATACCAAAAACACAAACCAATTAACAGCAATCATCAACAATCATCAATCATAAGTTATCATCATTCTCGGGAGTTACCAACAAAACCGTAAGTTATCAACAAAACCATAAGTTGCGAGCAGAGACTAATCGTTGGGAGTCAAATGAAATACGAGATTACGAGTAGGATAGAGAGCACCAGAGAGGTGACTGGAGTTTGGCAAGTGGCAACTTGCGTCTCAGTTTGGTGATGTGAGTCTTTTTCACTAAGCAAGGCGACCCGGCGTCTAGCGATAGAGGGTCCCAAGGGCGAGGGGGTTGCGGGCAAAAATGAAGTAGATGCAGATTGCAGAGCACTTAAGGGAGAAGGCTGAAGCGGGGTTTGGAGAGTGGAGACTGGCGTGCACTGTTGTCTTCCGAGTGCCAAGTCTCTGCTCTGGAGTCTAGACTAGGGCACCGTGAATCGCAACAGGCCCGAGCGCACGTAGGAAGACAAATCGTTTAAGGCAAAAGGAGGACTTCAGTTCGGTTCGATTTTGTAGGATTATAGAAAAACAAATTGACAACCGAATCGACTTTTCTGGTTTTGTAGAATATAAACTGAAATTCAGTTTTACACATTGTAAAACCGATCCGAACCAAACCGAAAGGACCGGTTCTGGTTCTGTTCGATTTTGCACACCCCTACCTATTGCTAGTCGTGGTCAAGGCTGAGGTTGAAGTTGAGGTTCTGCTTCAATCTTGGCTTGTGTAACAGGGGCAACCGTATCTGCTCTAACTTGAACCGCAACTACTACACCTTCAACTGCGGGTGCACCAGCTTCAATCGCGACGTGTACATTGCTATGCAACTGACCGAAAATGAACTCAGTTGCAAGCCGACTGCTTTCACAAGCCGAGTTCGTCGTTTCTGCCTATGGTTGCGGTTGAGATTGCGACGGACCACCCTTTCACTTGAGAGTCAATTTCTTTGTCCTAGAATCCATTGGAATGGATGAAAAAATGAGGAAATTTTCTCTGAGAGTACCAATATTCACCGAGGATTTTGTGGTTTGCTGATGAATCGGTGAAGTCACTGGAGCGCACAATTCATTCTTATATACTAGGGCACAGGAACATAGAATGACACATGATATTTCGCAGTGGAAAGTAGTCATTCCACGGTGAAAAGTTGACATTCCACTGATGAAAATTATCCTTTCACGGTGGAACGTTGTAAATTTTAATTAATATTGACGTATATTAAAACATTAACATTTAAATTTTCGTTCCACAGAGGAACGTGTAATGTTCCATCGAGGAACGAAATTAATATTGTTTGCTGCATCTATTTTTCATAGTTCAGTGGTTAGGTTGTTAGCCAAAATACTTTAGTGATTGACTTATCATTGATAACAAAGTACAGTGGTTGATTTGTTAATTTCCTTTTTTTTTTAATTGAAGTGTAGCTTTGTCACGACTTGCAAGGGAATCGAGACAGAACGGGGAACAACTCGACCTAAATAACAGAATTGCCTGACCCATTTCACTTAAAATTTTATTAACTAATAGTGGAAGACTTAAATATTAGTTATAAGTCAGAGCCCAACAAACGTAGGTTTATTAGGTCCAGCAAGTAATATCAGATACTAAAACAATTTAATCCAATATAAAATAATTGTGCAGAAATTAAAAATAAGAATTACAACTTTTTGATACTAAAATTTACCTTGCAAAAATCTCTCAAGGTAAAATACTAAAGTATTAGAAAATAGAATAGAATTCTGTTGAATGAATCTTGATTCGGCAATGGAAAGTCTTGTTGATAAAATCCTGAAAATGTGTCATTGGGGTGAGTTTACTAAACTCAATAAGGATTTAATAATTTTAATTAAAAATATTATTTAAGCATGCATGAATTTAAAATCACATTTTTTAAATTCACTTTAGAAAAATGCGTACAAAAGGGCATGTGTTTAAATTAACCCACTAATATGTGGCCTTGTTGTACTAATTAGAAATCACAGTAAAAATGAAGTCACTCACGGACTTTGGGCACACTATGCCATAGATATATAATAGAATAAAAGTGATATTCGGTGATTGCGAAAGCCACATAAAATCCCCTTATCAAGTTTAGGGTTTTGCACCTAGGGACACGACATATACAATTGTCTCATTACTCTAGTTAACAACAAACAAACACATTCTCAAACAGTTGAATGTGCATAAAATAAAACAGATCCTTAACCAAGTTGATCAAACTTGGTTCAAACAACCGAGTTGATACAAAAATATAATATACATGCTTAATTTAAACGTGTACAGTGAAAAATTAAATATAATTTAAAAGTCTAACGGCCATAAAATGGACACGTCGTTTTTATATAAGACACATATTAAAATATTTATTTTATAAAAATTATGCAATGTAGTGCATAAAAATAAATCTCTACCTTAAAGAGGCTCAATAATCCAAGTAGCCAAAAATCAACATCCTTAGATTCTTAATTTAATAATTGGGTACCTCCAACCGTATTCCGATTCTGCTAGCAAAAATCTCCTCTTGCAATAGCGCAAATTCAGCATTTCGTCTCTCAAAAACTGTGCGTTTTCCTTCCCAATCGAGAGGTACATGAGAGATGGAATTTTTCCACAAAAATTGGAATCGAAGAGTTGAAAATTTTGTACTTACCGTGGCGATGGTGACTCTGTCACAAGTCTCAAATCCCACACTCAAAACTCCCAAAATTCCACTGCCGATGGAATACATTTTGTCATGAGAGAGAGAGAGAGAAAGAAGGTTGAAGAGGGTTAGGGGCAAGGCTTTGGCACTTAAGCTTTGAGGAAGAAGAAAAATTTGAAAAGGGAGCATTTGGAGGAGAAGTACGGGGAAGGAAAGAGCATGCGAACTGGGGTGAAGGTTACAAAATTTAATTTAGCAAAAAGGAAAATTTACATATCGGGTTTTACAAGCTCGTATTTTTCCTATTCTATCGACCTTTTTGATATGGCAATGACATTAAGTATTTCAAAATTGCAGGGCTGTTCCAGTTTGCCTTGTGATAGAACATTAGACGGGAAGTTCATTTATAGTCATTCAACCATTTCGGTTTTTTTTTTTGGGTTAATAAAAAATGTGATGTATTTTTTTAAGGAACAGATGTTCTTCAATTTGCAGATGATTTCTTATGATGAAACAATCTCAATGGTTAATTTTGATTATCAGCTAGCAATGTACATCCAATGTAGTTATCAAAATCTTAACTGCATTATCAAAGGTATATTCTAATGTCTATCTAGCTAAATGCATGTAATATGTATGCAAACACATCCAATGAATATTTAATGCATATTCATTATTATAATTTATACCAACATGTGCTAATTTTTATAATGTTCTAATGTTAATGTCAATATCAACATATAACATTGTGAGATAGTCACCACACACCTTAGATTTCCACGGAAAGTATACAAACTCGAGTTCTGTGTGGCCCTAGATGCCAATTACCTCATGAGAATTTATGGAGCTGTAGGATGATCCCATTTACACGATAACTGACCACAATCACACCAGGAAATATATCATTGTTCCAATGATCATCTTCTAGCACCACAAATCGCAACCAACTTGACTAATGATGCTAGAAGATATGCATCACCTAAATATGAATGTTACATATACATTGGGAATTAAGGTCAACTAACGTGTGTCTGCCTAGCATACTATAAAATTACATTTGGCACACATGTTAGCCAAATTGTCATCCATGCATTCACCATGCAGTTGTGATGCATGAACACACAATGTTATGCCAGGCGCACACCAATACATTTATATAATATTAATACACATGAATATCATTTTATTTTCTTCTATTAGATCTCATGATGCATGTATCAATGGCTAACCATCACACACACACATATATAACTCTAGTCGTGCACAATGTCCATTTAATTTCATGAATTCCACTCAGCGTTATAATTCCAAATACCGTGGCATTCAATCTATTTGCTCAATGTTGTATGTAATATGAATCATGCAACTTATGTTATTTCTTAAAAAAATTTTGTATTAATTGTGTCAATAGCTTCATTTAGGTTTTATTTAATCACGTTTCGAATTTCATGACAAATTGATACCTAAAACTCCCAAAAACATAATTTTATCGTATTGTGCATTGTTTGAGCGTTGTTGCACTCTATGGGGCGCAGTAGTATGCATCCTAAATTTAATTTATTTGAGTGCTATTGCACTCTCCCGAATTGCTACTGCACTCATGCACTATGTTAAAACTCATGCAGAGCATAGTTGCGCTCCCCATGAACGCTGCTATGCTCCGAATGAGCAATTTTGAATTTTTCCATGATTCTAATATGATTTCCATAAAAATTATTAGTTTCCAAATGTTCTAAGCCTTATTACATGTTAATTTAACCACCAAGAATGTTTATATACCATTTATTTCAAGAATTATAACAAATTTAACACAATTTTTGCATATATTCACAAATTGAAAAGTTAAAGAGTTAATTACCTCAAATCTTGGTTTCGATATAAGATTTTTATACCAAAATGTTCCTCTTAATGTCGGAAATACTTTTTGTGTTTGAGGTTTTCATCAAAACCTAACAAATAGTCCGATTTCTTCTCCTCTCCTTTTCTTTCTTCCATCTCTTTCATTTCTCTTCCTTCTCTCACGATATCCATCCCAAAATCAGCCACTTGACAAATTGTATACGTTTTGTCTTGTCCAAATGACATTTTTACCCTTAAGTTGATGTATCGTTACAGTAAAACTAAATTTAATTATAATTAAACATAATTAATTAGTTTAATTAAACTATGACACGGTTGACACCTTATTAGTCGATAATTTTTCATCGGATAAATAATGAAAGCAGTCACCACATTTCCATATGATCTGCTTTATACTCCTCAATTCCAAGCACAACACTCACTTTCAACTTTCCAAAGTTGAAAGTCAACATTTTTCGATTTCAAGGCCATATGTTAACTTCAAAGTTGAAAGTCAACATTTTTCGATTTCAAGGCCATATGTTAACTTCTAATTTGTGTAACGTATCCGTTTCGGCTCTAATTGACTTAACTTTACGATCAATTTGTTTCTTAGGGTTTCTGGTTTAATATCCTAATTCAGTTTTTGTTAGTGAATTTTCCAACTGAAATCATCTCAATCAATAACTTCTAATGCAATAATTTTATTTCTAAACTTTCGTTACTTTTAAATTTTTTATTTTTTAAAATCACAATTAATTATCTAATCGTGATTATTATGATTAATCTTACCCCAAACCATCATAATAATGAAAAAAAATGAAAAACTATAACTTCTAACACAATCTAATTAAATTAATACTTGCAAAAAAAAAATTCTTGAAAATACAATGATTGTGCTCTCATTTTACTAATGCAAATCAACTTGACAACCAAATTATACCAGACGATATAGAAATGGACTAACAAGTAGAAAATTTTGGAAATCAATTTCTCTATCGCTAGATGCTTTATTAAAATCTAAAAATAATTAAACAATTATTAGTTATGTATTGTTATCTTCATTGCATAAAAGACTTCTATTTGAGGAAAGAGGCTCTAAATAGGCCAAAAATTGAACCCTCCACACAATTATTTTTTATTTTTTGAATTAAAATCTTGTTGTGTTCATAAGATTCTACATTTCAAAGCAAAAGACAAGAAATTTGAGTTGAAGTGAAGATACTTTTGAGATGATAAACATGAGTTTGGTCCTTACTCTCCAATAAAAAAAATCTAAGAACAAAATCAAAATGAGATTGTGTTTGCTCCCCATTTCTTACATTATCCATATAACTCCACAAAACACCCACCAACAAAATAATGGTACTTCCAAAGTTTCAATGTTTATCTTTATTTTTATATAAAAAAGTAAACTTTTTAGTGATAATAGAAGGATTGATTGATCTTTGAGAGATTATTCTTGTCTTCATCTCTCTTACTTTCTATAGTTGAGAAAAGATCCATCTTTTTTTGGGTCTATCAATTTCATGGGTTTTTCTCTTCTTTGAGAACTCATTGTCCCCACTTTCATTGTATTTTTTAAAAAAATTTAAATAATAGTATTAATTATTTTTATGTGCATGTCATTGTGACAACTCCACCATGTTAGTTGCTTCATTGATGAATGTTGACGTGCCTTCCATCTCTCTTTCCCACCTGATGTTTCCTGTCCTTTTGTGAGATGTTTTGGAAGTTTTGAAATTTTAAAACTTTTATGAGACATGGGTTTGCTTTGCTAGGTTGAGTGTATATCACTTTGATGATATATTTAGAAACACCACAAGACACAAACCTCTTGACCACCTTAAAATTTTGGCCTTTGCTTGACCAACTTTGGATGTGTAATTATTGAGCTCACATTATGATGTATGGCAACAAGTGGAATTTGCAATATACTCTCTCTTAATATTGTCTTTTAAGTTTTCAAGTTTGGTATAGGTGAGGGGTCCAACCTCTAAATGCTCAAAGGCAGGCCATATGTGCTAACTCATTGAGTGAGGGCAAGAATAACCACAAACTTAGTTAAATTTAAGAGAGTTGCATAGTCACATATCATTATAATTGTCTCCTTAAACTAAGAAAACTCATTTATAAGGTAAGTCCTAAAAATAAATTTATGCAGACTTCAACTCAAAACAGACAGTGTATTATTGACCAAAACAAACTTGAAACTATAGCCATTTGAAACCTCTTAATGACTTAACATGGGGATTGTCTTGAATATCTACTTCTTTTGACTAATAATAAGTATCTTTTGGACAAAGATGAATCCCTAAATCACGAAAATTGATATTAAGGTTCAGACTTTTAAATTCTCGCACAGTAATTTTATAATTTATTGCACTATTTTTCTTGTGATCATTATATGGACCTCGTCCCATTTTTTTTTATGTGTTATGCCTTTGATTTTGATTAAGTTTTTTGTTGCAAACTAGGACTTAGGTTAGACAATCAGTTCCCTTTTGAAGATATGGTCGTTCGATTCGAAATTTCTATTAAATCCGCTTTCAGATATTGACCCTTCAAATCAACTGGGCCTAAGCCCACCAAAATAGTTTAAATAAACTATACTTGGAAATGTCGAATTTTACGTACTCTTTGCAGTTGCGAATCCAGTCCTTCAACATCAGAATCTCTCCCAATTTTCATCGAGTTTTGTAACTGGTCGACTATGTTTCCATGAACTTTAACATGACCTAATCACATTCTAAACATAATTTAATTAGCTACCTATTTTATTTGTTTAATAAAAAATAAATGATTAAAATAAAAATTTCTCACAAGGATAATCTTTTTATTTTGTGATTTTTATATTAGAAAAAATGAAATTGAAATACAATTATAGCGTTTACTTAAAAAGATACCATATGACAAAACGAAATTGATTTTAATTTATATATGATGTGACAATCTCAACCTCATTGTCTGGTTAGTAAAAGATATCAAAGTTGAAAAAGTTTAGAGCATTTTCTCCACTTTATGCTTGTTGCAACATTTGGAAGTAAACCTGTTCTTTCATAGACAGTGAGCAATCTTCTTCGCAAGATCTTGTCTTCCTAAACTAATTTTTATTGAGTTTGACATTTTCTTTTTCTTTTTTTTTCTTATATATATATATATTATAGTTTCATGTTATGTGTTCGATACTTGTTTAATATTTTTAATAATCACTATTAATTATGTTACTAAAGTAATGAGATCACTCTTTAGAAAATTAACCTATTAAAAAGGTGAATTAGTAGAGATGATTTAAAATAAAGAATAGAGAAATTAACAAAATAACTATTATACTATATGATCAATCAATGATAAGTTAATCATTAAATAATTTTTGCTAACAACTTAAACACTGAACTATGAAAAATGGAAGACGCAAACATCACCGTTACATATTGAAAGAAACAGGAATGCGAAGACGATGCTGAAATATGCTCACTGTAATTTTAATTTTATTTTAGTTTTATGTTAAAATTGCAATAATTGAAGCAAGATTACCGCAAAGACAATGCCGGTAAGCTCTGGCGGCCTTCTTGTCGTCGATAACAATTCTCACGTTTTTAGTTTTCAAAAAACGTTGTAGAACGTCGGCATGACTCTTCCTGGTCCATCATCAACTTCTAGTTCTCATCATCATCTTCTCTTTTCTCTTCCTGATCCATCGTTTTCGTCTAGTGCTCATCATTAATGCCTTACTTTTTGCAAAGGAAAGTAATCGTTACTCTCTAGAACGTTGTCGTTTATTCGTGGAACATTGTCATTCTTATGTGTAACGTTGTCTTTATGCGGCGGAAAGCAATATTTTAAATCTGTTTAGTAGAAAGACAACGTTCTGTCACTGAAAAATAACATTCCACAACAGAACGACAATATTTTTTAACAGAAAATGTAACCGTAATGTTTTTTTTGTTTATTTATCGTAATTCAGTATTTAAATTATTAACAAAATTTATTCAATGATTAATTTATTATTGATTTTACATAGTTATTTTGTTAATTTTCTTAAAAAATATTATTATAGCAAGCTTGAGATGTTTAATATACTAGCTTTAAAAAAGGTATTATTTTTTTTTTGGGAAATATGGATTATCAATAAGCTATTTCTCCTCCAAATAATCATATTGAAAAATTTTTAAAGGGAAAATGACAAATCGACCATTGTATTTTATAATTAATGACAAATCAACCACTAAAGTATTTTTGTTAATAACTTAACCACTGAACTATAAAAAATTGACGGAGTAAAAACCATGGTTACGTTTTCCATTAAATAGCGTTGTCGTTTCTCTGCGGAACGTTGTCTTTCCTCTACGGAACGTTAGATTTTCGCAGTGGAACGTGAGTCCTTAAAATATAACTCAAGAAAATCGACATTCCCGAGAGGAATGTTGTCTTTCTACAGAAGAATGTTGTTTTTACTTTGCAGAAAGTTGACATTCTGCTACGAAAAGACAACTTTTTGCTAGTGAAAGAGAACATTCCGTAGAGGAAAGTTCTTTTTCCACAGAGAAATGTCTGCAAATAAAAAAAATTTATTGTCTTCTTCGTAGAAAAACACAGACAATACAGACAATGTATGATTCTCTTATGGAAAGTAAAATAATTCTAAATCATCTTAAATCTAAAACATTAACATTATTTTACAAAATTTTCTAAATTATAAAATCCAAAATTTTCTAAATCTATTCTCTATGGATATAAACTCTTTTCTACTGAAAGTCTTTTATAAAATCACGAGTAGTTTTCATTTTTTCTATGGGTATTTTCTTTTTTCCACTGTAATTTTCAGAAAGTTAACGATGATATTCGCAATGACAATTCTTCATAATTGAGTGATTAAGTTGTTAACAAAAATACGTTAATAGTTAACTTATCATTAATCACAAATTACAATACTTGCATTGTAATTTCTCTGTTTTTCTTTTAAATATGTTGATCAACTATACGTTCTTGTTTGTCATGTATTTGATGCGACATCAGGGCAGTGGATGATGTATGGGCACAAAACTTTCTTATACATCAACATTTAAATAAAAAATTTGCAAAATAATAATAATATTATTATTTTTGTTTTCAAAATATATTTAATTAATATGATATGATCTGATCACATAAGACCATGACAACTTGTCACTAGTTCATTATCTTAATAATACTAAATAAATAAACAATAGATAATCTTATTTGATGTTCACAAGTAAGATTTAGTAAAATATGTTAAACGACATGTAAACTGCTGTTTAGATCTGAATGACTTTGCTCATTTATAGATTAGATTTTTTTTTTTTAACAAACCGAAACTCCATATTTAAGGTGTCAATAATTCAAATTTTGCCATCAATTTATTTGTTAAATTTAGTATATGTATTATCGGTGTACATCGAACTCTATCACACAATCAACGGAGTTAGAATTCAAGATAGAAATCATCATAAGATTAAAATCATGTTAAAATACCTTATTAAATAAAAATAAAGAAAAATTAACAAAACAAATACTTTAGTTTGGGGTAAAAAACACGGTAAACCATGAAGAATTTTTGCAAACAACTAAAACATCAAAGTATGGAAAATAAACGACGCAAACCTTCCCGTCATGTTTTCCATCCAAAATTGTAGAGACAAACACTGCAGCCACTCTAACGTCAAAGTCCGTCCTAAAATTTTCGTTTTTCCTTATCTGAAAAATTTTCTCCTCACTGTCGATCTCGTCCATCGGCGTCAACCTCTAAAATTGATGTTAAACTCTTAATCCTCCAAGAAAAATGAATTTCACTATTAAATTCTACATTGCGATTGAAAAGAAAATCGAACATTCAAGAATTTCAAAGCTTACCACGGTGAAGGACGTTCGTCGAAAACCTCCACCCTCCACCCTCCTCTGTGTTGTCGGCTCACCATAGAGAAAACAAAGTTGATCCATATTGCCAGAGGGACGTTCGTCTTAAGCAAGTGACGTTCATTTTGAACTGAGGGACGTTCACTTTAAGATGAAACGACGTTGTCTTTGTCCGTTTTAAGCAAGGGACGTCTGTTGTTAGCTGAGGGACGTCCGTTTTAAGCTGGGAACGACGTTGTCTTTGTCAATTTTAAGCGAGTGATGTCCGTCATAGGTTGAGGGACGTCTGTTTTAATTGAGGGACATTTGTCGTAGGTTGAGGGATGTCCCTCACTTAAAACGGACGTCTCTCAACTTTTGACGGACGTCCCTTTCTTAAAACGAACATCTCTCAACTTTTGACGGAAGTCCCTCAATTCAAACTCTAATAAACTAAGTTCAATGAATTATAGGGACGTCCATTTTATGTTCGAGAGATGTCCTTCGCGATTATATAGACTGATTTAACGTTCAGTGAAGTCCCTTGAACATGAAACAGACGTACCTCAGCCAAAGGTGGACGTCCATTTCAGCCTGAACGATGTAGTCTTAAGTCGAGGGATGTCTGTTGTGAGACTAGAGATGTTCGTTATGGGCAGAATGACGTAGTCTCAAGTTGAGAGACGTCCGTTTCTAGAAGAGGGACGTCCGTTATGTGAAAAGGGACATCCGTGTTGGACTGAAGACGTTCGTCTTAATTGAGATAGCTTGCCTTTTAAAAAAGCGGGTGACTTTCATGTGGCCCTTCAATGTTAAAGCCTTTGGAGTCCATCCTGGCCGTCAATTCTGATCGAGGGACGTCTATCCTTGATCCAACGACCATGAACCATCGTCCACCATCGCCTTTGGAAAATGACAAACTTTATCCTCGCCGTCCATTCTGATCGAGGGACGTTGGTCCCCAATCCAACGACCATGAACCATCGTCTGCCATCGCCTTTGGAAAATGACAAACTCCATCCTCATCGTCCATTTCGATCCAGGGACATTCGTCCTCAATCCAACGGCCATGAACCATCGTCCGCCATCGCATTTAAAAAATGAAAAACTCCATCTTTGCTATCCATTCCAATTAAGGGACGTCCGTCCTCGATCCAACGACCATGAACCATCGTCCGCCATCGCCTTTGGAAAATGACAAACTCCATCCTCGCCGTCCATTCCAATTGAGGGACGTCTGTCCCTCGATCCAACAGGCAGGATAGACGTCCCCGATAATTGAGGTCCTTTCTCCCCCTGTTGGATTAGCGTTGGACGTCCCTCATTGTTGCAGGACGTCTCCGTTCAACGGTCTTTGGCATTAATGAAACCACAACGTTAAAGTAGATGGATTTTGACGGCTAACGTAACAGCAATGTTTGCGTCGATATTTTTTTATAGTTCAATGGTTAATTTGTTAGCAAAAATATATTAGTGGTTGTCTTGTTATTAGTCGCAAAGTACAATAGTTGATTTATCATTTTTCCTAATTTTTATTATGCTTTTAATTCAACTTTTCAGTTCTTTTCTTTTGATTACAAAGTTGAGACCAATTCCTTGCAAGTAGGGCACTCAAACTAGTACTTTTTTTTTCATCCAACAAAGAAATCTTTGTAATCTTTTTGCCATCATTTACATGGAAAAAGCAATAATAGAGTGGTGTCGAGGGTACCAGAATGTCTGGTTCATTAGCATCGTTTCAAAGTCAATTAATCAAAATCAACTTTACTTTAAAAGAAAACAAAAAATGATAATAAAAAATATTAGGTACGTTCTAATTTCAACATCGTGAGTAGTCATGCAGAATAATTGATCAAAATATTGTGGCAAGTGAGGAAATCACCATAAATTTATCGTAAAGACAAAGGAACTTTCATAACTCTATCTCATCTGATACAAAGGAGACTCAAGACCAAACGACAAACGATCCGGTTTGAAAAACAAACCGAGTTATTTAGCCCATAAAATAAAATTTGACAGGATCCAATCAAACTGAATTAACTTATAGGTTCAATAGTGACATAAGATAAAGTAGTACTATCACGATTAGGAAGGGGGACTTAAAAAAATATCAAGCCAAACGACCTAATTTTCGAAGAGAACCTGGTTACCTAGCTCAAGGTTAGGTTCGCAGCGAAAAAATTAAACCTTAACCTAAGGCGTAACCCACACGAGAGGAGCTTAGATCCATGTAGCAATCACAATAATGATGCAAGTAAAAATATATAAGTTAAATCTAACACCGTACAGTCAAATCCCAAACATTTAGTATAATCCAAATTATTACAATACGTCTAAGCAATATCCTTACCCAAAAATAAAATAAGTTATAAGGAAAACAAATAAATGGAAGCTTCTTGACATGAACTCCAACAGTTCTAACCACTCTTGTCTTTACTTGGGAGGGAAGATCGTTGGGATAAGTGACCAACTAAGTAGAAAACTTGTACTAACTGCAATGCATGTAAATCTTTTTTTTTACCTTTTCTCATCAAAACCATGATCTAGAGATCTAGAGAGATATGCATTCATTAAAATCATTTTCAAAATTCTTATTACCATATTAAGAAAAACTGGCCTCGAAGGCCTCCAACGAGATATCGATTAAAAACATGGTTGTATATATAAATAGTTAATACAAAAATACTCTCGTTTTATTTTCATACTGAAACAAGTCATTAGTGAAAATGAGGGTGTTGGACCGTATGCATGCCTATAAAGGGGGGTGAATTAGGCATTCTAACTTTTTTGTGTGATATTAATTAATCTATTCTTAAGTGATTTATCACAAATATAAATTCAAACAATAACAAATATAAAGAGTTGGGATAGAGATATGACACCAGTTTGTTCATGCGGTTTAGCAAATCCCACCTACGATCGCGCTCCAAGTTCCCGAATTGGAGATCCTTAATCACCCAACCTCCCCGGTTGGTGATGATTGACTTCACGGGTGTCAACCAAACCTTTACAGACTATTCTCAGGGCGTTACCCTCTGGATTGATCTTCACAAGTGTCAATCTAGCCTTTGACTGTTTGCGGGGCGTCACCTTTGTTTGCCGATTGGTTACAAATGCAGAAGCTAAAGTTCAAGTTAGAACCTAACTCTCAAATAGACAATCTCAAGTTTAGGGATGAGAGAGTTAGGTCTATGCACTCAAAAATAGCAAGAGATAGAGTAGGAGTTTGTCAATCTCTCTTCGTTGGATTGTTGTATTTTGATTGGATTTATGCATCCAACGAGCAAATACATCGAGCAAACACATCGTTGTCAAAAGATAGAGTAGTCCCTTAGACAAATAAGCCACTTAGGCTCTGATACCACTTGATGCACCTCTAAGTGCAAGGATGCAAAATCACTCCAAGTGCTCAATCGGCTAGTCCCTAAGCAGAGCCTTCACGTTTAAATAGATATAACTTCCAGTGTAGGTATCCAAATACATTCAAATTTGTAGGGTTCCAAGAATGGCTAAAGACCAAGCTCCAGTTCAAAATTTTTAATAAAAAAAGCTATGTAACGAGAGTTATACATGAAACAAAATTCTACCCTGAAAACAATTTCCACAAAACAGATTAAGCGATCTCCAAATAACTAGGCACAAAATCACTAGCATAAATCCAAACGTCATAAAACAAATACATCAATTTCATCAAAATCCAAAGGGGAACAAACTTGACAAACTCCTACTCTATCTCTTGCTCGTTGGATTGTTGTATTTTAATAGACAATCTCTCTTCCTACTCAAAAATAGCAAATACATCGTTGGATTGTTGTATTTTAATAGACAATCTCTCTTCGTTGGATTGTTGTATTTTGCAATCCGGAGTGCTTCAATTTACAGAAACTGCTCAATCGGTCGACCACCCCCTTGTCTGGTCGACCGCCTCTTAGCCGTTGAAATGTTACCGTTGAATTTTGATGACTGTTGGAAAGTAGCCGTTGCGTTTTCAGTCGAAACGGTCGATCGTTTGGCATACCGGTCGACCGATTCCTTCATTGCAAAAGTTTGAGCAATCTGCCATTTTTGCGGTTGAACAACCAGTCGACAATTTCTAACTGGACAGCTTCTTGGTCGACCTTTTCCCACTGTTTAGTCAGTCGATCAACTGGTTGACCTTTTTGCACTGTTAGTCGACCTCTTCGTCCGTTTTGTCATGTCTTGAATTCTCTAAGTCCCAATGATCATACTATAAGTTACATGGACTTAGGTAAACATGTTAGTAAACAATAATAACCGTATTAAGAGTATTTCCAATAACGAGTAAACGAATTTACTTAATTCAAAAAAATGCGTAATAAACAACTTAATTATATAAATAAAACCGTCATCATCAAAACAAATAACATAATGTCTATTAGGACAACAGAGGGATCACACAAGGACTCCTCCGATCATACTAGGGGTGTTCAAAACCGAACCGGAACCGGTAAACCGAACTGCAACCGATCAATTTGGTTTGGTTCGGATCGGTTTTGAACACCTTGGAACCGATCTTCAGTTCTATTTTGTAGAAATTGAAGTTATCGGTTCGGTTTTTGGTTTGACTCATTCAAAATCGATACTAATTAAACCGAACCAATAAATTTATAATTTTTATTAAAAAACTTGGTTTGCAATTTGGTTTAAAGCTAATATTAAGCAATTATTCAATAAATTGTTATTTGTTTAAAACTAAGTCTCACAATTGTCTAAAATTTAAATTATTTGATTGATACCTAAATAATAATTGAATTATTGACTAATTAGCTCTTAAATTGTACTAATTAGTAATTAAATTATTAATAAAATTATTGAATTATACTAATTAATGATTCAATTAGTAGATTATACCGTAAATATATTAATGAATTATACTAAATAATTATTAAATAGATTGATTATTACTTGATTATATGATTGAATTTTATATTATTATTACTTGATTATATAATAAGTAGGTTCAGTTTTGATTCTTAAACGGTTCGGTATCGGTTCCATTTTTTACAAACCGAAAAAAGTCGGTTCGGTTTTGGTTCGATCTTAAAACCAACCGAATTGAATCGACTTTTGCACACCCCTAGATCATACACATAGAACAACGGCAACCGTTTCCAGGCAGCACCTCATGAGCCAAGATGAAGAAATGATGACGGTTCAAAGACCCGACAGCATCACCTAGGTTGCAAGCGAGCAAGGCTCTGTGACGACACAACTCGTATGTAATCAAAACATCCTGATCAGATTTATGAATTCGAAACCCAATGAGTGCGTCATCACTACCTTATTACTCATTTTTGTAATGTGAATATAGTCATCTTCACGTAACAGAAGATGCATCGAGATAGCCTCGAAAAGCTTTGACACCGAGACCATTTAAAGCATCACAAGAATTCATTCCCCAAATAAATAGTCACCGACAAAGAAACTATTACGCACACAAAAATGTAAATATGTAAAATCCATGTACATATAACATAAAATCAGACGTGCTGTCGAATAGTCCCCGTCAATTTTTATATGTGGCAACTTACAAAAATACAGTTTCAAAAACTAGTGCAATGCAATGCAATTAAGTATAAAATCTCTACTTCAACGGTGGTCTCTCTTTTTCCCATAAAGAGCATCAACTTTAAGTATCGATTCAACCCAAAGAGTTCACAAACTAACTTAAGGAAAATAACAGGGAATGGGTCCCGTACAGAGCTAGGATATCCAAACTGGAAAATCAACACCAAGACTGCAAACATTGTTAGGCTCACAACGCCTTGTGGCAAGGACTCAACTCAGAAGGACCCAACGAGGATACATAAATAGACTCCGCAAGATTTCGTGTTGTGTATAAATTCTACCCCTTGTGCGGAAGCCTACGCTTCCGTTGTGAAAGTTTACACTTCCGTTGAAGCCCTTGCTTCTGTGGAAAGACAGGTGTAACGCACTCCAACGGACACGTAAGTCTTGCGGAGACTCAACTCCCACTGTCATGTGCACGCGGAACATGCGTCACTTAAGTTACCGCAGAGGCCTAAGATTTCGCAGACATATGTCAACCATAAGAGCTTTCCTCTTGTTGACACCGTTTCCATAGATGCCTATGATCCCTCAGACACATGTGTCCTCCGCGAAAGCTTTTCTCTAACGAATGAGCTAGCTTCCACAGACACCAACGTTTTTGCGGAAGCTTACGCTTTTGCGGACACAAACATTTCCTCGAAAGCCTTTGATTCGGCGAACCCCAAATAGTTTCACAAACACGTATACACCGTAAAGACACTCATGCGGAAGCCTACGCTTCCATAGACATGTGTGTTTCCGCAGAAGCTGCCTTTCACAGACACACGTTTTCACAGAAACCTATCTTCCACGAACACAAACGGTCCACTGTCTCCACGAATGGAGCTCCGACACAATCCCACAAGGAGAAGTGCCACATTGTGCTCATTCTCTCCTCAAAAAGGCCCAAACCTTCGCACAACTCCAAATTTGTTCACGCTGATACACATCGAGTTTTGAGCTCGAATATGAAATCCAACCAGAGACTCAACACTAGGACACAAAAGGGACAAAGAGAAGCTTACCCTCAAAGTCTCTTCACAGTTGAATAGAAATTTAGGCCTCGTGAACGATTTCCCAAACTCTCACGGTAGCCAGAATGGACACTCTCACTCGATACTATTCACTCTTGTTAGTGGCACTATTCACCCATTAGCGACAGCTTGACTATTTGACCAAGACTTTACAAGTGGCTAAACTTGATTGCATTGCAAAAGAATTCAAGTTAAATGAAATATGTTGACCAGTGTGATGCGGAGAGTCTACATGACAAGATTTTAAATTCTCATGTAAATATTTATCAGAATTAGAAAGAAAAATAAATAACTAAAGTCAATCTCTAACCTCACAAATAAAGTCTCTCAAAAATAGCAGTAACTATAAAAGAAAAATAAATTGCTAATCTCACATTGCTCAGACAACTGGGGTTTTTTCCAAATTAAATCCTGAAAAGAGGGGGAGTTGTATGAGGTGAGTTGACTAACTCAGTAGGGGTGAACTTTATATGGAACAATATAATTAAAGAATATGTGAGCATGCCAGGTTAAAACAGATTATGCAGAATCAAATAAAACACAATAAGGTAAGTTCTCAAAACAACCCACTATAGAGTGAAACATAATATAAAATAACTCACTACTGTAAATTTTAGTGAAAATAGAGTCACTCACAGATTCTAAGCATACCATGTCATCAACAGTAACAATAATAGCGATACTCAACGATCGCAACAGTTATGAACGACCTTAATCACGTTTAGGGTTTTGTGCCTAGAGACACGACACATACATCTGTCTCATTACTCTAGTTAACAATAACAAATAAACACATCTTCCAACGATCGAAAGTGTGTAAAGGAAAACTTGACCACCACATAAGTTGATCAAACTTGATTTACACGATTAAGTTAATTAATGAAATTAAACATGCATGCTCAATTAAACATGCATGCTCAAGTTAATAAATGAAATTAAACATGCATGCTCAATTAAGTAGACAATATGACAAACTGACGAGCCATCAAATGGTCACGTCACTTTTATGTGAGAATACATCTCAAAATAAGTTTTTGGAAAACAATGCAATATTGGACATAAAACAAATCTCTACCTCAAACGGACCTACTAATAACCAAGTCAAAGCCCAAGTAAGTGAGAATTCAACCAGTCCAAATTTCTCAATAATCCGTTGGACCTATCAAAGTATATATGTTCAAATCAATTTACTTTTCTAAACCTTTAAAGATTTGTTAGAACTCATAACCGGGATAGTAACCAACTCGTGGAACTTCAAGAACAATTCCAAAAAAAAAATTTGACTTTTTAGAATCCGATCTCGTCGACCTTGAAAGCAGTTTGGTCGACCGCTCTTCAAGCATCCGGTCAACTGTGGACTAGGTCTGATCGACTGCAAACTGGGTCAGTCGATCGATTCTAGGACGAGCATCTGCTCATCAAACGTTGTCCACCCTACAACACTCCGGTTGACCAGTTTGAACCCCAGTCGACTATGCATTGTGATACCACCATGATACTCCAAAAAACTCCAACTTTCTATCAAAATTTTCAACTTTAAACACTTCAGAATATTTTCAAGAGTTAATTTATATCAATTCCATGTATAAATTTAAAATCTTTGAACTCGAAAATGATTTCCAAACTTTCTTAACAAACTCTAAAATGGATGATCGGCAACAAAAATTTGGGTTTTACCTCTTGAGAACATTCAATCTTCTGAGTCCCTTCCGTCCAAAACGAAACAACTCGGAACATAATCCCTAAATCAAAATCTGTGATTAAATTTTTGATTCACCGAAAGAGTTTTTGCTACAGTACAAATGGAATTTCACTTACTTTTCAATTTTTGACTCAATGAACGTAGCTTTTCTTCAACGGAGTCTCACCCTTTACAGATAGAAGGATTCCTTTATAGGTTGCAGAACACTAGTAAAGGTTCTGTACTAAGAGAGGAAGAGCCATTTAAGGAGAGAAACTCTGTCCCGTAACTTCCCCCCACAAAAGGAGGAATTTGATTTACTAATTAAAAATAAATAGAGTCTTACTTTTCAAAATCTACTGCTGTTACACCATCGGAAAGCAAACCAACTTTTGGTGGATAATGAAAGAACATTATTCATCAATATTTTTTGAAACATCCACCAAACCTAGATGTTTTGGTTCATATAAACTCCAACTCACTAAGTGTTGGAGAGAACTTAATGTCTCCTTGTACATGTATAAAACTCCGTCACGCAACATACTTTTTTGTTCTCTAGTACCTTGTTAAATTTTTAATTCTCACTCATTCATTTTTGTTGGAACATTGTTAATTTGATCACCGATCTTAATGTTTAACACTTGTATCATTGTGGGATTAAATCATTGTTCCTTGCACACTGGTGATGCTTGACAGCTAATGTCATAAAACGAGAGAGCAAAAAATCTTACTAGTAGTAATTCAATTAGTATTTGTAGCAACTCGTTTGGTGAAAATGAGGATGAACCAAAATCATATAATTATGAGAACCCTGGTCATATAAAAAAGAGTTGCACAATTCTATTTCAATTTGAAAAAACATATAAGAGGATAATTTATAAGTTAGTTTCAACTCAAGGAATGATATTATATTAGTTATATAGGAATTTTTAATACATTCCACAAATCAATTGAAATTTGATTTGCTTTTACTTTCATTGATGTCTTTTGGGTGATGTTTTTATGGGTAATACTATCTTAGAAATAGATTTTTTTTTTTATCTTAAATGTTGAGTTATATGTTATTTTATACTTCAAGTTGGTCATTAACATCACTAATTTTTTTGGATAAAAAATGAGAATTTGTTCTAACCAAATAATAGTGGCAACCTATTATGTAAGGATAACAATGGTAAGGGGTATAGCTAATAACAGAAGACTTTAACAAGATGCGTGTTGGATTAAGATTCAAGAATAAATCTATACAAACTTCGGCACAAGGGCAAACTGTATCTTGATGTCAAGGAAGCTGCTAAGTAGTAGTAGTGATATAGTAAAGTAACACTACTTAAGGAGATTTAATGCTGAAATCGAATATTATTGTAACAACCCGACTTTTTATAATCTTTTGAAATACGTGAAATTTAAAACTTTTATAAAGCCGCTAAAATCTTTGTTAAAACTTTATTACTTTAATTAGAGTTCAGCCGTACCGTTGCTAACCCTTTCGTTATACCCAATATGAAAATCGTTATAAGGATTGAAAAGCTATAGTTATAAAATTGTTTCTCAAAACGTAGCAGAATCCAAATCAAGAAACATAACGGATTCATCAAAATATATCGGAAGCGTAAATAACTCGTTTAAGAAATACTGAACAAAGCATTACATGTTAATTTACAAAACATATTTATCTTTTACTTCCCTTAGCCCAGCCACCCACAAGTTTCCCCGTGCAAATGCTTCATCAACTGCTTCATCGTCTGTTGCGTACGTGTACCTACACCACAAGTAATACGTGTGCCTAAAGGCCCAGTAAGGAATTTGGGGTTATGCAGTATGTTATGCCTCTCTTTAGTTCTTTTGGAATGGGTACCGCCCCAAACCAATCTTTTCATTACATTTGTTCATTACTCGTACGTCTAGCGGGATATTGAAGGACCCATATGGGATGCTATAGTTTGATCTGTTTCTAACCTCCTGTGTGCAGCTAGTACCGTTCCCGACAAGGTAGGGGTGTAACCTAGCTGCCAGACTAGATCCGAACTACCCATCCGCCCCCAACTCCCCATCATTCATTCATTCATTCTTTATCATTTTTCCTCACATAATGCATGTGAGTACCGCCTCCAAGGTGACACTCCCTATTTGTTTCTATTAGCATGATGCATGTATGACATAACAATGACTATAATTGAATAGCGCATATAATGGAAAGTAACGATGATTGAACTGCGCATATAAATGAATAACAGCACATAAATGAAGGTAACAATTAAGAACAACGCATATAAGTGAAAAAAAATGCATAAAATAGAACAATCATAGCAGCGAACTAAAACACGAATGACATGCTTGAATTTACGAAACATCACAGTAAAAGAAACAACGATCGGAACATGCTATTAAACTGAGATCATAAAGCAATTTATAACTAACTATTCATACGAATAAGCATGCTTCACAAACACAAATCAAGAGTATAACGACATTAAGTAGACATGGTCAATATAAAATCATTATTCTAGTTAGTTAAACATGTTGGGGTTAAGGGACTAACTACTTCTAATTATCACAGAATTATCACAGAGATTTCCACACTAATAACAGCAGAATAAAATAGCACTAACATATATGGGAACTACAGCAAGTAAACAATACACGACATTATCATAACGTAGGGTAGTTTAGTTCATCCTTGTTCACTATTAGGGGTCTTAGTTCCATTCTTCACTATCAACTCCTCATTCTTCACTATCAACTTAATATCAGAGGTCATTATTCTAGCAGGGAATATTTATTAACAAATTCTAAACATACATACATTCACGGTAAGGGAAAAATACAGAACATTAACACAGAAGCAAATAAACTCTACTTGTGGGTAGGGCCTCCACTGGCCAAGACTCTACCCAATTCCTTACCCTTTATGAAGAACTCAATCACGGACAGCAACTCCTAGCTCACTCCTCAGCTTGCTCCTTGCTTCGTGGAGTTGATGCGATTGGTTAAATCTGTTGATTTGGGACTTTTATCACGTCATAATCGTAAATCAATGTCTTATGGATTGTTTGGAGTCGTTTTGTATCGGATATCATGGAAGTTCGACGAAGTTTTAGTGGCTGACGTCGGGGAAAACGACGTCAAGTCGCGGCTTGGACCTCCGAGAAGCAGCTCGATCATTCCCAAGCTGTGGCTTGGCCAAGTAGGATCGTGGCTCGGGGCTTTCTGTTTAGTTCTACTTTTGATGTTGGGCCGTGACTCATGAATTTGAGGTCACAGCTCAAGCCCGATTTTGGCCACAGTTTGGTTTATTGGGCAAGGGGAGGTTGGCTTTTTCAAGGTAGAAGGGAAGAGGCACCTACTACATTGAAATTTGAGGATGTCAACTTTTATTTTTCTCTTTCCTGCAGAGTTGTTTTCTCTATTAAATAAGCAGTTTCATGCCTATGCCTTTGCAAAATTTTTAGGAGAGAAAAACTCTATGGAATTGAGAGTTTTAGACAACAAAGGAGAGTCATTAAACGAATTGGTTCAAGCTGCGAGTGAAATTTTTGGACTTTTCAGTAAGGTAATCATTGATTTATAGTTGAATTCACTAAAGTTTTTGGGAATTTTGTTTGGTTTTGAGATTGAAATTTCAATTTGATATTGGAGTTGATTTGATTAGTTAAATCTATTGATTTTGGACTTATAACATGTCAAATCGTAAACAAATGTCTAATGGATTTTTTGGAGTCATTTTGTGCTGGAAATCATGAAAAGTCGGCGAAGTTTTGGTGGCCGGCATCGAGGAAGACGACATCAGGCCATGGCTTGGCCAAATTGGGGCTACGGCCCGGGGTTCTCTATTTGGTTATATTTTTTATGTTGAGTCGTGACTTGATCCCAGTTTTGGCATCAATTTGGTTTATTTAAACCATGATTTAAACCTTGTTTTAAGTTCGTTTTGGATGTTTGACCCAATTGTTTTTTGATTGACTTGATGACGATTTCAGAACCAGTTTAGGTCTCGAACTCGATTTTTCATTTTTGTGAGCCTAAAGTTTAGAATTTAAACAGAATAATTTGATCTTAATTTTTTAATATGATTATCTTCAGATTCTGGAATTTGATGGACTCGGCTGATTATTTGATGTTCCTGTTTTGGATTGAGCCTTGATTATTGGTTGGCCATTATGAGGTAAGTGTTTTATTTTATGTCCAGCGTTGCATCGTTTTCCAAACGATTATTTTGAGACGTGGTCTCATATAAAATGACGGGTTTGTTATAATCATCTACTTTTACGATATTATATGTACGATTTTCGCTGGACATGCTTTATTATTGAGCATGCACATCAATTATTAATCATCTTGGTCGAGTGCACCAAGTTTGATCGGCCTATAAAGAGGTCTTGTTTTAGATGCGCACATTAGACTATTGGAGGACGTATTTGTTGTGTTAACTAGAGTAATGAGCCAGCTGACTGTGCCATGTCCCTGAGCGCAAAACTCTATACTTGATTAGGACTTATTATTGTGGCTTTAGCGATCGCCAAGTATCATCTTGTTCTATATGTCTATGGCATTGTGTGCCTGGAGCCGTGAGTGACTGCATTTTCACTGAGATTCTGTGGGGCTCATTTTTCATACATACCACATTATAGTGGATGTTTTTCACTTTTACCTCGCTAGTCAATTTTGCTTAGTTTTATTCATGACATGCTCCCTCATTTATTTTATAAAATTCTAATTGTTGAATATAAAATCTGACCTCTTTTGAGTTTAGTCGACTCACCTCAATGATATACATTCAGGTATTAATTTGGATATTCACCGATTCTCGTCGCAAGATTGAGCCATCATTTCTTTTAATATTGCAGTATTTTTATTTCAAGAGATTTGTAAGGTTGAATTCATAAATTAAAATTTTATAATAATAATAGTATAGATTCCTGTAATTATTGACACTTTTATTTTGAACAAATATTATTACTTTATCTCGATGTCACTATTGAATCTTTGGTATAGCCCATTTTAGTCGGGACCTAACAAAAATTCTAATTCACTAAAGTTTTTTTCTGCCTAAATAAATACATAGCTAAAGGGTCGGACGGTTTGGTTTGAGTTTCAGGCTGAGTCGTTTCTCGTTCTGTTTCGGGTCCCTTCTGAGATGTGACAAAATTGTAGAAGATTTTCATTTATTTCCAATGCTTTTTATAGTTTCCTATAGAATTAAGATTAATGGTGTAATATCTGTCCAATTTAAAAAAAAATTAAATTAAATTAAATATTGGGGGAGACGTTTTTGGAAAATGCCTTCCCAAGCACCGTTAAGGAAATCGTGGGTTTCCTCCCCGAGCTCAATTTCCTTGCAATAATTCCTCTCCCTTCTCGTCAAAAACAAAACGCTCCACTCTTCCATTGCCTATCCTCTGTTCTCACTCTCTCTCTATCGATTACAAAAATCCAACCTCCGCATACGGTTCTTCTAGGGCAAAGTTTTGGAGACCTTTCTCTGAAGATTTTGGACGAAACTCGGTAAGTTCAATCCCTCTCGATTTTATTAATTTCGAAGTTTTATAGATAAAAGCTCTGAACTTGAATTGACATTTTAGAAGGAGTTGACATTCGGAAGAGGGTGAATTTCCAACATTTGGCTGGAAGCTTCGGTAATCAGAGATCGCCAATGGAGGTATTTAAAAAAATGAACTTTTATTTGGTCTATGTTGGTTAATTTTCTGGAAAAATTGGAATAGCAGAATTTACTGATGAATTGGGTGAAATCCGACAAACCTTGTTGCCCAAATTCCATCGATGTTAAAACGTCAAGAAGCGACTCAGCAAACACTGAGCCACGGTGCATGATAGGCTAGATCATTAACTTCGGTCAGTGGACGATTGGGCCAGACATGGAGTCTCGATAGTCAAGTCGGTTCGAGTCGTCAAACGAAATTTTTTGTAGTGAGGATGTGAATGTCCACGAACGATGTCCATAGTGAGGAGCAGAACATCTACGGCAGGCCCTACATTTGGGTTGTGTTCCTTCCTGGTGGGCCTGTGGTTTGGGCCAATTTGAATGCCTAGTTGGACTGTGGTCTAACCCTCTTTAGGTCGTAGTCCAGGGTCTAAATTGGTCTATTTGGACCTATTTTGGGCCAGATTTGTGGGGTATTTGTAACACCCCTAAAGGGTGGGTGTTGCTTCCCACATCAACTTGGAGAAAGTAAAATGCATGAGATATAAGTGAGTGTCCATCTATACCAAGTGGACGCATTTTAGGCTAACGATATGAGACTTTGGCCTGACAACAAATCCGTGCTCCTGGAAAATATTCATTTAGGTTGTATGGTTACCCCCTTGTATCAATATGGTATCAAAGCCAACCCAAGCCTGGTGTGGCCGACGAGGACATCAGGCCCCAAAAGGGTGGGTGTATGAAACGCCCGGTGGGTGTTGCTTTCCACATCGACTTGGGGGAAGTAAAGAGCATGAGATATAAGTTGATGTTCATCCATACCATGTGGACGCGTTTTGGGCTAAGGGTATGGGACCTTGGCCTAAAAACAAATCTGTGCGGCTTGAAGTTCACCCAAAGCGGACAATATCCATTTGAGTTGTATGGTTACCCCTTTGTATCAATATGGTATCAGAGCCAACTCAAGTCTGGTGTGGCCAACGAGGCCATCGAACCCCAAAATGGTGAGTGTATGTAACATCCCAAAAGGGTGAGTGTCGCTTCCCACATCGACTTGGGAAAAGTAAAGTACGTGAGATATAAGTGGGTGCCCATCCATACCAAGTAGACGCGTTTTGGGATAAGGGTATGAGACCTTGGCCTGAAAACAAATCCTGCGACCCAAAGTTCACCCAAATGGATATTGTTCGGTTTGGGTGAACTTCGGGCCGCACTGATTTGTTCTCAGGCCAAGGTCTCATACCCTTAGCCCAAAACGTGTCCACTTTGTATAGATGGACACCCACTTATATTTCATGTACTTTACTTCCCCCAAGTTGATGTGGGAAGTTACACCCACCCTTTTGGGTTGTTACATACACCCACTCTTTTGGGGCCCGACGCCCTCTTCGACCACACAAAACTTAAGTTGACTCTGATACCATATTGATACAAGGGGGTAACTATACAACCCAAATGAATATTGTTCACTTTGGGTGAACTTCGGGGTTGTTCTAAGGCCATTGTCTCATACCTTAGCCCAAAACGCATCCACTTGGTATGGATGAACACCCATTTATATCTCATGTACTTTACTTCCCCCAAGTCGACGTGAGAAGCAACACTCACCCTTTTGGGGTGTTACAGTATTCTTATACCTAATTAATTGAATTAAATTTACATAAAAATTTGTAATTTTAAGGTATAAAAATATGACCAAAAAATTAATACTTTATTTTTGATAGGTACCTTATTACTTAGTTAAATCCATAGATTGTTGGATTTGAATAATTGGGCTTTAAATTGGTAGTAGCCACTTCGAGGTAGGGATTTATTTTTATGCACTGCATTGCATAAATTTTATAAAATAATTATTTTGAAACTTGTCTCATATAAAAATAATTTGTCCATTTTATGGCTATCGGATTTTATATTACATTTTATTCTTCACTATGCATATTTAAATTAAGCATGCATATAAATATTTCTGGATCAACTCAGTCACGTGAATCGAGTTCGATCGACTCGATTTGGAGACTGTTTTATTTTCACACATTTGATCGTGTAGAATGTGTTTGTTGTTGTTAACTAGAATAATGTGACAGCTGTATGTACCGTGTCCCTAGGCGCAAAACCCTAAAACTTATCAATGTATTTTATTTGGCTTTCGTGATCGCCGAACATCACTTTTATTCTGTTATATGCCTATGACATGGTGCCCGGAGTCCTGAGTGACTCTATTTTCACTGTGATTTTTAATTAGCGCAATAATGACCTATTTTAATTACGTACCACATATAAGTGGGTGGTTTAAAACACGTGTCCTTTTATACACATTTTTTCAAAAATGAATTTATAAAATATGATTTTACATTTATGCATACTTAAACACTTGTTAATTAAAATTGTTAAAACTAATCCCTATTAAGTTTAGTCAACTCACTCCAATGACACTTTTTAAAATTTTATCAGATGAACTTCTAGTTACCGAGTCAAGATTAGACCCGACATAGTTTATTTAATTCCCATAATTTTAATAATTATCTTTAAGAAATATTTTATGATGTATCTTCTTTATTGGATAACTATAATTTTTATTTTACTTTCTGCATAATATTTTATCTAATTTATATTATACCGTATCTAATATTACTAATAGACCTGTTAAAGTGGGTGACTTAGAGACTGGGATGTTTTGCTGTCCAGCCAAGTACATACCAGGGTTATTCCTTTAGTCAAAGTTTCACAGTTTCGCATCTAGTACTACACTGGATTTCTCTCTCTCCAGGAGAAGAACAAAATATCTGGGGCAAAGAGGAGTCCAAGAAGGAGGAATCAAAGAAAACAAAGGGCTACTCTCTCTGTATGTTCAGATCAGCCAGTGCTGTTCTCTCTCTCTCTCTCTCTCTCTCTCTCTCTCTCTAAACTCAGTGAACTTTCCAGAGGTAGTTTAGGGCAGGAGAGCGACTTTGACTGCACTCCAAATGCTCATCTGGTGGGCCTTTTGGTTGTGGACCTAAAAACAGGTCTCTAGCAGAAATTAATTTATGAAAATTAGGAATTTCGACTAAAACCATTGGAAAATGCCCTGTCAATACCAAAGAAGAAAAAACAATTCCTAGAAGATGATACCCTTAATACCCAATTTTATAAAATTGAAAGGATCTGTTTGTAAATAAATATTTTATAAGTCCTTGTTTGAAAATATTTTCCCATCTTAGAAAGAGAGAAAGAGCTTGGCTATAAGATTCCAAATTTTGTTCACTATGCCACACAATGAAGAAAGGCCAGGGCTTTTCTCATCACACACCCTCTCTCTCTCTACATCACTCTCTCTCTCTAAATATTTCTTCATTTCCATATTTTGAGCTTCAATCAACAGTCATCAATGGGTATTGAATGCACAACAAGCATATTAGCCAAACCAATCAACCAGAAAGATGATAAAAAACCTATAGTTTTTGATCCCTCAGTTCTTAGCTACCGATCAAATATACCAAAAGAAATCATATGGCCAGACAAGGAAAAGCCTAGTGTTAACCCCCCCGAGCTTCAAGTTCCATTAATTGACCTGACCGGATTAATCTCTGGCGAGGAAGCTGCTTCGATGGAGGCTTCCAGACTCGTAGGAGAAGCCTGTCGAAAACACGGCTTCTTCCTGGTTGGCAACCATGGAGTTGATGATGAGTTGATAGAGAACGCCCATTCCTATATGGATGATTTCTTCGGATTGAGTCTTTTGGAGAAACAAAAGGCTCAAAGGAAAGTTGGAGAGCACTGTGGATACGCGAGCGGCTTTACTGGTAGATTCTCTTCCAAACTTCCATGGAAGGAAACACTTTCCTTTCGCTTCTCAGCCGAAAAACAACTGTCGAATATCGTCGAAGAGTATTTTCGCGACAAAATGGGTGAAGGATTCAGTCAATTTGGGTGAGAAAACATGTAGTAAATGAAAGTATCACTTAAAAAATAACAAGTTCTAGTCAAAACAGACAATTTCTTGCAAATAATTGATCATATTTCCTTGTTGTTTATTGTTTTCCCAGGAGGGTTTATCAGGACTATTGCAAGGCAATGAACAGTCTCTCTCTAAAGATAATGGAGCTTTTAGGTATGAGTCTGAACATAGGAAGAAGCCATTTTAGGAACTTTTACGAAGATAATGATTCAATAATGAGGCTCAATTACTATCCAAAATGTCAAAACCCTGAGCTTACTTTAGGAACCGGACCTCATTGTGATCCAACTTCTTTAACTATTCTGCACCAAGACAAAGTGGGTGGCCTGCAAGTTTTTGTAGACGATCAGTGGCGCTCTATCAAGCCGAATTTCAACGCCTTTGTTGTCAATATCGGCGACACTTTCATGGTAAGAAAACGCTTGTCTTCTTAATTGCTTGATTAGGCTCGTTTTCAGGACTAAATTTGTCACAACCAAAAAAAGAAAAAAAGGATATGAAAGAGGAAATGATTCTTAACCCCCAAACTCCATCAAGTAGTATAATATCGTCTACTTTGTACTGACACCCGCACAGTACATAACTATAGTTTCAAACATTTATATAAACATAGTAAGTCATAACCCATAAGTCAAAATCATCGTGCAACACAAAATGCTTGATGTAGCTATACTCCTTCAACTGCAGTCTCGTTATTATCAGTCAACATTCTCCTCATTTAGGTGTCACTCTTCACCTACATCACAAGATTTATCTATGAGTTTAATGTTCAATAAGAGATAAAACATGTTATTAACAATGAGATGTTCATAATATGCAATTTCATAAAAATATACATTTTTCATTCAGTTTTTTTTCTCAGTCACATAACAGTCCAGGTGTTGGAAGTCAATAGTTCAAAGATAGAGATACATCATCTAGTCCTCCTTAAGTGGGACCGTCACTTAACTCCACCCCACACAAACGTCTATTTATATTTATTTCATCCATTTTATGTTTATCAATCATAAACATATGCGTAAAATCATTTTTGCATACTTTTTGAAAGCCATGATACATGCATATGCATGTGAACATAATAATACATAACCTTTTCTAAGAATCCTATAACATGTTTATGCATCGCATTTCATCATGTCAACAATAAACAACCAACATTTTAATCATTCAAAAGATCAATACTAACCTCATATATCTCCTAACATATCTATCATATGATAGCATACATGTTATCAAATCATATCATAATAATATTCTCATATATTACAATAAATCAAATAATTTCACAATCATCAATATATTCTTAATATCTTATGATGTTGGCTAAAAGGGCCAAAGACATGCAAGATCTCTTATCTTAAATCATTAATGCAATTTCATCACTTAATAGGTATCCTCTTGAGTGTCAAAATCTAAAACATGATAAGTCTGTCATCAATATCAATTTAAATATTTATAACTTAAAATATGCATAACTTCTAATATACACAATTTTCACCAACATTGTGTATATTACTTAACCATTCAGTAATAACTACTTGCACATGCTTAGAATAACACATGTCAATACTTAATCATCATGCATATATTTTTTATTTCACTTCATAGTTTTCACCCTTCTTTGAAAATTCATAACTCCAACTACTTTTAACCAAATTCATCAATTTCAAAACTCATATTTTCTTTGAAATGTCAAGAATATCATACTAAAATGGTTTTGCATTACAACCTCATCAAGACAGATAACTTCCAAATAATATAACTACTCAGTTTTTTACCAATTTCATCTTTTTCATTCTTTTCAACTTACAAACTTACTCAAACTCATAAAATTCTTTAAAATCATAAAGAAAACCCTTATTACCTTCAAAGAGTCGAGATAGGGACAATCTTCTTGAGAGCTTTGTGATCCTCAATAGTTTCCTCACACTTTTAAAGTTCTTTTCTAAATAGCAACTCACCCCTGCTTTTAACTGACTTAAGTAAGAAGTGTCAGACATATTAGATATTAATATGTTAAGTCATCACTTTCTTTCCCATTAAAACATAATATAAAATCTTATTTCAGGTGACTTTTCATATTCTCGATCGACCGCTCATTAACTCCGATCGACGCTCACTTATATTTCAAAGGAAATTTTACAACAAACATTTTGCCGTGGACATTCAATCTTCCGTTACGGACGCCTAACCTTCTGCGGAAATCGATTTTACACTATGGCGGACGACCACAATCACACGTCCGATAGACTGCATATCTACTTATGCCTTAAGTATTACGATCTGAGTTTGATCAGGTTAGGACCGCAAAACTACCTGAGACAACACATTCTACACTGTCTATAGCACAATCAATTATACAATTAACACTGTCGACTGCACTCCTTCATGATTGCCCACAACATTGAAACAATTGTAACATCCTGGTTTTACATACAATTTAAAACCTATAATTTGAAAAACTTTTTCTTTTATAAACATAGCAGAAGACTTTTCTTATTAAACCATTTGGAAATTTCATGAATAAAACATTTGCAACAACTGAAGACTTTGTATTTTTAAAAGCCAAAGGGAGTAAAACACAACAAAAAACCTTCTTAATAAAACAAAATACCATAAATAAGGTTTCCTTTCTTTAAAAACATTATTACAAAACCTTTTACATATATAATTTAATCTTTAGCATAGTCAGCCACCAAGTCCGCAACGTACAAATGTTCAATCAACTGCTCATATCCTTGATACCATGCATACCTACATCACAAGACTTAAACTATGAGTCTAACGCTCAGTAAGAAGTGAAATGCATAATGAACATGAAATGCGTTATAAAACCATTTAAATTCAGTTTTCCTTTCCTTTTCTTAACATTCATTTATTTATAAAATCGGTGATGAACTTGCAATCACAATGAACTTATACTATATCGGTGAACGTATGTTATGGCGGTGAACTTGTACCTTACTCGTGCACTTGAACCAGATTGGTGAACTTATACCGCAATGGTGAACTTGTATCATGATGGCAAACTTATTTCATCATGATGAACTTATATTATTTCCTTTATTTTCTATGCACATCAATGCACTTTGTTCCAACATCAATCAAAACGCACTAGCAGCCATGCGCATCAATGCTTAAATGGCATTACCAATCGTTAGTCGGTCTATCTCGACATCAATCAAGAACAATTTAACAAACTCAAGGTTATCACTCTGTATTCTTTAACATGTAACATTTTAAAGTTATAAAACACTTATGCATGAGAAATCCATTTTCATTTGTTGAAAACAATGATGCATGAATGCACACTAAGCACTACATCCTATTTCGACAACATAATCATAACTTAGATCTAACAAACCAATCATCAAACAAACAATCATCAATAATAGTAAAACAGTATATCTCTAGGAAAAGCATGATCACAACCTAACATCTAACACAACCACACAACAGCAATATAACCTATCCAGCATAATAACCTCATCTAACAACATCTGAACATTCCTCAAATCATACTATAATACTCCACCATCAAGGCAACCAAGGAGAATTATAACACTAGTGTTCAACAGTTTATCCAAGCAATAACAGAGATCCAACAGTTTATTCAACATTGACTATCAAAGAGAGAACAAACCAATATCAAAACCTTAAACAACAGAGCATCATTGTCAAAGAGACACCTCTAGAACTAAACATTTAAGAACAACCTTTTAATATATCCAGCACCTCAATCTTTAACACTACCAATTCTCATTTACTTAATATTTATGAACATCACTTTAATGTAATTAGAACTTAATATTTTATGAACAACATAATAATACTTAACTTCTATCATCAACAATGAAACCTTAGCAGCAACAACGATTTACCAAATATACCTCAACAAGATACTTCTAAATCACAACAGCATAACATTTCCTCAATAGTTATCAGACAACAACAAACCATATAACATAACCAATAACAACAGAGCAACCTTATCAAGAATACCTCCATGGCTTAACCTTTATCAACAACTTACTCTAACATTTAACAACACCACAGCATAGCAGGACATGGAAAACATACTTCTTAGCTTAAATTCTTGAAGATAATCTCCTCCTCTTCTTCTTCCTTCATGGCTACTCACCTTTTCTCTAGAGGCTCACACCAGGTTTCTTTCACAGTTTCCTCCTTCTCCTTAGATGTCTCTTTTTTCTCCTAAGAGCTCTCCACTTCAGTTCTTTTTCTCTCGAACTTCTGCCCTCACAAATGAAGACACTCCCTTTTTATTCTTTCACAGCCTTTCCCTTCCTCTCGAACTCCATTCACAGATTCTCTAGGTTTTCCCAGAACTCTCTCTCTATTTCTCACTGTTTCATTCTCTCATTTTCTACTTGTTATATATATTGAATCAACATGTATCAACGCAGGAGGTGAAGGAACACACCCCATCAATGAGGTTTCCACCGCATCATCTTCCATTCAGAATAAAACGTCACAACTCATCAAGAGATGTTTGGAATTTCCCGGTCGATCAAGCCCTCGGGTGATCGACTACTAAACATCATTTTGAACAATTTCTCGTGAATACTGGTCGATCTTCCACTACACGTGATCGACCGCAATTCAGCTCTTGATGACAGCTATTTACTTCCTGATCGACCGCAAAACTCATTTTTCCACAATTCCAAGAAAAGCTGGTCGATCACTAACTACATCACATGATCTACCGCTCCAAATATCACTCGCCACTGTAATATTCTGCATTACATGTGATCGACCGCCCTACTTCTTTTGATCAACCGCAACAAAACAGAAAACTCCTTTCTTCATTCTGCTCACCTCTGGTCGATCACTCTATTCAAGAGATCGCCCAGACTTCCTTGCTAACACTTCTAACACTTTTAAATTCACACTTCCATAAATCAAACTACCAACCAATCCTCCTAATATATATCACTTAACTACTAAATGTATTACTCCTTCACAAATCACACTCAGCACACCCAAATCTTCCAAACTAGTACTATTAGCATTGTTATAGTTCTAATTGTCCTTGCTTAACCTCATACTTAGTACTACAAAAATTCGAGTATTACAACAATTCTCATCCTCCAAAATCCATAAAACACAATTCACAACCTAATCATCCAATATAATTTCAACAATCAAAATCTTCAACAACTAATAAAATTATATTTTTATCAAACATAGTTCATACATAATTCACACTTAGCAAAATAAATTTTCAGGTAATATATATAGCCATGTCCAACCAATTAGGTTAAAGCAAAGGTTCATCAATGTCATTAAAAATAAAGTGATAAATATAAATTCGAAAATAAAAGTGTCTTAAAAGTAAATAACTAAAACTCTATTACAAATTTAAATTAAGTTTCAACCTCACAAAATGTACTCTCGAAGGAAATAAATGCTAAGGTGAAAATCTCACCGAGCTCACTCAATAGGGATCCTCTAAACTAAAACCTGAAGGAAATATTGTTGAAGTGAGTCGACTAAACTCAATAGGGATACAGTTTTACCTATCATGTTAAAATTAAAATAAAATGGAGAGCATATCATATAAAACATATGAGATCAAACAAATTTATAAAATAAGCAATAGGGCAAATAAAAAAATATTCCACTATAATGTGGTACATACAGAAAATAGCATCTACTGTACATTATGAAAAACTCAGTGAAAATAGAGCCACTTACAGACTCTAGGCACCAACGCCCAGATCATATACAATTTTGCTCTTGAGTTTGAGCCTGCAATGCCTCGTAGTGTAAACCCTTTTTTCATGCCTTTTTTTAAATCAATATATAAAATCGTATCTTTGAAAATAAGTCGACAAAACATACATTTGAAAAATAAATAGCGGAAGTCTTAATAATTCAAACGTAGTTAAAACCTAACATAAAATAAACATAAACATTTGGGAAAATGTCTTAACATGAATCCAAACATTTAGAAAACATAATTTAGTAAAAAAAAAAAATTTCAGTTTTCTGTTCTCAAGTCTTCTCCCATGGGCAATATCGCTCCAACAGCGTCGTAACCTCGCCCATGAGAGCACTCCTTCAACTGCATCCTTCAAATGTTTCTTTTATCAAGTGTATCATCAAAAGTATCATCACTTACATCACAAAGTTCATCTAAGAATCTAAAGTTCAATAAGAGATGTATATATGTCATGAGTATGAGATACAATTTTGTAAAAACATGGTTTTTTTTCGTTTTCAGTCTTTCTTTACTTTTCTTTCATTAACATTGGGATACGACACTAAAACCTCAATCATTGGGGGACAAACTCACCAAAACCTCAAATCATTGGAGAATAAATCCACCAAAGCCTTAAATCATTGGTGCAGAGTCTCCAAAGCCTCTTACGTATTTTTCATTTCATCTTTGATCTTTCTTACATAAAAACGTATGCATGAAAATTATTTTTGGTTCTTAAATAAATACGTTTTCATGCCACATGTGACATACACGTGATCTTACCATGCAAAACTAAATACATAATAATAGTCTAGTCTATTGTCACATGCATGACAATCAACAATATGTCTCAAAAGTTGTTATATCATTCTATTATTACATGTGTCTAATAAAAGAAATCATCACAATAAACAAAACAGAAACACATCCTCGATCAACGCCTAACATCACTTACGTAATTTTATCCTCAATATACTATAAACATAAAATAAACATCATATAACATATCATCAATCTGCAGCCATAAGGCATCAGAAGCAAGACAATCATCATAATAATAAAATACCCTAGCACTTTGTAATATAGGCCAAAGACCAAACACAAGCAAGCGTCACTTACCTGAGATTCTTAGTGAAGTCTGTTCACTCACAATCCGATTTAACTTTCGCTCTAACTTGTTTACAACATGTTTATTTTTCTTCAGATGAATAAAGATCAAGTTAATAAAAAGAATAGAAACTTATCAACTATACTGCTTCAAAAACTTAATTTCAGCTCTCATGATTCTCTTCATTCTTTCGTCCATCGTCGTAGTCCATCTTATGAACAGCGAATGAATCCAAATTACATATCTTCAAAGAGCTTAAAAGGAAGAACGCAAACTCCCGTGGCTCTTAATGCATAGCTGATTAGGGTTTTGTCCCAATCTTCCTTTTTATAGATCAGCAATCTTCCTTTTAAGCAGTCCAAAAATATAATCTGAAGATATATTCACAATCGGAAGATACACTCGCAGTCTAAAAATCCCATGGAAAATATGGTCTTTACATTGTCCGCTAATCCCAACTTGCCACTTACACATGTCTTTTTGCGGAAAAACCTCATTTTACAAATTCCACCTCATTTGCAGGCACCAACACTTCGCTTGCTCACCTTGTCACCAATCACAATCCACCACATACCTCATTTCTTTATGCAGGCAAACTTCACTCTGTGAATTCCATCTGTAGACACCAATGTTTCCGCTATTAATATCTGATCACTCCGCAACACCACTCATGTGCGGCCATATTTCCTTCCTTAACCAAGTATCTGCGGTCACTAGCACTTCCCTGCAGATACCAACACTTTCGCAGTCACCAACCCTTCTGCAAAAATAACTTATATGTGACCATATGTTCATCCAAGTGTCTACAGACACCAACACTTCTGCTGCGGACACAAACACTTCCACAGACACATTATCACATAGATACATTCCCTTCCACGAATACTCTTCATTTCACGACCAGTTAACCCATAAATTTCCACACCGAACTTTTTTTGTCCTAAACATTCTTAATAAAATATTTCTTCCATATTTTTAATAAAATATATAATTTATTATGTGAATACATAAATTTCCTTTTTTCACTAAAACTTAGCTTCAATACTTGATAATGCAATAGTTGATTGCTTCTTGTTGCACCACAAAATTATAGTTGAAACTATAAGCTATAGCCTAAAGTTGAACGACGATCATTTGTGTCACCTATCCTGTCTGCATTAGTAAATTCTCTCAACAAAAAAATTGTTATTTCTCTTATACATTAGACTATTATCAAGGGAACCTTTTACATAATGCAGTATTCTCTTAACAACATCTAGATGAGGAGTTCTTGGACTTTTCATAAATTGAGATATGACAATAACTAAATATGCAATTTTTGGTCTTATTGTTGTTAAATAAATTAAGCTACCGACAAGTTACCGAAATTGTCTTACATCCTTCAACAAATTTCCTTCTTCTTTATTCAACTTGAGATATGGCTCTATAGTAGTAGTTATTCCTTTTGACTCTCCCTTGCCAAAACGCTCTAAGAGATTCTTTGCATAACTTCTCTGAGATATAAAGAATCCTTGATCTATTTATCAATAAATGCCTTTTTTATTTTGTTTTCACACAAGATAAAATATTAAGCCACTTTACCGTACCAAGCACATGGTGCTTATTTGAGGCCATGCAATGTCTTTTTCAACAGACAAACATGATGAGGGAATTCCTTAGAGACAAATCCTTGAGGTTGTTCCATGAGCACCTCACGGTCCAAATCGCCTCAAAGGAATGCATTCTTTACATCAAGTTGCCATATCTTCAAACTCTTGAAAACAGCAAGTGAAAAGATTGACCTTAATGTCACTATCTTCGCTACTGGACTAAAAGTCTCTTTATAACCCCAAGCAATGAGCTTTGTACCTTTCAATTGTACCATTTGATTTCTTTTTCAAACGATAGACCCATTTGCAAGTGACTGGTTTGCAATTTTTTGGTTTTGGCACAAGCTCCCATGTATCATTTCTCCTTAATGCTCCAATCTCATCTAGCATTGCTGCTTCCCATTCTAAACAGCCTTTAGCTTCCTCATAACACCGTGGTTCTTCTTCATTCAATGCTCCAACAAAGAAACATGAATTGATGCTACAATGATTCAGTTGAACTTCATAATGTTTAAGATAATCTAGTTGCCTTTTCTCTCTTAAAGATCTTTTAATAGCACCCTCACCATCTTCTTGTCTTGAAGCATTCCTTCTTGGGGTTGGAGATTCATCACTTCCTTGATATTTAGAATCAACATTGTGAGATACTTGTTCATTCGCTTGAGAGAACAACTTCAAATTAATTGAATCATCGGAAAGAATTGCAACTTTTGGAGTTAACTCTTGAGCAAAATGCCATGATGATATTTCATCGAACATGAAATCTCTAGATATAACAAATTTCTTTGTCATTAGATCCATACACCTCACCCTTTCCTAAACTTGTCATAGCCAACAAATAGACATTTCTTTGCTTTCGGGTCAAGTTTAGTTCATTTATTTTTAGAAATATGAACATGACATATTGAACCAAATACCTGAAAATAATTTACATTTGGCTTGACACCATATAATATCTCAAAGAGGGCTTTTTCTTTACTTGGCTATAGAGGTAGACAATTGATTATGTAGCATGCACATCGAACTGCTTCTGCCCAAAGTTCTCGAGGAAGATTCTTACATCCAACCATGAGAGACTCGTCGAAATGAGATGTGCCAGCTTTTTTTTATACTACACCATTTTGCTGAGGAGTGTTAGGGCACGTCATTTGTCATTGAATGCCATTATTATCACAATATTGATAGAAATCAGCGGACATAAAGTCACCATTGTTGTCACTTCTTAAACATTTCACTTTTCTGTCCCAACTCTTCCTCTACCATATTCCGAAATTCAACAAATTTGAACAACACTTCATTTTTCTCTTTCAAAAAATAAGTCCAACTGTACCTTGAGTAGTCATCCACCAATACCACAACATATGTTCTTTTGGTCCCATCAAGTCTATATGAATCAACTCAAGGGAAGTAGTTCTACGATTAGATGAGCTTTTGAAAAGAAGATTGTGTGATTTCCCGTATTGGCAACCTTGACAAACCACATCTTTATGTACATTTTTCCGAGTTGGTAAGCCATCTAATAGCTACTTTGAAGAAATGTGCTGCAGCATTTGATAGCTTACATGGCCTAATCAAACATGCTAAGTCGCTGC
The DNA here is from genome assembly GCA_022433065.1 of Begonia loranthoides. NCBI lineage: Eukaryota > Viridiplantae > Streptophyta > Magnoliopsida > Cucurbitales > Begoniaceae > Begonia > Begonia loranthoides. Next base: position 1,478,000 of record CM039482.1, on the reverse strand, counting down.
ATTGTCTATCAAGCTTGTTTTCTTCACATACGCTATCTCCACTAGCATTACAAATAAAGATCCTTTCTTTTCACCAGAAAGAACAACATTGGCTACAACATTTTTGACGTTATCAAGCACCTTTACATCATTTGGACCAAACAAGACATTTTCCAGAATTAGTAATTTGAGAAACTGAAATTAAATTTTTCTTTATTCCTAGTACATGATCAACTTGACGCTTGCTTCATCAACATCAATCTTTAATGCACCTTCTTTAGCTACTACATATGTCGAGTTATCAGTTGTGACAACAACTTGTTTTCCTTTATGTTGTCATAGTTCCGAGAATAAAAAATCATCACCTGTCACATGATGTGAGCAACCAGAATCAATCATCCATTGATCTTTTTAGTCAACGTAATTGATTTGAGTTTGATTTGGTGTTGACTCAAGAGTAATGTTGTCACTTTCTTCAGCTATTGCAGTTGTAAAACACTGATCCCAGTTGAGTTGATCACCCTCATCATCTTCACAAGCACCATTTGTTCTTAAGAGCTTCGACAATTTCTCTTTATATGCCCAATCTTTCCACTTTTGTAACACCTAATTAACCTGCTACTCTAAGGATTGTTATTGAGAGCTTTTTTTCCATTTGTATCTTCTTCCGATTTATTCTTATTCAATTTTCCTCTTGAGAAAAGAATAGCATCTTGTTCAAAACTGAATTTTTTGGCCATTTGCTTTGCCAAAAGCCTCTTGATTGGAAAGTAAGCTCTCTAACTCTTCAACTAATGGTTGTTTCTTCCACCCTTGTATAGAGGTGACACAAAGGGTATACTCCTTTTGCAGACCACGAATGATATATCTCCTCAAGCGAGCTTCACTTATTTTTTCATTTGGATCTAATTCAGAAACTTTGGCACAAATATTTTTTATTTTCAAGAAACATTCTAAAATTGACATATCTTCTTGCATTGTCATTGCCAATTCATTTTCCAAAAATTGTAGCCTTGCTTTATTCTTCTTGGAAAATTGCCTTTCAAGAGTATCCCAAACTTCTTTTGAAGAATTTACATCACGAACATGATCAATAAACTCTTTCATGATCAAGGTTCTTAAAGCAAACAAAGTTTTTCCACATTTGATCTTCCATTTCCTTCGTGATTCAGCGTTGTCGAGAGTATCAGCAGGAATCTTTGTATTAGCACCAACAATTAGTTCCCATAAATCTTGACCTTGATGATAAGCTTCCATACACATTCTTCAGTACTTATAGTTTGTACCTACAAGTTTGTCTACACTATATTGTGTGTTAGCATTATTTCCTCCGCTTACTAGCTCCATATGGCAGAGCAACAATTTTCTTCTTACAGTGCTCTAATTTTCTTAAGAATCGAATAGATAAGAGCCTTGTACAAGCTGTCAAGAAGTTTTTAAGAAGACACACAAAGAATTAGAATTGATACTTGGAGAATGAACTTATTTTTATTTTCTTGACACATAAACATTACAAATGATGCTGAATTTATAGACTCAAAATATAAAAAATTCTCCCGAAACTAACTTACCGAGAAATCCTACCAAACTAGAGCAAAGTGCTCGTTTTATTGACACTTAAGCATTGATTAATTCTAATAGGAACAGAAAATTTAACTCAAGTTAAACAATAATTTGACTTAGTAAGAAATACTATTTTTCAAGTTAATCCACCATACGTTGTACTAGTTGGAGATGAAATACTACGTAAAAAGAGCTCCATAAGATCATAAGATTGTGGCCATATCACTTGGTTTGTATTAGTTGGAGATGAAATACTACATATAAAGAGCTCCATAAGATCATAAAATTGTTGTCATATCACTTTGTTTTGATTCCCAACAAGCTCTTACAATAATGGGTCATCACAAGATTCAACCCTTGGGAGGATTGAGTCATCCAACTCTCGTAATTATTGATTTGCCTTGTTTTCAAGACAAAATTCAAGTAGGGTTTCGAAATTAGCATTGAAAAACAGACGATTTTGTTGATTTCGCAGGCCCTTTCGAATGGAAAATACAAGAGCTGTTTGCATAGGGCAGTGGTGAACAGAGAAACACCAAGAAAATCTCTGGCGTTTTTCCTATGTCCAAGAACTGACAGAGTAGTGAGGCCTCCAGCTGAGTTAGTGGACGATCAAACTCCAAGAACTTACCCAGATTTTACATGGCCTATGCTGCTTGAATTCACGCAGAAGCACTACAGAGCTGATATGAACACTCTTCAAGTCTTCTCAAACTGGGTTAGTTCATCGACAATGGATCTCAACTTGAAATGAACTTTTTAGAGGCTTTTTGCAGATCAAGAGGGCAAACAAAAATGTTGCAGAAAAAGCCAGTTTTTGGACATAGATAATATATATAATGTACTTATATATGTGTTATATAATACGCCAGTTTTTAGATGAGTTTGTTCATGTCATTTTTCTTGCTGATTTGAAAACTTTTCATTACCATTCTCACCTTTTTCCTGATGAATCATGCATTAAAACTACTGGTAATAGCTTTAACTGTCTCCCTACCTAGTGAAATTTATAAAAATAAATGTAATTTAGCTCCAATCTTAGAGGCAAGGGACAGTTAAGACATTAAAGTATTGTTTTTAGCAAAACTACCATTGTATTTTTGCGTTTTTCGATTGTAATAATCATTTTAACCTATTTTGATTTTCTTGACTTACTATATTTCTTGCACATAATTCATTTCGAAAACAAAAAAAATAGTTCAATTGAGTTATTTGCTCAAAATCAAGTGTCAAACTGATTGCGTGCGTGAAATTGAGTGAATTAAGGTAACTAAAATAAGTTAAAATGATCATTATAAATGAAAAATGGAGAAATTTGACAAATTTTATCAAAATATAGAACGTTTTGCTAATGATCCAAAATAAAATGGCATTTTTTTATTAGAATATAGTTTAGGGTATTACTTGTTATTGACCTCTAAGTCGATGGGCTAAATTGCACCTAACCCCAAAAAAAAATAAGAGTAGAATTTTGTGACCTGAATTTTATTTTAGTCCCGATTAAAAAGTGGATAGGGTAACAAAAGTGATTAAACAAAATTATAAATTATATTTGTTTAGAGTTTCACATAAAATTTGACCTTTGCTATTTATTTTTATTTGTTTTGATGTGTGCTTGTTACTATAAACACTAGAAAAATAATAATAATAAATAATAATCTTTACTGTTTACCAAAAAATTATTAGGTCATATTTATTTACATGTGACTTAGAAACTATATTCTTGTTAATTATTATTTTTTATTATGATATAAATAATAAAATTATATCAAGAAACTCAAGAAGATAAAACCATTTTTTCTTATTTTATATCCGTCGAGAAACTGTTGCTATTTTTTTGTCGTTGGGTTTATTGTTTTCGTGGTTTACTAATTCCCCCCATGAAAACCCTATTTAGCTCTACACTATCTGAAAAGTGCAGAGAGAGAAAGAGAGGAGAGAGAGAGAGCTTTCATGGCGTTGTCAATTGTCATTTCCTTTCATCAGACAGGCTTTTGATTTCTTAAAACTCTCTCTTTCTCTCTCACTACCCTTAATTTCCATGAGGTTTTTACGTTTCTCATTACACTCGCCAGACCCTCTCTCACTTCTGTGCTGTATCAGTCTCTTAATTCTCTCCGCCTCTGCAAACCAACGTTTCATCTGTGAACAATTTCGAATTCTCTTTACATCGTCTATATTTCTTCTACTTTTTCAACCTTTCTTCTTAGGACTGGAGAACCCTCCCTTTTTCTCTGCAACAATCTTTTTGGGTTGGACCCTGATTTGATTGACAGATCTTCTCCCAGCTCATTCAAGGTTCCCTTCGTTAAACAGTCCAAGTGTTGGACCTCTCATAAATATATGATTTAAATGAAAATTTCAAACCTAGTGGGCTCGAAGTATAGAACAAAGGCCAGATTAAATAAATGTAAAATATTTAAGAATCATTTTTGCAGCAATTGTTGTGTTTGATTTGTGGAATATGTAAAATATAATATTGTCTATTTTAAAATAAAATTTGTATAATTTTGTGTTAGGTAGAAAAAAAAATTTTATTTATAAACCATTTATTTTTCACTCTCCCAAACGATATGAGACTATACACCTCTCACTGGTATGGACTGAAACTCCGCAACCAACAGTATTTTGGGTTGTCATTACCTTCACAGCAGACTAACGCATGATTAAAGCAATAACCTCATTCTCCTAATGTTCTTTAACCTGCTCCTCTTCCTCTGTTGATCTAATTTCATTGTTTTAACGAGAAAAATTAAAAATCAACTACTGCAGTATGGAATACAAATTAACTACAGAACAATTTTCGCTAACAAATAAATCACTCAATTATAAAAAAACAAACGGAGCAATCATCACTGTAAGCATCTCTGTCACGTCTTTTGTTTCGAAGACAATATCCCGCTATGAACTCCTCTTCTTCCTCTGATGATCTAATTTCATTGTTTTAATTAAGTAAATAATAAACCATGCAAAAAATTAGATTTAAGATTGATAATTTTTTAAACTGAAAAAACAGACAATATTTATTAATAATTCCACCATAGTAGAAATGCAACATTGAGATATGGACTAATTTGATGTATTAAATATGAAATTCTTCAAAACGACGTGTAGTTCTTCAACCTTAGACTTTAGAGGCTGTATGATCTCCACACCGTGATACCCTCCTGCAGTAAAATGACCCACCACCTGATTTATACCCTTTTCCTTCATCACCTTCACCAGCTCAATCTCACGGTCAATCAGTGGGTCCCCATCACATCCGATCACCAAAACTCTCCATCCCAGCGGTCCGATCTTCTCCAGCTGCTTAGAGCCCCCATCAGCCGTCGGATTGCAATACTCGTGATCCCGGTCAACGCCGACCGGCAGTGACAACTCCCACATGAGATCGGAAGCGGATAGTGGAAAAGCCTCGTTGTTGATTAGCCTTAGCTCCGATCCAGATCTTTGAACTCCGCCGAAGAACGCTTGATGCAATATCAACCCTTTGATCCTTATCGGATCAAGATCATCAACACGATCAGCGACGCGTAGACCTGAATGGTACACAATGGTCCCACCAGCACTGGACCCCATGAGATAGCAATTAGACAAGTCAGCGTAACTCGTTAGCCACTCATCTTGACAAGCTCTAATCCAGTACAGCGCCTCCACAGCATCATCAAACGCCGCCGGCAGCCGATGCTCCGGGCCCAGCCGGTATCCGACAGAAAGTATGGCGACTCCAAGTTCGAGGGCAATATTTTGACAAAATTCATGAAATATCCCCGTGGCATAGCTGCAGAGTATAAACCCTCCGCCGTGGAAGTAAACCAATAAAGGAAGCTTCTCGGGAGGGAAAAGCTCAGGCGCATGGCGGGGAAGATAAAGCCGAGCCCCGGTTTGTTTTGACTGGTTAATGCAAATATCTTTGGAAATAACAGCGATCGGAGACTTAGGATCCGGTGAGGGTGAGACGTTGATGAGATTGGTATGATTACGGGTGAGCGAGCCGTCGGAGTTGACGACTATTTGAAGATATTGGTATGGATCAATGGCGGATTCGGGAGGAGTTTGCATGTTTGTTTCAGACATGGTTGGCTCTCAACTTTCCAAGAAAGAAAATTATCACTTCCGAAAATTTTCATACATACATACATAGCAAGGAATTAATTATATATTATAATATTTGAGTTTATAATTAGAGAAAATAATATTATATTAAAAAAAAAGATAAAAATTATCAAAAATAATTGTTGTATATATTATTTGTTTAATCGAGCGGCATTAAATAATTGGACCACAACCAAAAAAGACTATCCCTAGAAATAAATCTAACTCTTTTATTAGAAAACGAAATGCATGTGAATTTTATTGAGTAATTAATAAAATAAATGCTCGATAATTACGAGAATAAATAACGTAAAAAAATGTGAGATGTTATTTAAATGAAGTATTAGTAACTTAAGTGGAAATTAAATTATGGAGGTGAGACGTCAATAACGAGGGAAGGTCTATATTTCAATGTACATGCATAAGTTTTAAGTATGACCCATCATTGACAAATCATAAAGTACCATCCAATCAAAGTTTTAATTGTATTTTAGTGTTACATTCAAAGATTATATAGATAATTATTAGGTCATTTTCAATTCTTTTGCACAGTTGTGTGGGGAGTTGAATATAGTCGTTTAAAGTGTTACACGTGGAAATAATATTATTGTTACAAATAATAATAATATAGTCTTGTTTCAATTACAATATCAATTGTCACTAGTCGTTTAAGATCATTAATAGTTTGTGATATTAGAATTACTATTACTAATAATAATAATATAGTTTTATCGTTTTCTTTTTTTTTTCAATTACGGTATCAGTTTTCACTAATAATTTTATGCGAACCGCTTAAGATCGCATGAACGAGATGAAAAAGATTAGTAGTTTCTTTTTGTTAGGGAGGGAAATTCGAAAAATAGATGCAGGAGAAAAACAAAAGAAAGAAGATTTTCAACCCAAAATAAATTATTAAAAATCTATAAATATAAGCAAGAGTAAAAGGGCTTTCTTGTCTTTTCACATGCGCATTTCATTGAAGAGGATATTTTAACAAATTTTTCTCGTTGTTTGATGAGATTATTATTATTATTATTTTTTATAACAAAACATAAGGTATTGTTATGAAAAAAAGGTGCAAAAAATGAAAAAGATTCGAAGGAATGTGTAATATTCTTATAGTGACGTCAAATTGGGACACATTAGTCTCTGCCACCTAGTATAGATGGGGTTACTGTAACAATTGGGTGTTTTGACCCAGTCCAAATGAAAAAATAAAAAATAAAAAAAAATAAGATTTTTTTTTAAAACTCCCCATTTCTGGGGAGTTGCTGTGATATAGCGAGATACAGGAAAAGTTTTCCCCTATATCAGTGGCGGTATGGGGAGTCTATCCCCACTTACAAAAACTCAAATTTCTGATTTCTCTCTCCTTTATCTCCTCTTCTTCATCATCGTCGAAGTCCGACTTCTCCAAGGTTGGAGTTGTCTGTGCAGTCGAGGTAAATGAGTTTTGGGTTGTGATTTCTTCCATTTCGAGATGTTGTGCTTATAAGAATTTTTCCTTTAGGGTGGAAGACATACATCGAGTTTTAGAGATGTTTTGGAGGGCAAAAAGGTTTTGGCTTTCAACAGTTGGGACCTCGTTCTTTGTCGGGTAAATTCAAGTTCCCTTTCATCAATTTCGGTTCTGTCTTCCATGAAATTGACTTTAATGATTGATGATTTCTCTTTCAAAGGTGGAAGATTTGGTATATTTTGGCTTATTAAGTTTCGGACGGTACAAGATTTCATCATTCGTCGAGTGAGTTTAAGTGTTCTTTCTTCAAATTTTATTTTATTCTCTGCAAATTCACTCTAATGAACATGGGTCTTTCCAAAGGTTGAAAATTTAAGTCGCGTTGAGATTGACAGAGAGGTTGGAGATAATGATTTTGAGTTCTCCAGTGACGAAATTTGGAATTTTCTTCATTAAGGTTAGTGTGGTTTTTCCCAATTCCATTTTGGTTTCCAATTTCCTCAACTGGATGTGTGATTAATGGATTGATTTCGTTAATGGTTGGATTTAAGCTTTTACAAAGTGGGTCATCCCTTCAAGTGAATATTTCAATTCGTGATTAGTGATGGTTGGGTGATATGATTTTTGGTTGAAGTCAGAAATTCAATTTGGGTGTCTGTGGAACTTTGCACAGTGAAAAGAAAGTTAAATTCCTTGTTCTTCTGGAAATTCGGAACTGTTGGGTTGAATTGATTATAGTAAATATTAGGATACTACTTTGTGAATTTTCTTGATGGGTTATTGGTCATTTGGACCAGATTATGGAAGGGCCTTTGGGCCACTTTGTTGAACAGACTTTTGGGCTAAGTGAGAATGTATTTTATTGTGATAAATTAAATTGGGTTATCATAATTTTAGGCTAAGTAGTAGAAAAAGTCCTTTGATCAAATTAATTTGGTTATTAAATATTGATTATCCTTAAAATTATTCATGTTAGGTTTCAAAATTAGGGATATTGGATATATTGCTATTGGGCCTTAGTGAATATTGGATTGGGCTTAACATTGGTTGACCCAGTTTCGAGGTAGGGGTTTATTTTATATTTAATGCACTTTAATTATAAAAAAAGGTAAATATTAAATTTCAATTGAACATGTTACAATTATTTACCTTTCAGTTCATTTACATTATTTACTTTATTGTTAACTAGAATAATGGGACAGCTGTATATGCCGTGTCTCTGGGCGCAAAACTCTAAACCTGATCAGGGTCTTTTTGGCTATTTGCGTTCGCCTGAGTATCGCCTTTGTTAATTTTGTTATTTAATTTATGCTCTTCAGCGACTCTTATATGTTAATGAGTTATTTTAATAAATTGAAAAAAAAAAATATTAAATCCATATAACAGAAACGTTGAATATAGAATAACTCTCTACTGAGTTAAGTCGACTCACCCCAATTGACTTTATTTTTTTTTCAGGAATTAATATTAGTCCCCAAATTCCACCTCAAGAGTAGAATTCAGAAGTTCATCCCGTTCGAGTTATTTTTCTACTTTCTAGAGACACTTAAATATTTTAATAAGGTTTGAAGTTGGTTTTAATTTAATTTAAACCTTAGATGTTGTCTTTTAAATTTTAGAAAATTATTTCACGTTATTTGAAAGTCACTGATGGACCTTTCATTTGGATTTGGCTTGATAAGTTAATTTCATTTTAATTCCGCTGCGTATAAATTTTGGATTAAGAGAAGGGTTAGACGATTCGACCTTTTGGGCCGGATCGTTCCCCGTTCTGTCGCGGGCCCAATTTGGGTTGTGACAGTTACTAGTCAATCTTACACACAAAAATCTTTTTAAATCTTTCATAAATTAAATTTATTAAAAATATTTTTGAAAAATTAACCAAACAAATAATATAATTTGAAATTAGTACACACAAAATTGTGGATAATTAAAATTTTAAACTATGGGAAAAAAATGATGCGAAATTCGCAATCATGTTTTTCGTCAATATAGACGTCTTTCAGTACTAAACGATGTCGTTTCTCAGCATTAATAGACGTCTCCTATCATCTACGAACATCCTTTAATGCTAAACAATATCGTAAGTGGAGAAACATCTGTTTTAAGTCGAGAAACTTCCGTTGTGGGACGAGGGATGTCCGTCTTAAGTCAATGGACGTTCGTTGTGGGACAAGAGACGTCTGTCTGAAGTCGAGAGTCTACCAACTATTTCATTTCAGTCATTTATCTCTTGTGTCGGACGTCCATCTTCTGTATCAGACATCCCTTAATCTAATTCAATAGTCATCTTCTTCTTCCTCTATTTTTTTCCATCGGATCGCCCATTATTCTTTCTTATCTACCGACCACCCTATTTCGGTACAACCTCGCTCTACTTCGATTATCTTCTCCCTTAATCCATATTTTTCATATTTATTATCTAAATGTCAAGTTTGTCGCTGATTCTATTGTCTATAATTTGAAATCAAAGCTATTATGATACGTATAATTTTGTATCAAAGTTAATCTGATTCTCATTAGATGTTCGTCTACTCGTGGATCAACTTAGGCATCCCTCGTCGTTGAAGGATGTCCAAAGTTGATCATTGATCGTTCGTTGAAGGTTCAAATGACGTTCTTGGCGTTTTCTAAGTGAAAAATGTGACTCCGTCATTTGCTTTAGTTTTTTTTTTTTACTGAAAAAGTAATTGTGAGTTTGTGTCATTCTTTTTTCATAGTTTGACATTTTAATTATCAATAATTTTTCTTTAAGATTTGTCGTGTTACTAAACCCAAATTATATGATTTGTTTGATTAATTTTTCAATATTTTTTTATAAAACGAACTAATACTATATTTTAAAATAATAATTGGCTATATGCTTAAATTAAGTGATACACTTTAACAACCTGGACAATTCAAATATCAAAATATATACAACTCCCAACTCAATCAATTAAAATCATATAAGGAACAACTACCAGAAATGAACAATTTCCAGAAATATTATCATTTCTCTTTCATTTAATTTAATCAAATTTGATAGGTCGACCCAAGTCTTTTTATCTTAGAAATTATTCTAATTAATAATATATTCAACCATAATTATTACTTAAAAAAACATCCTTCAATGCTGCTAAATATTAATAATTATCAATATTGCATGAAGATTTTTTTAACCTACACTTAAAATTATTTTTTTTTCATTTATCTAACATTTTAAATTTTGAATTAGCAACAAATACCTCTACCATGTCGAAGTCCTTAAACGTTGAATATCAACACTGCATAAAAAATATTTTTTGCAACGAAAGCGGGACTTTTGCTACAAAAAAAAAAAAATTTTATAAATAATATTTGATATTTAACAAATTTTCTATAGGTAAAAAATAAATATTACTAATGACTCAAATTTTAAGTGGCTAGATAATAAAAATAAAAAATTTAAAATATCTGATTAAAAAGAAGACTTGATTCAAGATTAATATTAATAATTATCCAAAAATATTTTATTTTAACCTAATTAACTAAGGAATTAACGAGTTAATCGACAGATAATATACAACTTTAAAAGAATAAAAAAAAACATATTTTCTTTGAATAAAACTTGAGAAAATGAAAACAAAAGATCGAGAGAGATTAAATAAAAGCTCCGGTCAATATCAATCTAATCAGTGCTCTAACCAAAACTAAAAATCACTGTTAGAGAGAGAGAGCATCAAATTGTTTTAATGGCTGATATGATAGGGATGGATCCAACTTCACAGAACCCATAGCAGCAGCCACTTTACCAGCATCAGCCGCCATTTTCTTCCAAAAGAGCATCCATTCCATCCTTTTAAGGTATCAAACCAAGAACAATTACATAAAAGAAGTCACTGCACTCTCTTTCTCTCTCTATCCTATCTCGCTCTAAACTCTGTAAATGTTGCGTGGGAGTCACATCAGAACTCCTGATAGAGACGACTGAATCTGCAAAAGGTGGTGATAACAATCAGCCGCCGTTGGCCGTTGGTCTGGATTCTGATCTAAACACCGATTTTGAAGCTCTTTTAGCATCTTAGGCAAAATCCCACTCAACCCGCTGGTCTTCACCAAGTATCCTACTCCCCACACGTCCACTTTTACCCCATGCAGTCCTCTTTCCATCTCCGGCGCGTTTTTTCCATGAGACCCACGCGCCGCCATGTCCTCGAATGGGTAAATTTGTGGAGCTCCAATTGCCTTGTCGAACCCGGCTAAAAACCATTCATCTTCTTTATCGCTTCGTCTCATCACTTTCTCCCATCTTATATCTCGATGCATAAAGCTTAAATCGTGCAAGACTATCAGAGCTTTTGTAATAAATTTTAGGGCTTCGATCAGTTGGTCGCAGTTTGTCGGCTTAAACTTACACCCTCTTGGTTGAAACACCAGGGATAATTCCTTTTCCAACGATCGGCAAATGAATTCGGTGTGCGGGATTCTATGGTTGAGAAAATCGTAAATGTCTTTCAATGCAGCCCATTTTCTCCTACTAGAGAAAACCCTAGTTACAGTATTTGGAGAAACTTCCATTACACATCCACCGCCCAAATCAACTCTCTCAAAATCACTGTAAACCGGCATCTTAAAACAACCGTTGGTGGTGGCGACGGTTGAGCAGCGTTCGGCAAGCAATGGCAAGAGTCCAGCGATTCTGTAACATGGTACCATAGCTTTGAGTCTGTCTGATGGTGTGGAAAGATCTAGAGAGTATAGATCAGTTCGAATTACTCGATCTTGTGTTCTACTCAGTGCACAAAAGGTAACCAAGTAGCCGACTGCATAGTAACCTAATAAGTATGGAAGATCCATGAAAGTCCAGAGAAGCTTTTCAACAATGGAGTTCGAAGGGTCGAGCTTTCCATCTCTTAATTCATCAATCTCTTCTCCCCTCCATAAGCAGAAGTTTTTAATAAATCCTGTCACGTTCGGCCATTGATCTTGCAGAGATTCGGTGATGGAAGAATCTGGCTTTCTAATCAAAACCATTTCAAGAGAAGAGAATTTGGAAACGACCCGATTTATGCAATCGTCCCACAATCCGATATACGAGTCTCTACTAGAAGAAGTGGCAGAGGTAATACTAGGATTTATTCTGAAAATGGAGCTCAAAATATCATACGTGATTGCTCTACAGTCCAAGAGCTCGGTTGAGGTGGTAAAGAAAAGCTCTCTCCCTTGTGGCAAGTCCCAATAAACGTCTCGCCGGAGAGGAAAACGGAGTTCTTCAGGCGGTGGTTCCTGTAAATGCCATGAAAGCTCAAACAAGCTCGGAAGCGAAGGTGGTGAAGCTCGAAGACAACCCAGATAGTACTCTGTTGGATCGTGGTACTCCCCCGGCGGAATCGCTGCATAATTAGCAAAGAAAAAACCCCAAAATTAACAAAAATAGAAGTTTTCCAAACAAAATTATTGAGAGAAAAGCATCTCATGGTATTGTCAATGCTCAGCAACAAACCAGATGAAATTATTTCAGCCTTTCTTACCTACAAAACTTGCTAGTTTAAAACGAAACCTTTTAAATTCAATGAAAGAACTTTCAAAAGATAAGAAAGCATATTTTGGAGGGCTAAAAAACTCAAAAATTCTCCCGGCGAAGAGGTTTCAAAATTATTTCTAACTTTCTTCTATCTTCAAAGATAAAGTCTCGAGTTTTATAAAAAAAGAATAACAATTATAAACCTACATCTTACAGATGGTTCTACCCCGGATATCTGCAGTTTCTCTGAAAAAACAAGAAACAAAAGAGAGAAGATTGTTAGAAACAGGAAGAAGAATCATCAAATAACAAGAAGAATACTTTTTTTTTACCAGAGGCAGCAGTTGATTTTCTTCTTCCGAAAACTTTGATTTGTTGACCAGAAGCAAATCGATCAATTGAGAAGCCCTTAAGAGGGCCATCTTCGAAAGCTTCCATTGTGCAGGCGACCATTCCTTCGTCGAAAAAAGTGAGTTCGTCTGAATTTAGAAAGCTTAAACCATGGAGTTTGATTCGTCCTCTATGGTGTTCTCCTTCTTCGCCCCATAAACTTACTGATTCTTCCCACCCCATTCTTATTTTACCTATTCGACGAAGCTCCCTTGATGATGAAGAAGAAGAAGCTCCCGTAATGTTAATGTCTAAGGCTGAATCCAGGCCTAGTGAAGAAGCTCCCCTAGTATTGGTGCTCACTACCAATTGCCTTGTTCTAACTGTTGAAAACCAAAGAAATCGTATTTAGAGAGAGAGAGAGAAGAAAGAGAAGAAAAGAACTGGACTTTAATGGCGGATCAAAGGTGCAGAGTTAGAGAGAGAGTTAGAGAGGTTAAAGCAAAGATCGAGAGAATTAAGAGTTGAGAGAGAGAGTGAAAACTCAAAACCAACCTGAAAATGGCAGATCATCATCTTTAAAAGGAGGAAGAACACATCTAGCACCCCCACCGCCACCCACTCGACCATCATCAACAGCAACAATGGCAGAACTACCTCTACTCTGAGAAGATCTCATTCTTGACCCCATAAACTGAGAAAGCTCTTCAAAAACCTCTTCGTCAAAAGACGCAGGCAACCTATGAAGCTTCCTCTCATATGGCGAAAGCCTAAAATAACTTTTCCCTATTTTCTCTCTTTCCCCTCCTCTCTCCCATTCAAAAACTTTCCTAAATTCCCCCAACATATTATCCCACTTGGTGCCTGCAGTCTTAAAATCTCTATTCACCCCATTTTTCTGCAGAAACTCAGCCACTTCTCTGTCTTTATCAGCTCTTGTTTTGCCTCTAGGCGACGATCCTGACCCGCTAGAAGAACCTGTAAATCAAATACAGATAAAATCCAAAGAAAATTTCAGATATTTATTACGAAGACAAAATAAATAACGTTAAATCTAACGTGGAAGATCGTACCTTTGTATTGGACCTTCCAAGCTCTGGCGAGCCATAGCATTTCGCTTGGTTTCCAAACTGGGCTAACGTACTTCCCTTTTCTGAACTGATGGTGAAGAACAGTTTGAATTTCTTCTGGTTTGCTTGTTTCTTGGCCAGAAATGGCGGATGGGATTGGAGAGTGCGAGGGAGAAGACGCTGTGTCTGAGGAGGAAGCTCCAGCAGTGGCTGATTGGATTAGTGGGTTCGCGGCGTTCGTGGCAGCTTGAGTCGTCGGGGACGGGGTTGACTCTCCAGGGGGGATCCCGATCTGGGTTTGCTTTGGTTGCGCCGATGGTGACGGGAGAAGCTTCCATTGTCCAGTGGTGTATCGAGTTCTTTTCGGATTTACAGCCTCGAAATGCTGCTCGAAAGGCGGAGTTGCACAAGATGGAACTGGAGCAGGGACATATAGAAATGGCGGATTGGAGAGAGCTGGAGAAGAAGAAGAATCTTGAAGAAGATGAGGTCTGGTTTCTGAAGAATCCTGATCTGGTTGATCATTCGGAGAAGAAGATGGAATTTGAAGCTGCTGAGAATGTTGGTTTATTTGGAGCTGTTGAGGTAGTTTCTTGGACATATCTCCCTTGTCACCCATATGGGCCCAAAGGGAGGTCAAAAAACCTAAGGATTTCTGGAGAGAGAGAAAAAAAACTTGGGAAAGAACCAGGAAAATCAAACCACCATTGTTGCTCAACTTAGAGATCACTTTAAGCTTCCATTCGGTTCAGCTTACGAAGTTTCAATACAGTCTCTCTCAAATGGCCGACTAACCGAAGAAGAGTGGGAGTAAGGGTATGATTTATACAGCCACAATCTAAAATATATAATTAAATCAAATAAAATTAAAATAAATAAACGCAGAGCAAAGCTAGTGTATTTATATTTATTAAAATTATCTATAACATTTTTTCAATTTGACAGTAAATTTCTCTCATTTTTTGCTTATTGTCGTGACCTCACGGCTAGGGGTGTGCAGGACCGGCCCGGTACCGGAAAACCGGACCGGAACCGGTTCAACGGTACTAGGATTGGTCCTTGAAAATGTCGGACCGGACCGGATCCGGTCCGGTACTGTCGGGACCGGTTCTACAACCGGTCCGGTACCGGGTCACGGTACCATGGAACCGGACCGGTTGTAGAACCGGTTTATGTAGTTTAATTAGAATTTTAATTTTAAAAAAACTATTAAAAAAACTATTACAAAAACTATTACATTATATTTTAAAAACTATTACAAAAACTATTACATTATATTACAAAAACTACTACAAAAACTATTACATTATATTTAATTTTAATTTTTAATTTTAAAAAAACTATTATATTATATTATTTTTAATATTTAAAAAATTAGAAAACTAAACCGGTCCCGGACCGGAACCGGTACCGGAAATCCCGGTCCAGAACCGGACCGGAACCGGTTCTGACCGGTTCCAGTACCGGTCTTCACACAATTGGCACCGGACCGGCCGGTCCGGGACCGGATCGGTCAGAACCGGACCGGACCGGTCCCATGCACACCCCTACTCACGGCTCCAACCCAGTGTCTCCTACTACACTTATTTTAGGGTTAGAGTTGCTTTCGCAAACTGCTTTCGATTACTTAATTCTGGGTCTGAATAATTTTCTCAAGCTTTATTTTTGGCAAATTCTTTCTGTTCGAAACTTGAAAAATAAAAATTAAAACAGAAAGAAGAGACATGAATGAAGACTGTCGAGTTTAGCAACCACCAGTAGTTCATTAAAGCCAACAATGCAAAGATGAAATTTTGATGCGGCTCTTGACGGGAGAGAGAGAGAGAGAGAGAGAGAGAGAGGAGTAAATATGGAGGAAGGGAAGGGTGTTGATGATTGTAGGGTAACAGACAAACACGGGTCTAACTAAGAATATCCATTTTTATGGCTTTAGTTAGGGAAGAGAAGACTTAATGTCGGTTTTAGAATACCCAGAAAGAGAAAAACATTGCAGAAATTACCAGCGGAGAGTGAGGGCGTGAGCGGAAGAAAGAAAAGACGAGAAAGAGTGAGAGGAGAGAGATTTTGTTATTTAGATTTTCAGGCAACGATGTGGACTGCTCGAATCGATGGCCCTGCTCCAATGACTCACTCATCTCTTCCCCGCGTCTTGGCTACTTCTGTCACTATCACTTCTCTCTCTCTTAATGATTCAAATGACTGGTATAAATGTGTGTGTGCATACATATATATATTCATGTAATGTACAACATCTTAATGTTAGCTGACCTGAACCATATTTTGTTCTTATCATTTGATTTAAGTTTATGTAAGATGTGTTTTATATGTATATGATGCATCATCATCAATTAACTTATTCCAAGTTAATAAATATGAAATTGTAGTTTATATTAAAAAGTTCTTCAAGTTCAAATCACAACAATTTAATCATGAATTAGGTTGAAATCTTTCCATCTTCTTTGTCTTCACAAAGAGAAATTAATAAAACAATCACTATACTATGAAATCAATAACAAGTCAATCACTAAATAATTTTTACTAATAAATTGAATACTAAACTATGAAAAATGAATGGAACAAATATCATCGTTAACTTAAGGGAAATGACTCGACCATATTATTTCAGAGAACTCGTAGTGGAAAAGAGGTAATACTCATGGAAAAAACTGCAAGAACTCGTGATTTTAGAGAGTTTTGGTGGAAAATCACTAATACACATGAAGAATGGATTTGAGAAAATACTGTATAAGTTGATTTTAAATTTTTTAGATGTATAATTTAGAAGATTTTAAAAAAGAATATATAATATTTTAGATGTCGTTTGATTTTTAATTGTTTTACTGTTCATGAGAGAATCAAAATTTGTCTGTGTTTTTCTACGAAGAAGACAATGGATTTGTTCCTTATATGCAGAGAAAAGTCATCTTTGTTGGACCGTATGCACACCTCAGAGAGAGAGAGAGAGTGTGTTAATTAGGTAAGCTAACTTTTTCATATGATATTGATTATTCTATCCCTAAGTGATTTAACACAAATAATGCATGTAATCAATAGCAAATGATAAAAAGACAAGGGATAGAAAGATGCATACATTTCGTTCACATGGTTCGGCAAACTCGCCTACGTCCACACTCCAAGTTTCTCACTTGGAGATTCTTAATCACCTAACCTCCCCTGTTAGTGATGATTGAGTTTCACGAGTGTCATTCAAACCTTTACAATAATTATTTACATGACGTCACCCTTTCCTTTGACTATTCACGGGGTATCACTATTTTCTCTTGACTATCATGAGGCACCACCCTAGATGTTGCAGAAGTACTATGTAGAAAATGAAATATTACAATAAAGAATCCTAACTCTCATATATATAAATCTCAAGTGAGGGGATAGTGAGAGTTAGGCCTATGCACTCATTTGTTGAGGAGAAGTCTCATGTGAATTTAGCAGCATTTTGTTATGGATTCTCATCTCTTTTACTTTGCAATTCTGAGTTGCATCTATTTATAAAAATTGTCTGATCGGTCAACCACTCTCTGTTCTGTCAACCGCTTCTTGACCATTGGAATGTTACTGTTGTGAAATCCTGTCAGTTCAATCAATCACTTTATCATCCTCGGTCAACCGCTTCTTCACATCTCAGACTTCACTCAACTCTGTCCAATTTCTAGTCGACCACTTCTTCTCTGGTCGACTGCTTTTCAGTCGTTGTAAATTGCAGAGCTCACTGTTTGATTTCCTATCGACCACTTCTTCAGCGCTGATCGACTGCTCCCTGTTCTGGCTCTTCTGCAGCCTATCTAGAAGACTACCCTCTAGTCCAAAGTCTACCTATACTCTATGTTTTACAATTTTTGAATCTTCTAAATCTCAATTATCAATCTATAAGTTACATGGAGTTAAGCAAACACATTAGTAAATATTAATACTCGTATTAAGGGTATTTCCAATGAAGATTAATAATGTATTCACTTGATTCAACAAATTCATAATTAACAACTTATTAACCAATTAAACAATCATCATCAAAACAAATAACCTAATTTCTATTAGGCTAACAATCTTTTCTCTATGGAAAGACAATTTTCCTCAATGGAACGTTGTCTTTTCTCAGCAAAAGTCATCTTTCCTCTACGAAAAATCATCTTTTCTCTGTGGAAAGTTATCTTTCTGCAGAGGAAAGTCACTTTCCTATGTGGAAAATTGTCTTTCTGCATGGAAAGTCGTCTTTCCTCTGCAAAAAAAGTCATTTTTTTAAATCTTATTTCAAGGATTTACTTTCCGCAGTGGAAAGACAACGTTCATCAGAAGAACAACAACGTTGTTTGATGAAAAATATAACAGCAAAAATTGTTCAGTGATTGACTTGTCATTAATCCTATAGTATAATGGTTGTTTTATTAATTTCCCTTTCACAAATGATATCTTGTAATAAGACAGAGAAAAAACAAATTCCATTGTTACAAATATGATTATGGTATATTCTACTTAGTCATGTTCTTCTCAATCTATATTTGGATACAAATATCTAGTAATATATTTTTTGGTTAGACATTAATTCATTTTAGATTAATAAACTTAAAAACATAGGTTAGTACATTCAAATCAAATGGAAGTAAAAAGAATCATTAACATTTTCGAATACGTAAGTAAATCTTTAATAAATTATAGAATCAACTAATTTTGCTCATATCTCAATTTGAGAAGGGGCGACAATGAGAATGAGGAATTATCCAACTCTTAGAATGCTCCAACTTGAACACCGAGTAGAAACAACGGCAATGAGGAATCAACGGCTACAAACATTGGATTTAAGGCATCAATTCAACAACGATATCGTGATAATGTAATACTATCAATTCAAATGAAACAATACGTGCAATAAAGTAAAATATCATGACCGAGTAACACATAAATCCAAAATAAAATAAAACTAAAGAGTACTAAAAGTTCTCACCCCATAAAGATCACTCCAAGAATTGAACTAAATAAAATGAAGTCTACACCACATTGTCTAAAAAAATAGGTAATCATTTGTGGTGAACTTACTTTAGTCAAATTAGGATTTCAAGTCATATATTCAATGTTTTAAAAATACTTTATACATAAAAGTCATTAAAATTAGTATCAAAATCAGGTTCTACAAACTATCAATGAGGCAAAAAGAAACCGTCCATTATTCTGTGATAAATAATATAATAATGTCAATATTATCAAGCTAGAAAAATCATCAATGCAAAGCATAAGAGGTCACTCATAGACCTCAACCATCAGTGTCTCAAGCATACGAGAGAGAAATGATCATCGAGAAAAATCATGATGTAAGAAAAATAACTTGTATAAGGTTTAAGAATTTTTGCTCAAGAACATGGCATAGTAACTTGTACCATAACATGCAAATACATATTTGAATAGTCGTATGTGCACAACAAACAATGACTCCTCTCATTAATCAAGGAAACTGGTACATGAAATAATAGTAAGATACATAAACAAAAGTAAATATACAAAAAAAAAATGTTCATATGCAATAAAAATTGACATGTGGCATGACAGAATGTGTCATAAAGTGTCGGAGAAATATCTCATAATTGGAATTGAAAAAAAATATGATATGCGTGACCAAATATAATAAACAAAATTGTTTCCTCAACTAATGTTTATCTCATGACACTGCTAAAATTAGTACACTCAAGATCAAATCCAACATGTGAATCCTCAATACTTATAATTATACTTATGTCATTACATTTTAAAACTTTTAAAACATGTATTTGATAAGAGGATAAAATCCAACTCATGGATGTACAAAAGAACTCCAAAATAAGCTTAAAATGGGTCTAGGTCAAGGCCACCAAATAGTGGCGCCGCGATTGCCCAACGGCTAGAGTCGTGGCTCTCAAACCTTGGGCATTGTGGTGCTCGACACATGATCAACACATATGTGTGTTCCGCATGCTGCCCCCTTGTCTTCTTGGAGTCACGATCAACGTGCATTATAGTTCTGAGCAATCTAGAAAGCGCTCTAGCAACAACGAACTTTATGTTCTTCATAGGCATGGATTTACTCCAACTCCCATCGACACCTTGATGTTGTGCGATACAACTCCAAATGTGTGGTCGCTCAAGTTTTTTATAAAACACAATCATTCTCTAATTTTGTAACACAAAACAATGCTAGCCCAGTCCAAATCATTTGCAAGATGATTGTCAATTATATGTCAATATAAAACAGTGATTTTGAGTTTTGGATTCTGAAATCAGATTTACCAAATAATCAATAAAAATTATGGGATTTGACAATAGAAACAAATTCATCCTCGAAATTATTATTTTGATGCATATTAAATATATGAATCTGGCGAACCTCGATCCATAGCCAATTCAATAGAAATCTACTCCTGATTCGAAATCTACTCTCGATTCTCTATTCTCTCGACAATGCTAGCACTAATTTTTAAAATGTGAGTAATATTTCAGAGTAGAAAATTATCTTTTTATAGTGAACTCTGGTCCATAAACACCGAAGGTTGACTAGTCTAATGTCAAATTATAATAACTTGTGGTCCAATTAACAAGATGTCTAACATTAATATGACTATGATATATTAAGCGACTCAATATTAGAAAGCTTCCAGGGGTAAAAATGTACTTCCACATATGTTCTATTGAAATGTATCTTTGCGAGATATACATTTTTATGGGTTCAAAACTCTGGCGGTAAGAGAGAGAAGTCTAAAAATGCTCTCTGTTCTCGGTGAAGAATACAGGGCTAGACAGAGTGCTATAGTACAGAAGAAGATTTTTGGAAGCTGGGTTTTCTGCTGTTGCATTCATGGTGATCTTCTCGGTGTGTATCTTGAGTTTATTAGGTCTTTGTATTGATCTCTGTAATTATTTGAATGTTTGAGTAAGAATGGCGCCCTTCCCTTGGATGTAGGACGATTTTGTCCGAACCACGTTATTCCGTTGTGTCGTTTAATTCTTTTCGTTTGCACTGCTATTATTCTGGTTCACACGCACAACAATTGGTGCGGTGAGCGTGGAGATTGAATTCTGCGTTCAATTTCGAATCAAGAATTGCGTTCTTGCAAACTGTCTGTGAACCTGGTGATCAACCTAGATCTATGGCAAAGTTTGAAGTTGACAGGTTCACGGGGAACAATGACTTCAGCCTTTGGCGCGTCAAAATGAAAGCCCTACTGGTTCATCAAGGATTGGTGCAGGCCATTGATGAACCAGCCATGAAAGCCTTAAAGGAATTGGACAAACCCAAGGCAGAAGACATTGAAGCAAAAGCCCATAGCGCACTGTTGTTAAGCTTGGGTGATGAAGTTCTTCGAGAGGTCACTGAAGAGGAATCTGCATTTACTGTCTGGACAAAGCTTGAAGCTCTTTACATGAAAAGGTCACCTGCAAATCGCCTGTACTTGAAAAAGAAACTATATACCCTGACAATGGATGACTCTAAAGAGATGCGGCGTCACGTGGATGATTTCAACAAAATCATCCTTGATTTAAATAGCATCGGGGTCAAGGTTGAGGAGGAAGATCAGGCAATAATATTGCTGAGTTCTCTGCCTAAGTTGTATGAGCATTTCTTCGACACTATGCTCTATGGAAAACAGACCTTGACGATGTCCGAAGTAAAGGCAGTGTTGAACTCAAAAGAACTTCAAAAGAAATCTGACATAAGGGAATCAGAAGGAGAAGGACTCACTGTAAGAGGTAGATCACAAACCAGGGATGGAAGAACTTCAAAGGGCAGGTCGAGATCTAAGTCTAAAGGGGCCCGGAAGTGTTTCTTTTGTAATAAAGAAGGACACTTCAAGCGAAATTGTTATGAGTGGAAACGCAAAAGAAATGACAGGAAAACTGAGACTGGTGAAGTTTCTGTGGCATCTGATGGCTATGAGTCATCTGATGTATTGGTTGCCTCAGTATCCGATTCAAATGAAGCCTGGATTCTTGATTCAGGCTGCTCCTTCCACATGACACCGAGGAAGGAGTGGCTTCAAAATCTTTGCATAAAACCTAGTGGTAAAGTCCTATTAGGAAATAACCAGGCATGCCAAGTCGAAGGAGAAGGCATGGTTCAAATGATCATGCACGATGGCTGTATCAGAACCATACAGAGTGTCAGGTATGTTCCACTCTTAAAAAGAAACTTGATATCAATAGGAATGCTAGATAAGTCTGGCTGTACGGTGAAAATTGAGAAACAAGTAATGAAGATACAGAAAGGGATTCATACAGTAATGAAAGGAGAGCCCCATAATGGGTTATATGTGCTCCAAGGTAAAACTGTTACAGGGGAGGCATCTCAAGCCAGTAGTGATCATCTGAACAAAAGTGATCTATGGCACTTGAGACTTGGACATGTAAGTGAAAGAGGCTTGACTGAGCTACAAAAACAAATGTTGCTAAAGGAAAAGGAATTATCAGCATTACAATTCTGTGAGACGTGTATCTTAGGAAAGAGTACACGGGTAAGCTTCAAGAAGTCTATGAAAGTATCAACTCAGATTCTACAATATGTTCATTCAGACTTGTGGGGTCCAGAGAAAGTTGCTTCCAAAGGTGGAGCGAAGTCTTTTCTTTCAATTATTGATGACTATTCTCGGAAGCTCTGGGTTTATTGTCTACAAACCAAAGACAAGGTGTTTGAGACTTTCAAATCATGGAAGAAAATGGTTGAAACACAAACTGGAGACAAGGTAAGGAAACTCAGGACCGACAATGGAATGGAGTTTTGCTCCAACACATTTAATGATTTCTGCAGACTAGAGGGCATAGTTCGGCATCGAACAATTCCTCATACTCCTCAACAGAATGGATTAGCCGAACGAATGAACAGAACCATTCTGGAAAGGGTTAGATGCATGTTGCAAACATCAGGGCTGCCAAGAACGTTTTGGGCTGAGGCAGTCACAACTGCAGCTTATCTAATAAACCTGTGTCCCTCATCGTCCCTTAACTTCAAAACACCTTTCGAGATTTGGCACAAGTATCCAGCGACATATGACTCCCTAAGGCCATTTGGGTGTGCTGCATATGCACACATCAGACAAGACAAACTTAAACCCCGTGCCTTAAAATGCATCTTCTTGGGATATCAAGAAGGAACGAAGGGGTATCGATTGTGGTCTATTGAACCTGGTCAGGAAAGGGTAATTGTTAGTCGGGATGTGAAATTCAATGAACTGGAATTTCCGTTCAAACATCAAATTACAAAGGAACCAGACATTTAGCACAATCATTACCCAACAGCTCAACTTGAGGTGGAGCTTGATGATGACAACCTTGAGTATGATCATCAATTTCAGGTTCAAGAAGATAACACTCAACTGTCAAACGACTTGTAAGACAGTGAGGATGATCATCTTGTAGACTATCAGCTTACAAGAGATAGATCTAGAAGGACTGTCAAACCAGTACAAAGACTGGGATATGCAGATATAATTGCATACGCTCTCCAAGTCTCCGCGGATTTAACTCATGCAGAACCTGTTACTTTCGCAGAGGCAATGTCATCATCAAACAAGAATGAATGGATCAAAGCAATGGCAGAGGAAATGGCATCACTAGATAAAAATCAGACTTGGACACTAGTGGATAAACCAAAAGGACAGAAAATTATTGGGAGTAAGTGGATCTACAAACTAAAGGAACCATTTTGCAAAGGAGAGAAACCAAGGTTTAAAGCCAGACTGGTGGCAAAAGGATTTTCTCAATGCAAGGGTATTGACTTCAATGAGATATACTCACCTGTAGTCAAGCAAACATCAATTAGAGTCATGTTATCCTTAGTTGCAGTTAAGAACATGGAACTGGAGCAGATGGATGTCACCACAGCTTTTCTCCATGGAAAAATAGATGAGAAAATATACATCAACCAACCTAAAGGATTTCAGGTGGGAGGTCCAGAAAAGGTATGTCTACTTCATAAGTCTTTATACGGCTTAAAACAGTCCCCAAGACTATGGAATGAAAGGTTCAATGCTTTCATAACAAGTATCGGCTTCACCAAAAGTAGTTATGATCATTGCATATACAGGAAAATTGTTTCATTAGATATGCAAATCTTTATACTACTGTATGTTGATGATATCCTTATTGCTAGCCAAAGCAAGACTCTCATTTTAGAACTAAAAGGCCAATTAGGAAACAAGTTCGATATGAAAGACATGGGGGTGGCAAAGAAGATACTGGGCATTGACATATTCAGAGATAGAAGCAAGAATATTATTACATTGTCTCAAAGGAGTTATCTTATAAAGGTACTCAAGAGATTTGACTGTAATAATATAAAGTCAGTAATGACACCACTGGGAGCTCACTTCAGGTTGAGTAATCAACAGAGTCCAGCCAGCGAGGAAGATAAAACCATAATGGATCAAATTCCATATGCTAATATCCTCGAGATTTAATGTACGCCATGATCAATACTCGACCTGATATAGCCTATTCAGTAAGTGTTATCAGCCGCTATATGGCAAAACCGGGCATTCAACACTGACATGCGTTGAAGTGGTTATTGAGGTACATGTCTGGTACCTTAGATACGGCTCTTGTACTTGGAAAGTGGACTTCAGGAAACAACATATTAACTGGTTTTGTAGATGCAGATTTTGCTGAATGTCTGGATTCCAAGAAATCCATTTCAGGTTATGTGTTTATAGTATATGGAGGCGTTGTAAGTTGGAAGGCTTGTCTTCAAAAGGTGGTGACTTTATCCACAACAGAGGCAGAGTACATTTCGGCCTGTGAGGGTGTCAAAGAGGCTCTGTGGCTTAAAGGACTGATAAAGGATTTTTGCATTGATAGTCTGAATGTTGCTATATACTGTGATAATCAAAGCACATTACACTTAATCAAAAATCCCACATTCCATGACCGAACAAAGCATATACAAATAAGATATCATTTTATTCGGGATGTTATTGGACAGGGACAGGTTGAAATGGTAAAGATTGACACTGAAGACAATCCAGCGGACATGCTTACTAAGGTACTTCCTATTAACAAGTTTAGACACTGTCTAGACTTGCTGAACATTAGATGTGATCTGTAAATGGTGGTGAATGGGCGTTGTTCTTTCTAATATAGATTCAAGGTGGAGATTGATATATTAAGTGACTCAATATTAGAAAGCTTCCAGGGGTAAAAATGTACTTCCACATATGTTCTATTAAAATGTATCTTGGCGGGATATACATTTTTACGGGTTCAGAACTCTGGCGGTAAGAGAGAGAAGTCTGAAAATGCTCTCTGTTCTCGGTGAAGAAAACAGGGCTAGACAGAGTGTTATAGTACAGAAGAAAATGTTTGGAAGCTGGGTTTTCTGCTGTTGCATTCATGGTGATCTTCTCGGTGTGTATCTTGAGTTTATTAGGTCTTTGTACTGATCTCTGTAATTCTTTGAATGTTTGAGTAAGAATGGCGCCCTTCTCGTGGATGTAGGACGATTTTATCCGAACCACATTATTCCGTTGTGTCGTTTAATTCTTTTTGTTTGCACTGCTATTATTCTGGTTCACACGCACAATAGACTAATGTTACGGCTCGGAGGCAAGATTGCCAGAAATGTCGGTCGAACGACCCGATCTTCAGAAAGGACTTGATTGCTCAGCCCAAAATTTAGGTTGTCAACGAAAGATTTAGTATAACATTGAAGCGCAAACCAAAGAAAAATAAGCTGAAATCCACAAAGTGATTAATAAGATGTACAAATAACGTAATAATAAACAAAAAGCATAAATTGTGCAGGAAATGAAAATCAAACAACACCATACAATAAGCTCTACAACAAAGTAAAAATAAACTCTCATCTCAGGAAATAGACACTGGCCACCTCTAGCAAAACCTGGGAAGGAAGAAGTCATTGGGATTAGTGACTAACTTAGTGAAGAAATCTATACTATATGTAATGCATGAGAAAACTAATTTTATCTTTCATTTCAAAAACCATGATCAAAATGGTATGTCGTGCAAAGATTTAAAATCCATTTATTTTTCATTTTTAAGAAAATCGACCCATTGACCACCGATGAGACAGAGATCAAAACATGGCTATATATATAGACAATAATAATTTAAATAGGCATTCATCGCTTTTCCATTAAGAAAACTCATCTCAGTGAAAAAGAAGGATCATTCAAATATTCAATGACTCCTCCAAACATATGCATAGAAAGACATTGACCATTTCTAGGCAGCATCTCATGAGTCAGAAGGGAAAAGTGATGACAATCCGAAGACCTAGCAACGTCACCTTAGTTGCTAGCGAGCAAGGCTCAGCAACGACACAACCCATCAATCAAAGAATTTGTAGCAGCGATCTGAAGATCCAGCCATGTCACGACCCGTTCCCCGATCCCATTGGGAACCACACCGCGAACCGGATTATTTGCCCGGAGAATAATCACAAACCACACAACTCGCAAGGGAAGCACAAAAATCACATACTTATGCACTCGCGCAATTGGATCATATAAATATTAAAATCTACCCAAACAAGAAAGTTGTACACTATTATTTATTTACAAAATTGTATCCAAATTTATTTTACATACATGGACCATATTATAACTAAATACATCAAAATAAAACACAAACCATACTACTGGGCCTATGCTGTGCAAATCATTAGTCCAATTGATCTTTACATTTTTGCTCAAGAGCTGCTACCACATGTTCTTAAAAAATATCAAAAAATAAAACCGTGAGCTTTTTTAGCTCAGTAAGAATCTTAATCTAAGGATCTAATAAACTATACAAATATCACAACTAACCATGTACTAAGCTCAACATGATTAGTCATCACATGGTTAACTTCCTGTAACATCCCGATTTTTTTCTTTACTTGAAAAATTATGTGAAATTTTAAAACTTTTTTTTTATAAAATCAGAGAAGGCTTTTCTTTTAAACCGAGTGTTAAATTCATTACTTCAAACTCTTTTCTAATTTATCGTGTTAAGAAATAATAATCATTTAAAATATTTTAGCAGCGGAATAACTTTCATTTATAAAAAAAAAAATTTCTTGAAAAATAGCGAAAGCATTAAATAAAAAAATTATTTAAACTTAAACTGTTTATTTACAAAACCATTTACTCTTTAGCACAAACAGCCACAAGATTCACGCATGTAAATCCTTCATCAACTGCTCATTGTATTGTCCGTCTATTTCCAAGCATAATATATCTATATCGCAAGACAATAACTAATGAGTCTAATGCTCAGTCAGTGATAGGAATAAAAACCGTACAATGCACATGCTATGCTTTTTTCAAAACCATATACGTTTCCGTTTTCCATTTTTCGTTTCTTTTACATTTCAATCTTGTCCCGGTCTTTGTCCAAGGACTTAAGTTAATCAGTCTATCCCAGTATTTGTCTAGAGATTTCATTAGTCAGTCTATCCCGATCTTTGTTCAGGGATTTCGCAACTGGTGTGGCAGCAATGGCTTGATCCGAAAGCTTAGCTAGTGGACAATGGCTTTCTCCGAAAGCCCATTAACGACTGTGTCCCGGTCTTTGTCCACGGACTTAAACAGTCTCACACATACCATTTGTCTCGTATCATGTCTTTTACATTTATTTTGTTTCAGTCTATGGAAAAATGGATAATCCTACAACCCAAATGATGGTCATTCACTTCAGATGATCAGCCCTCCACGAACACCGTATACTTAGTATGTGTGAGCATCTATTAAACCACCTTTAAAAACCATGTATGTAAAACCATTTTCATATTATTTTATCAACAATGATGCATGATGCTCGTGAATGCATACAGTCTATCATAATAAAATCTCTACACATGCTCGTCTATTAAACATATCATTAGAAGAACTTAATTATAATAAACACCCAGCAAACAGCAGTACAATATACGAACATGCTCAATATCTGGATATCCTAATAAAGCAATAAACAACCTAATATTCTAGGAAGCTGTAAATAGTCGGCATACAAATCCTAACTATTGCGATGTAGGGTTTGAAGACCAAAACACATACAACCACTTCCTGGGGTCCTCAGCGTGTTTAGCTCTTTATCATTTTCCCCGTTTAATACCTTCAAAATAATTATTATTTATTTATTAATATATTTATCCGTTATAAACCATGACTTCGATACCGTTATTTTCTTATTTATTAATTACCACTTAACGTATTTCTTGTTTACTATTAATTACTATTTATCGTATTCCTTGTTTATTATTAATTACCACTTAACTAATTTCTATTTATTTATCTTTCTTAATTTCATTTATACATTTTCCATGTTATTTGCTTATCTAATTTATATGTTTTTGGTAGTGTAACTTCTTTAATTATGTCTAGTAATTCTACCCCTTAATTATTCTATCCTAATCATAATAGTTAAATTCGTAATTATTATAACTAATTAATAATTATCTAATTGTCATTTTCCATTGATACCGTATTAGGAAGTGGATAGTATTGATCAATAATATTCCTAGGAAAGAATGTCTTTAGCAATCTCCTTAGACAGAATATCTTTTCCAAATAAGTTCCCAGAAAAGACTTGAGGGTCACAACCGTCCACATTAAATATCAGTCTCCTTAGACAGAACTTACTTACACAGTACGATTATACCACTAATAATATTTCTAATTTAATAATAATATGATAATAATAATAATAATAGAACTAATATTTATCAACTAATTATTGACTAATTTAAAAATGGAAACGTTACCAAAATAATCCAAGAGCGACCGCGTAATTTCTCTCGTCGAAATTTCTGCTTTAATACCGAAGTAACAAAATCACCCTCAAACTATTTACAAATTCCTCACAACTTCACTCATATTTTTCCCACAATTTCTTCTCTCTTTTCCTCCATCTTCTTCCTCTCTCTCTCTCTTCCTCTTCTTCCTTGCTGTGTTTTTCTCTCAAACTCACTGCCTATTTATAGGCAAATTCATCATTTAGTCAGCAACAAAACATATAGGGGCATTGTTAGGCGCAGCAATTGGAACAAAGAATTTTTTTAGTAAATCATGAGCGACAGTCGACCGCCAGCCTACTGGTCGACCGCCAGTCATGCTTGCCGGTCGACCGGCACAGCGTCGATCGACCACCACCCTCATTTCTTCAGCGTTTTCTTCATTTTATTTTAATTTTAATTATTAATATTAATTTCAATTATTAATTTAAATTCTTTTACTCAATATAAATTCTTTTATAAATAAATCAATACTCAATAAACCTTAGCCAATTTTCCACTTAACCAATCTTAATAATTTCCTTCCATTCAACAATTAACCAAATAATCGGTATAAATTACACTCCAATAATCTAAAATTATCCAAGTAGTCTAATATCCAGATTTTCTTCCAATTAATTTCTCTTATCCTTACTTAATTTTCATTATGGAAAATCGGGATATTACACTTCCAACATTTAACTTTTGATCAACTCTCATGATCACACATTGTAGGTTCTATGTTTTGTCTATATCTTTAGATATTTCTAATTAATATTTTAACTATATGGTACACTTCTTTATATAAGAAGTGTTTCGTGCATATGAAGAAATATCAAAATATTATTTTTTAAACAAATAATTTAGACTAATGATTAAGCTTCCCCTAAACTTAAAAATTATGTTTCATAAATTCATTTTTAGAAATTTTGTACAGAAAGGCACGCGTTTAAAACAACTCACTATAATGTGGTACGTAATTAAAATATATAATTGTTGTACTATATAAAATCTTAGTGAAAACGGAGCCACTCACGGAATCCGAGCACAACATGTCATAGGCATATCACATAATAAAAGCGATATTCGGTGATCACAAAAGCCACATAAAGAGCCTAATCATGTTTAGGATTTTGCGCTTAGGGACACAACACATACAGTTGTCTCATTACTCTAATTAACGACAAACGAACACATCCTCTCACATTTGAATGTGCGTAAAGTAAAACGGACTCCAAATCATGTTGATCAAACTCGGTTTACACAACCACGTTGATCCAATAATTTTTATATGCATGCTTTAATAAAATGTATGTAATGAAAAACTACATATAATATAAAAATTCGATGAGCCTTAAAATGGACATGTCGTTTTATATGAGACACATATCAAAATATTATTTTTTTTAAAGATTTATGTAATGTTGTATATAAAATTAAATCTCCACCTCTAAGTGGGGTTGCCACTGGCCCAAGCTTAATTATCCAAAAATTCCGATTTTTAGAGTTCACGATTTAAATTAATTTATTTGGGGTACCTATCTGAAAATAAAATCATAAATTTTTGCTTAAATTTTTATACATTAAAATAATTAATTATCACTTAAAATTAACCCAAATTAATTGGGTATAAAAACACTCAAAACTTGACCCATAACAAGCTAAAAATAGGCCCTAGATTGCAGCCCAAAAAGCTGGACCGCGACCCAAAGGGCCTGGTCTGCAACCCTCAAAGGGCCCAGATTGTAGCCTCAAAGGAAGGCCCAAGCTGCAGCCCATAGAATCCCAAGCCGCAGCTCAGTACTCTCTGTGTTGCGCATTGAAGCACTCCATGTCGCATATAGATGCTCTCTACGTTGCAGATCGCCTTCTCCCTCACTAATAGAAGTGAGGATGTCATTGGCAAGGTCCAACAGATCGAGGTCGAGGTGACTTACGCGCCACTACCCAACTTTCTTGCAGCTGCGATTCAGCGTTTCCATCACCAACAACATTGAAGGGCTTTTGCTGAATTTTCCATAATCTGGCGAAACTGTTCCTCCATTTTGATAAGAAATTATCCGACTTCAACAATCCAGAATCAACAGTTCATTAATCCAAGCAAAATCACCATAACAAAGACAAAAGAAAGGTTAAATGTTTACCTTCGATCAATCCAAACTTTCGGCTATCGGAAATTTTGTGAGAATTGTTGCTCCTCTCTTCTGAACTCGCACTAGAATCAAACCAAAATCTCCTTCCAACAGAGAAGACTTTGCATCAACATTCATAAGTTTTGCCTAAAAGAAAAAAAAATTGTAGAGAGAAAATTGACTTACCAACACGAAACTCCTTTCCCAAAAGCCTCACTGTGAAATACTGTGAGGAAGCTCACTTGCAGAGAGAAAAATGGCAAGAGGAAAGGAGTGAGAGAGAGAGAGAGAGAGAGATGTGTGGAAGGCATTCGACATAACTCGATTTATTGTGAATGAATTTCCTTCTTTGTAATAGACCCACCATTTAGGGAAGGAAATCCTCCACAATTTCTTTCCATAAAGAAATTGCCTGCTATTACAATATATACTTGAGTTTTACATGTTTACTTTATGTGCATGGTTTTTCATAATATGCTATGATTCTGATACGGGAGATTGAATCCTCTTCATACTTTAGACGGTTTTGGTATCAAAGTATCACTAGGATATCCCGATATATCTTCTGCTGTGTGAAGATGTTTTGTTTGCGCTTTGTATGAAAAATGGGTAATAGGGTGTTGTTGACACACTCTTTAAGTTTCGAATCCCTAAACCTGATCAAGGTGTGTATGTTTTAGGTTATGTCATTGTTGCTCGGTTTTTTGGCAACCCTTGTGAGGGGCTAAATCTTCCAATTGCACTCACAATATTTTCCTCCAGACTCATTAGGTGTTGTCATTTTTGGATTGCCTCTTTTCTGTTTGTTTGTATCATAGGGGTCCTTGTGTGACCCTCCTTTTTCACTGATCCTTGTTTTCATTGGTGAAAACGATGGAGACTTATTTTGTTATAGCTAGCTAGGTATCTGTTAAGTTTTTAATGACTACCTCATCAGTGGCTCGTGGAGCCTGTTTTGATAATGAATCGTGTTTTCGAAATGATTTCAAATTCATGCACAGGTTTGACATTGATTTGATTATGGTTTTGACGAGAAAAAATTACACCTGTTTTTCATAAGCATTGCCTTTAGTATAAGTTCTCTACTGAGTTAGTCACTCACTCTAATGATCCATACATCCCAGATTTGATTGTGATGGTCAGGTGTGGTGTCCAAGATCCGATTGCTTCGAGTTTGTTTCCGTCGTGGAATTTTCTTGTTGCATGGGGAAGAATTAG
The DNA here is from genome assembly GCA_022433065.1 of Begonia loranthoides. Classification (NCBI taxonomy): domain Eukaryota; kingdom Viridiplantae; phylum Streptophyta; class Magnoliopsida; order Cucurbitales; family Begoniaceae; genus Begonia; species Begonia loranthoides. The sequence goes on along the minus strand of CM039482.1, from coordinate 1,445,929 downwards.
TTCCTTATTTTAGTTTGTTGTTTGGTTTCATTTCTGACATATTGTTTTTCTCTTTGTTGTTATATTATTTTTTACTCTTATTGATCACTCTGTGGACCCTGACCTATTTGTTTTTGGATTTGGAATTAATTTTGTGTTAAGACTTTCGCTAACTCCCTAGCCTTAGCCTGAGCGATCAGATTCTCTTTGACGATCAGGTTGTTTGACCCAGCGTTTTTGTTAGGCCCTCTTCCAGGTTGTGACACGCAGCATCAGTAAGACATGAGGATGGTCATCCAGGACTCAACAACGGTCGACGAGGTACAACTGCGGTCAACCGAGACCAAGTAGCAGTCGACAAAATACGATAGAGGTCGACCATTAAGGGTCCCTGTTCATCTCAAGAGAAAATAATAGCTCTTATACCAAGCTAGAAAGCCCAAACTGGAAGAGAAGAAGACATGGCTGAGAAATTCGACAAGGCGCATGGTGCTAAGTCGACAAGAGTAGGCACAGATTGTAACATCCTGATTTTCTTATAAAATATTTTCTTTTTAAAACACATTTGTAAAACAAGTAAAGGATAATTAAGAGAACAAAATGCAAGTGGAAGTCTTTAAATCATCATACGACCATTGTTCAAATCAGTTAAATAAATATGAAAACAAAACAATTAAATAAAACTTATTTCAATTCATGAGCCATAACCCCAAGTCAAATCTCGCCAGGTAACATAAGCGTTCATCCCATCATACTTCCTTCACATGCACATCATTAGGATCACAATCATCACTTACATCACAAGAGAATTGTGAGTCTAATGCTCAGTAAGAGACATTGTCACAACCCGAAGATGGGCCTGACAGAACCACCTTAGGCTGGGTGATCGGGTTCGCCACGAGAATCGGGTTGCCTGACCCGGCGTTTCGGTGGCCAACGAGGACGTCGAGTCCCCAAGGGGGGGAGATTGTGGCATCCCACCCTATGAAGGCCAGGAAAGGCCCAGATGTGGGTCCGACCCATATCAGTGGGGCACAATCCCACATCGGTTGGGAGAGTAGAAAATGCATGGTTTATAAGTATGGTTCCCCTCCCTACCTAGTACAACACGTTTTGGGATAACTCCAAGAACAAGACCGTGTGGGCTTCGGCCCAAAATGGACAATATTATACTCGAAGCACCGGGGGACGTTACGGACATAATGAAATAAAGTGAAATACTCATGCAGACACAATATACATATTTTTCATATCACAAAAGAACTTATTCCTTTCATACTTTATTCTCAGTCTCACTAGAGTCTAGAGCATTGGAGATATTATCAGACGAGAATAGATACATCCTGGGGATCTAGCCAGGGCAAAACTGTCACCCATCCAAAAGAAAATTGAGATACATCATCTTATAGTTCTCCCAGACATCGCGTTTGAGCAGAACCGTCACTCAATTCTGACAGAGATGAGATACATCATCTCTTGGTTCTCCCAAACATCACTGTCACTAAACCCTCTGATCTCCAACATCTATTTACGTTTATTGGTTACATCTCATTCTCGTGCAATGCATGCAAAGCACACAACAGTTCATACTATACAGTAGAAACCAAACAGAGAGCAGAACAACATGCTTTATTCATTTATCGGACGTAAAAGAGAGTAGAACAACATGCTTTATTCATTTATCGAATGTAAAAGAGAGCAAAACAACATGCTTTATTCATTTATCAAACGTAAAAGAGAGCAGAACAACATGCTTCATTTATTAGACGTAAAAGAAACATCATAGGGCATGACTATCCTTATAGAAGAATCCAACAGAGAACATAACATAAATTAGTCAACTTTATATTACTTATACAAAATATGGAAACTTTATCATTCTAAAGATCAATATCATTGCACAATCTTAAATAGCAAACTCAAACCTGTGATCAGAAACAGATTATCAACAGCTAACTTATTAACTAGACCTAGAAGCATGCATATTATTGGCAATTCACACAAACAAATCCTACTCTTGTGATGTAGGTCACCTTTGCCAAACTACATGCAATATCTCTTATCTTTTTCACGAAAATCATCTCTTGTTGAGGTTTCTTCTTGCACCGAACGACATCCTCCTCTTCTTTCCAAATCTCAAGAAATTCATTTTCTGAATTCAGAAATTGCCACCCCAAATCCTCTAGCTTTCCCTCTTATTTATACACAAAAAGGATAGGATTGTCACGCGCAAACATCCGTTTAAAAAATCTATCTATTTTCAAAGTATTTCATATTTCCTTTCTTTCCACAAAGAATTTTCGTCTACATCTTTGCTGTGAGGGACGTCCATTCCTCAATAAGTGACGTCTGTCAACCTTCATATTCCTGACGTCCTTCTTTCCAAAGAGACACCCGTTAATTTCTTCGCCATGAGGGATGTCCGTTTCTCAATAAGGGACATATGTTGTCTTCATATTTTAGATGTCCGTCAGGGATGTCCATCTTCCACACATTTTAGACGTCCGTCTTTCCTATCCGTCAGTTTCTTCGCTATAAGGGACGTCTGTGCCTCTATAAGGGACGTCCGTTGTCTCCTTATTTCAAACGATTTCCTTCTTCATTCCACTTAAACTTAACGTCGTCATCCTTTCTCTTATCTTGGACGTTTTTCGTCCATTAGGGACGTCCTTTATCCCAAACAACACCGTTCTCTAAGCCGTTTACTTTTCCCTTATTTCGGACGTCCTTCGTCCATTAGGGACATCCTTCACTCTAAATGGCGCCGTCCCACTTACTCTTAACAACACCATCTTCTTTTTTTTTTTTTTTTTTTTTGGACGTCCTTCTTCCGTAAGGGACCTCCATCTTTACTTCAAACGACGTAGTACCCCTTCTATTCCTTTATTTTGGACGTCCTTTGTCCATAAGGGACGTCCGTCTTTGCTCCTAACGACACCGTTCACTTTATCACACTAAACATCCGCCTTCTACAAAGTTCATCCGTTTGTCCTTTATTATATTCTTTTCTCCATTTATTGTTAATTCTTCAACATATAATTAATTACACTCACATTATTATCATCTAATTTAGCTACAAACACCTCAAAATCATCATTGCCTTATTTCTTCCAAAAATGCCACTGTTATAATTTAGCTAATGTCATTATATTATCACTTTTCGAAACTACTATCTTCTTTCCTTAATCCTTCCTCCGCCAATTTAACCACTCCCTTCACTGCTTCAACATTATCTAAACTATAAACCACCAATTATTACAACCCATTTTTAGGTATTATATTTCATAATAAAATCATTCAAATAATCTTATTACACCCAATTAATTTTATAATTATCCTTATTTAATTCTATTGCAGAAAATCCAGGTATTACACAGACGAAGGGGACATCCACCCTTTGATTGGCGGACGAAAGGGACGTCCACCATTGACTGTCGGACAAAGGGGACGCCCATCCCTTGACTCTAGGATGAAGGGGACGTCTGTCCCTTAACAACTGACGAAGGGAACGTCAGTGTCTTAATTTGTGGACAAATGGAACATTCGCCCCTTGACAACGGACGAAGGGGACGTCTGTGTCTTAACTTGTGGACAAAAGGGACGTCTGTGTCTTAACTTGCGAATGAAGGGAACATCTTCCCCTAGACAATGGACAAAGGGATCGTCTGTGTCTTAGACTCACAAACAAAAGGATCGTCTGTCCCTCAACTCATAGACGACTCTACACCTCTAAATGGCTAAGTCTTAAACATAAACTCTAGATCAACACAAATACCACATAAAATACTTAAAAGATTTTGGGTTCTCAAACTCGAGATTCAAATCCAATAATATATGAACATTGAACAAGAAAATGAAGTTAACATTGGAATTACCCATGAAGTTTCTCGACAAAAGTCAACTGTTGGAACATTGGGAACACAAATATCAGTTCAGAAATCCACCTTGTGTGACTTCGATCTCTCTCATTGTTTCAACTCCTCCAGCGGCCTACTACAAAGGAAGGACTTCTTCAAAAACAATAAAAATAAATTAATTAACTAATTTTATTTAATATATATATTTTTTAATAAATCATTATATGTATATATAAACCAATCGATGGAAATTAAAATGCTAATAGAAATTTCTACTAAATTGATTACTAGACCAAATGTGCACTTGTCTTAAAACTCACAACACAGTGTAAAGATTTAGTCAACACAAATAAATTGATCTCGATAAGAACAAAAATTTTACTCAAAAAACATGTAAAATCCAAATAAAGGAATTACATTTTACCACTAAATTCACAATAACATACCTTATATTAAATCAGAAATAATTTTGGTTAGCATGGATCACATTAAAATGGTGAGTTTCACATCTCATCAGCTAATTAACTATTTTTTTTAAATTTTTCTATTGTTTGATTGAGAAATATTTGAATTGTTTTACCAATTTTGCATTTTACAAATCCAAAATCACTAAATAGAGGCTGAAAATTCCATTAAAAGTTTTAATTAATATGCCTCTCATATATCAAAGCTCAGAGAAAAAAAAAGTAGGACATTTCTAACACAATATATTTGTGAAATAGCTAAATAGCCAAACTATATTGTTAAGCACTTGAAATTGCATATTATGTGTTATTTTGGAGCGCACCTTTGATGTTGTGAAATGACTATTGTAAAATGAATATGAATGAAGCATAGTTTTATAAAAACTTCTATCTATGTGAATTTAAATATTAAAAAATTGAATATATGAACACGTGGCATTAAATCATATGTAATTATGAGAAAATGACAAATCAACCACCATCATTTACAGTTAGTAACAAATCAACCATCATTTTTTTTTGTAACAAATCAACCATTGAACTATGAAAAATTGACGCTGCTAACATTAATGTCATGTTTGCCGTTAAACGTGATAATGTTGAGCCGCCGCGGCTCGTCTACAAACCCCCTGCAGCTCCAAATTTTTTAAAACATAACATTACAATTTTGATGGCCCGCCGAGGATCATTTAGTAAACCGCAGCGGTTCATCGTCAAGCAGTCGCGGTTCGTCGTCAATCCGCCGTGGTTCGTCTACAAATTAAAAAAAAATTTATTGTCTTCATCGTAGAAAAACTCAGACAAACTGTGTAAAACAATTTTAAATCATTCGAAAACTAATACATTAACATTCTTTTACAAAATCTTCTAAATTATAAAACCCGAAATATTCTAAATTCATTCTCCATGGATATTACCTCTTTTCCACTGAAAATCTATTTTATAATTCCGAGTTCTTTCCATTTTTTTCTATGGGTATTTGTTCTTTGCACCGCGATTTTCAGAAAGTTAACGGTGATGTTCATAGTGGCAATTTTTCAAAGTTCAGTGGTTAAATTGTTAGCAAAAAAATGATGATGGTTGGTTTGTCTTTTTTCCTTATATAATATATGAACTTATATTGATTATAATGAGTGGTTTCTAGCTCATGGTTACTTTTTTTGCTAAGATATAATGTTTTCACATTACAATAATTTAGAAAGTAAGATTTTAAGTTTTATATAAGATAAAATTTAAATATATTGAAAATAAATTTGAAGATTTCATAATAGGGAAATTAATTAATTTGGGGTCAGCGATAAGTTAAAACTTAAAGAAACTTTGGGAATAACTAAAACCTTAAAATATGATAAATGAAGAATGCAAACCGCACAGTCACGTTTTTTGTCATTCTCATAGTTCAAGGTTTTACTTGTTAGACCCGCAAGGAACCCAAGACAGAACAGAGAATGACCCCACCCAAATAACCGCATCGCACGACCCATTTCACTTAAATTTATTAGTTAACAGCGGAAGATTTAAAATAAATTATTACAAGTTAGGGCCCAACGAACATAAGTTTAACAACTCCAACAAGAGATATCAGACAGCAAAGTAATATAATCCAAAATGAAATAACTGCGCAGAAATGTAAATTAAGAATTACAACTTAATAATAAAAAGTTTACTTCACAAAGTCTCTCAAACAAAATTTATTAAAGTATGAAAAATAAAATAAACTTCGTCGGGTCTAATCTTGGCTCAACAATTGGAAGTCCAGCTGATAGAATACTGAAAAGTGTTATTGGGGTGAGTTGATTAAACTCAATAGAGATTAAATTTAATAATTTTAATTAAAATGGTATTTAAGCATATATGAATTTAAAACTCGAATTTTATAAATTCATTTTAGAGGATTTGTACAAAAGAGCATGTGTTTAAAATAACCAACTAATATGTGGTATGTAATTAAAAAATGTCATTGTTTTACTAAATGAAAATCTCAGTGAAAATGGAGTCACTCACGGACTCTGGGCACATCATGTCATAGACATATAACGAAATAAAAGTGATGCTCGACAATCGCGAAATCCACATAAAATACCCTGATCAGGTTTAGAGTTTTGCGCTCAAAGACACGACACATACATCTGTCTCATTACTCTAGTTAACAACAAACAAACACATCCTCCAACAGTCGAATGTGCATAAAATAAAACAGATTCCAAACCGTGTCGATTGAACTCTACTCACACAATTGAGTTAATCCAGAAATTTTAATGAGTATACTTAATTGAAACATGTGCATTGAAAATTTAAATATAATTTAAAAACCAGACGACCATAAAATAGACACATCATTTTTATATGAGATACGTCTCAAAATATTTATTTTATAAAAATTATGCAATGCAGTGCATAAAAATAAATCTCTACCTCGATGTGACTTACATTGACTAAAGCCCAATAATCAAAATCTAATAGCCCAGGGATTTTTAATTACGATTGGGTACTTATTCAAAAATTAAGATATTAAATTTCGATCAAAATTTTATACCTTAAAATTTCTAATAATTATTTAAAAATTAAATTAAAATTAATTGGGCAAAAAATTATTAAAAATATGGCCCAAAACATGCTCATAACAATTCTGGACAACGACCCAAAAGGTTTTGCACCACGACCCAGAGTTTGGTCTGGGCTGCAACCAATTTAATAGTTGGACTGTGATCCAAACAAAGTATGGATCGCGGCCCAGCTGGCTGCTGAACAACCCAAACAAGGTAGGATAGCGTCGTCTTCAACGCTGTTACTACACTTTGCCAAGACCGTCGAGCTTTGCCTGGTATCTCGACAAAATCGTCAGTTTCCTCTCAAACAGATAATTCCATTTATCAAACAACCTTCATAGTTCAATCATTCAAACCAAAACGTCCATAATCAGCGAATTTGTTGAAGAAAAAGTTTGGAATTTTATACCTTCAGGTGACAGTCTTTCGGTCACTGAAACCTTCATTTTGCACCGCAAGGATTGACACACATTACTTCCGAACTACACTCAGAATAATTCGATTCTCCCCCTTCAAATACCATGAACAAATTTCCATAAAAAAAAAAATCCAAGATTTCATCCGGATATTGAATTTCCAAAGAAAGGGAAAATTGACTTATCGAGGGTGATAGACCAACTTAGAATTCCCTTCTTGAACTTGTACCAGAACATGCTCAATTTTCCTTCAACATTGAGAAAGAGTTTTTGCATGGCATTAGAAGGTTTTGTTCCAGGAAAAACAGAAATCCCAAGGAGAAAGAAATCAGCTTACCGATTTGATGTCACTGCCACAATTCCTCTTATTTGTTGAGAGAATGTGATGTGAGATGAGAGGCGAAAGGAAGATGGCGTTTTAAGGATGAATGAGGAAGGAACGATTAGGGAAAGAATCCTTGAATACCCGCAATGTCAGATGAAACTCGGGGAAGCGTTTCCAAAAACGTCTCCCCCAATTATATTTTTTTTATGGACATATATTACATTAGTTATCCGCAAAATTTCTTTAAGGTTTGACTTATTGCTGACCTCAACTATAGGGTTTGTTTTTTTAATTTTCTGTAAAATTAAGACATTAATACCTTTTGTTGTACTCAGAATAAATGGTCAAATAAACAAACAGATAATCATCATTTGCAAATGCAAAAAAATTTCAATGCAGCCTAGACATGACAAACAAGCCGAGCCTGGAAAAGTCCGGCTCATCGAGTCTGCCGAGCCTAACAAGCTTTTCCCAAAAAAATTTCAACCCAAGCCAGCTCGCAAGTCACGAGCCTAACGAGTCAAATATACATAATTAATATTATCTTATATAAATATATTATAAATTATTTTCAATATTATACGATTAAAAACTATAATAGACATTATTATTGTAATGTAAAAATATTTTTATTAATATAACAGATATCATGTTGATAGGATCCGTGCATGCCTATAGGAGGAGTGAATTGGGTGTGCTAAATTTTTTCGTACGATGTAATTATTCTATCCCTTAGTGATTTAATGTCAATCAAACATACAATTAAAAGCAATAATAAAGAGATAAGGGATAGAAAGTTGACACAGGTTTGTTAACGCGATTCGGCAACTCAGGCTTGCGTCCACACTCCAAGCTTCCCATTTGGAGATCCTTAATCGTCCAATCTCCCTGATTGGCGATGTTTGACTTCACGGGTGTCAAAAAACCTTTACAAGTTGACTCTTTCTCAGGGCGTCACCCTTTTCTCTTGACTATTATGGGGCGTGACCCTTTGCTTGACTAATTCATAGGGCGTCACCCTTTTTGTTGGAGTACAATGAAGAGCAATGAAAATTACAAACAAAACCTTAACTCTCCCAAATCCAACTCTCAAGTTTAGGGATGAGAAGAGTTAGGTTTGAGGCTCAAATAGCTATTTGGAATTGAGTATTAAAATTGGCAGAGCTTCACCTCAATTCCCAGTTCGTTGCAATGAGCTTTGGAGAGTCTTATATTTATAGACTCTGTAAATTCAGTCGACCAATTCCTTTTTGGTCGACCACATCCGACTGTTGGAAACTAGCCGTTGTGTTGTTCTGCATTTTTCGGTCTACCATTTTCTACTTTGCTCGACCACTTTGTCGACGGATACTCCAAGAAGCTCTCTATACTATATTTCGGTCGATCCTATCGATCGATTACTCTACCGTGTACTCATCTGAAAATCTTCGAGCACTCTGTAATGTTTTCTGCTCGATCTTGTCGATCGCACTATCAACCACATACTCGACCAAAAATCTTCGAGGCAATCTGTATACAATTTCGATCGATCCTATCGAGTGCACTCTTGACTGCGTCTTCGACCGATTCCTTTCCAAGGAGATTTTGGTCGACCATAAACTCCAGTTTACTCGACCTCTTGCTTTCCATTTGCCATCCTTTATATCTCGAAGTCCCAATATGATGTTTATTCACTATATGGACTTATATAAACATGTTAACACAACTTTAATACCTTAATTAAGGGTATTTTCAATTTAATATCAATATAAATGTAGTATTTGTACAATTTAAAACATTATCCAATAAACAACTTGTATTTTCATCAACACAATCATCACCAAAACATATAAGCCTAACAATACTTAGGCTAACACATGTAATTGAAAAAACTATTTGATGAGACGAATAAAATATATATATATATATAATTAATTGTAAATTTGACACTTGCATCACTACATTATGTAGTCTACATATTAGATAAATCTCAACTAAGTTGGCACCCATCCAATTATCAATCATGTGCAAAATGCCAAAAAAAAACACAAGTTAAAGAAAAATATCAAAATGAAAATTACAATTTCAAATTTAAATGAAAATCTAGTGTTCGATATTCAAATTTTTGAATTCTTCTAGTATGTCGTCCTCTCGTTGTTGATCTCTCGTCTCGGCATCGTTTCAATCCTTCATGCAAATGAGTGTCTCCACGAGTTTTGGTGCAAGTCTTCCTTGTCGATCATCATACACACGTCCACCTCCAATAAAAGCAGACTCTAATGCTATGGTAGAGACCGGAAGTGTTAGTAGATCATGTGACATTCTAGAAAGAATAGAGAATGAAGTGGAGTTGCCTCTCCATCAAACCAAAATATCAAAATTTTCGTTGCAACAAATTTGATAGCGAGTGTCAAAATAAATATCGAGTTCATTTCTTTGTGAACTAAAAGAATGAACATCGCTATCTATTTCATCTAATATGCCATCCATAAAATTTTGTGGAGCTCCATCACGGACACCACTACTAGAACTAACATAAATATGTGAAGAAGGAATTAAACTAGTAACATTAGAATATTTAAATTCATAAGAAGAATATAAATTAGCAATTTCATTTCTTATTTGAGTACTAGTAATTAAAGAATAAATATTTAAATTAGAATAAATTTTATCAACCATTAGATGCACTCCTTTTAATTTAAATTTAGGATTCATTATGCATGCAAAGCAAAAAATATTAGGTATATCAAGCCAATATTTTTAAAATTTTGTTTCCATTTTATCAAATATATCACAAAATTCTTTTATTTGTCTAAATTTTTTACAAATACCCATTAATTTTATAAAAATTGGGAGAACAAGATGAGTGGTAAGATAATAAATTCCCGAACATTCATTTGTAGCTTCAAAAAATGATTTTCAAAAATTAAGAAACAAATTAGCAACGTCACAACTACTATGATCAAGAGTAATACATTTTGTTTTTTCACTCATAAAAGCACAAATGACTAACCAATATGGCCTAGCATTTTCCAATATTAAATTGTCGAATTCCATCTTGTATTTACATTGGTTTTTAATTTTCTTGGTTTAAGTTGAGCAGCTTTACAATATTCTTTATATTCTTGTTGTCGTGTATTAGATGAAGTAATAAAAGAAATTACATATCTAATTGATTCAATATGAGGCGAAATAAATGACATTCCATCTTTAACAACTAAATTCAAAATATAACAAATACATCTCATATGGAAAAGAGAATTATGGGCATTATCTAATTGAAATAACTTTTTAAATTCAAGAATAGCAACATCGTTAGCAGAAGTATTATCGAGAGTAATACTAAAAATTCTATCTCTAATAGCATATTTTTGCAAAATTCCAACAATATATCTATAAATAGTAATGTCACTATGGGGATAGTCACAACTACGGTTAATTGTCAAGAGTCATCAATAAAATGAGAAGTTACAAGAATATATCCTAAAACATTATGTGCATTCCATAAATCAGAGGTAATATAAATAGACATAGACGAGGCATTTGAAAAAAATACAATCAATTCATTTTTCATATTATTATACATTTTAATAATATCAGTTCTCGTTGTACTGCTAAGGACTCGTCTAAAACTAGGATTAATATACTCTTTCATAAAATTTTCATATAACTCGCTATCGAACATAGATAAAGGTTCCTCGGATTGTGATACATATTTTGCTACTTCTTCTCTCATTCTATTATTTGAATATATAAAATTACTATTACCACGAGCATTTAAGAGAGTTTGTGTAGGGTCTCTCACTTGCTCGTTTAGGTAACATTTTTTATAATGTTTACCAATTGTGCTAGTAGAACTATCGAATTCGTATGCATAATGTTTAATACAATATTTGCATTGTGCTCTTTTTATATTTTTTTCACCAATATTAATATCTTTCATTTCAAAGTGATTCCATACAGTCGATGTTTTGCTTCTTCTCTTTCTAGGTGAAGACGTGGATGCTTGTTCGAATGATTGGTCTAATGAAAATGCGGAATTATCTCCCCTAATTTTCTCAATATCATCATTAGTATAAGTGTCAAGAAGAAAATCACGTGGATCCATAATTATAAAAATTGACTATTGCGAAACAATTAAAAAATAAAATGATACAGCACACCAATTACTCGACAATGGCTTGTACGTGGCATGAATTTGTGATCACCTCGTGAATACGAGTCCTACAAAAATAATACAAAATTTGTTAGTTCGTAATACACATTAAATTAAAAATAATAAAAATAAATTAAATAAAAAATTATAAACATACCTTTTTGAATGAATTGAAAGAGTTTAAAATAAGAAAAAATAATAGAAAATGTATTAACACAAGTAGAATTGTATTAGGAATTGAGATATTGGGACCGTTGCACATTGCTGGGCAAGTTGCCAAGGTGGGCAACGGTCATAGTTGCCCAAGTGAGCAATTGGGGCGATGGGGCCCCCCCCGCAAGGGTGGGGCTGCGAGGCCCCCTGGTCCGCTAGGCGTGGCGGGCGAGCCAGTCTGGCAGGCTCGCAAGCCCGCTCGTCAAGCCCTGGACAGACGGGCTCAGCTCAGCCTGCTTTCTTAGGCTCGAGCCTGGTCCGCTCAGTTACTGTAGCGGGCCAAGCTCGGCTAGACCTACTAGCCCATTCGTTACCCACCTTTAATGCAGCCAAACTTAATTAAATAATCATTTAGGTTTGCATCTACACGAGAATTACATAGAAAATAAAATAAAAATTTCGGACTTACAAAAAAAAAAATCAATAAAAATTAAAAGATAAGAATTTAGAAAAATAATAATAAATAAACGAGAGAGGATCAAGGGGAAAAGGTAAAACATGACTTTCTTTTTTATCTTTCTTCAATTATGAAACCCTAAAAATGGAATGACTTTTGTCGAATAAGGCTGCAGTTGGAGCAGGCACAAGCTGTAGTTTCTTCATTACTGCAAATTTCCAACCCACCACTCTCTTCGTCCAATCTTAGTTTTTTATGTTCATATATCTGTTCTCTTCTTCCTTCATCGAAACAAGACGTCATTATAATTTATGTCCTCCATTTTCTGTCACAGAACCGCATTTCAGTACAGTCTTCTTCATTAGTCATTATCTCTTTCACTGATTCGGCAGTGCATAAAATTTAGGTTTTGGTCCCCCCCTCCCGGCCCCTCCCACCTCTGTCTCTCTAAGGCTGCAACAGAGAAGGTGGAATGGAATGTATCAAACCTGCTAGTTAAACTTTTATCTTATACATGTTTGTTAAATTTCGTTAACCCCAAAATCTGATCAGCCCGGTTCAAAAATAAATGCCGTTCACCATTTCGACCGATGCATGACTGGGAGAGTCGTCAACTTGCAGAGAGATACGAACTCATTAGGGTTTCACTAATTATGTTAAAAACATCGAAAAAAAAATGGAATGTAAGAAAAACAGCCATTGAAAAGCTTCAACCAGAAAAATAAAAACCCAACACCTCTCTCTCTACTTCTCTCTCTCTCTCTCTCTCTCTCTCTCTCTCTCTCTCTCTCTCTTCAAGGAACCCTAGTCCAAGCATATAGGTCGGCTACTTTCTTTTTACACAGCTACTTCATTTCTGTCTCTCTCTAACTTTCTCTCTCTACATGCTAGGTTCTGTAGTGTTCCTCTCAAAGGTTACAAGATAAAATGCCCTTTTAACAGTGGAACTGCTTTTGGTTGGATCAGTGCATGTAAATTTAAATCAAACCTAAATATGATTTCACTGTCTATCATCATCAATTAAACTCTATTATTCTCCCTTACATGATTTTTTACACTAATTCTTTTTTATTTAATAAAATATTAACAATATATTTATGATAAATTACTAATTAAATAACTATTTTCATACTTCTTACTATATTTCATCATGTTGAAATAATTTTAACAGTACAATAATTCAAAAATATAACATTATAAATTTATACCAATCTTAAAATGTGACAGTCCGTTCTGTGAAGGCAAGAACGACCTAAGATTTTGTTAATTGTGAGGGTCTAGCCTAATGGGGGTGCACAATCTCAAATCGCTTGGGAGACTCGAGATTTTGTTAATTGTGAGGGTCCAGTCTAGTGGGGTGCACAATCTCAAATCGCTTGGGATAGGGAAAAGTAAATGCTTTATAAATAGAGTTCTCCTCTCTACCAAATACAACGTATTTTGGGTTAACCCCAAGAATAAAATTATGCTGGATTTGACCCAAAGCGAAAAATATTATACTGAGAGGTATGAAAACGTTGCATAAAAACTTAAATTATTTAATAATTTATGACGATAGTGTAATTGTTTTTCTACGGGTTGCTCTTCATCTTTCTATTTTATTGTTTGAAATAACATACTTGTAGAATTAATTTTGAAAATAAAACACCTTGTGATTTACATAAACAATATGAAAATGGCAAAAGAGATTACATATTATATTATATGAATAAGATTAAAGCTTGCTTCTCAGTTGGGGATGTAGGTTGACTAGGTTTGCTCTTTTTAACTATTAAACTCCACTCTTGGGATTTTCAAACCTTTGTAGCATCTTTCTCTCCCCCTTCAAATTTTCATTTTTAATTTAATAATTTATTATTTTATTTTACTTCTTTTGTACCAAAAACAAGAGAATAAAAATACAACCCAATTTGTCATTTCAAAAATCTATTCAATTTTAATACACATAATATATTATGATTATTGTTCTTATGTAAAAAAATATATAATTAATTTTAGCAAAATTTTAAAATAATGGTTAAATGATTCGGCCGTTTTGGGTCAGGTTGTTCTTTATTTTATCTCGGGTCTCTTAAAAAAAAACGTAACATTCATATTTTAGCCACATAAAAGGGTCAGGTCAGGTCGGCCGTTTTAGGTCATCTTTCTCTTAAACAATTTGACTGTTTTGAATCAGGTCGTTCTCCATTCTGTCTCAAGTTCCTTCATAAACGTGACGTTTTTAAATTTCCTTTCTCATGCATGTTTTAGCCACATAAAAGGGTCCAATTGTAGGCTAGTAGCACTTTAGGTTATGTACATGTTTTGTTGTGCTACTCTAAATCAAAACCAAATAATAAATGGTACCATTTAATTATTCCAATAATTTAGTACAACCTGTTAATCATTATTTTTATTTTTATTATAATTTGCAAAGGTCAACCTTTATGATCCTTAATTATTTTAGGGAATGACCAATTGGCCCCTCAAAAAAAATAATTGATATTATTTAAATGCTATAATTAGAATCATTAATGAGTTATTAACATGTGCCAAAATTAAAACCACATCAATTAAGGATATTTGGGCCCACTTAAACGTCATTCTCATTTGTCTCGAGATTGAGAGACATGATTCAAAATTAAAAAAACTTGTTATAATAATTGTTTTAAACATGGTGAACATGTTCCCCCTGACATAGTGGTGTGACGCCAACTCATGTACCTGAGTTTGCAAGCACTAATTAATGTAGTCATTCACCCAACTCATTTAGCTAACACTGGCTGATTGATTTTCAAGATAGTTTAGCTCAATGATTTTAGGGTAATTATCCAAATTTACATTGAAAAGTATGAGCCTTTTTTTATATTCTAATTTATTTTTAGGGTAAATGACAAATCAACCATCGTGATTTGTGATCAATGACAAGTCAACCACTATGATAATTTTTTTAATAAGTTAACCACTGTCGTATGAAAAAATAACAAAATCAACATTGCGGTCTCTAACTGTAGTCTTTGTCTCATCGCGGTCTCTACTCACGGTCTCTGCCCTATTTCTTCTTCGTCTTCTTCTGGGTGTCGATGATTGCTTTTTCAATTTTTTTAGAATTTCTGAGTCTGTTTTCTGATTTGAAGCATGAACGTAGCTGAAAAATTAGTTTGGAACTATTTTTTTTCTCATAGCCATAGTGATATTTTTGTCCCTCTCATAACCATCCATGCTCACACAGAGAGCAGAGAGAGGAGGGAGAGGAGGGAGAGGGGCGAGAGGGAACAGGGACAGAGAAGAAGACGAAGAAGAAACTGAGACTGCGATCTCAATTTTGCGATCTCGCGATCTCTAGTCTCACACCGCGGTCAGTGATGTTTACTTTATCATTTTTCCATACGTCAGTGGTTAACTTGTTAGAAAAAATACCATAGTAGTTGACTTGTCATTGATCGCAAACCACGATGGTTGATTTGTCATTTACCCTTATTTTTATTATCTAACACATTTCACAATTTGAGGAGTTTAAAATAAATGCATTTTATCTTTAGGGAATTTGTTAAATTGCGTATATCAACACTTACGCGGACATTAACAATTCTGCAGCCACATGTATTTATAAAATCAAATATTCGCACACGTTTCAACAAAAAAAGACACGTTTCAGCAAAAAAAGAGACATTTCCGTTGCAAAAATTATTATTTTCACAAACAGAAACGTAGTGTCTGTTGAAAAAACAAGTCCTTAAAATAAGAGTTACTTTTCACACCAAAAAACGTGTTTCCACCGTCAGATTTACTTTCTGCAGCGAAAAATATATTTCTACTGCAAAAAAAAAAAAAAATACAAAACCATTTAACATACCCCTAACAATAAAACTATCAATAATTATCGTCTCAAACTTTAAAATACCAAATTACAAAACTAAAAATTCAAAATATTAATTAAAACAAAAACTCTTGTTTCAGGATTAATATTAATAATTACTGTAATTTTATTATTAATACAATAATTAACTAAGGTGCATAAAAAATTACCAAGAGTAATCCGTCAATAAATTACTAGTCAATTAATAGAGCATTTAATGATGTGACAGCTTTTGGAAATTACAAAGGGGTGACTAACACATTCCACTGTTGCAAAAAATTCGACCATCACGGTCTAAATTAACTAATATATTAATTGAATATAAAATTACACCCATAAAGACTTTATAAATAATTATCAAACACAAGAACAACTTCATTACAATTAGCAGCCAAAATTGAGGATTTGTTGGGGAGGCCACCCCCCAAAAACACCCATCTATCTCTTAACATTACACAAAATAACTTAAAAATTCAAGACCAATAAATGATGAGAACCATATTTGAATCAAAATCTAACCTCAAATTGGAAGACTCAGCTCCACTTTTGAATATTATTGACCAGCTCCCTACCAGGAATGTAGTATATTCTGTGTCTCCTGAAGAAGCTCTCTGTCGCAAACCAACTCACCATTTGTTTCCGCCTCTGCCGCCACGGCCGCTGGAGGAAAATCGGTCATTTCTTCTACCGGCGAAATCACTTCGACCACCTCCTCTTCCAAACCTCGGGCCGTTGTTCCTACGGTCGCCGAAGGAACCTCGACGAAAATTATCGAATCTTCCGCCTCCCTGCTGCTCTCTGTCTTGCAAAGGTGGCAGTGCTTTCAACACTTCCAAGCTCACATTTGCTGCATTTTCTTGACCTGGAATGATATCAAATGAGTTTCAACTTATAAATTGACGAGGTTAAAAGATTGTTTTTAACATCTCCATCAAGGTAAACTTGAGACTGGGACAACAGATCACGAGTTTTGTCTGTTTAATACCCAAAAATGAGTTTATTCTTTCATTTCAAGTAAAAATAGATTAGTGTCCATATCTGAGGCTAGGACGCGTAGTAATTCTTTTTCTGCAGCACAGGAAGTTCTTAATAAAAAGTAGCTATAATCAAAAGACCAAATTTGACAGAGTGGTATGAAGATACCAGCGAGAAATGTATCTAAATCTTCTCTTGCGACATCAAAAATTGCACCCTTTCCATCAGCCGTGAGAGCCATACCCTTAATCGATTCAACCTTCTCTTCGGGCAAAAACCTCTTTAAGACGGTATAAGCAAACCTGTATCATTATTGAAAAGAAAATGTCACGACTAACAGCCACGTTCAAAATCAAACTTAAGACACAACATCATGAGGTGAAATTAATTAGAAGTGGGAAAACGAATCCAATAGAATGAAGCCAGAAAAAGTAGACAAATCCACACAATTAGAGGGCACTTTCCCTAGGCTCATATCAAACTTTTGCAGCATACAACTTATATTTTGCCGCAATGAAGTAGAAAAGGAAGGAAAGTGTGGATAAAGTGAATACCCTAGTTTAAAAAGAGAATCGTCAAGAGAACATTTTCCGCAAACCCAAAATACTTTTCTTATACAACAATAAAGAAGATCCAATTCAAAAACTTTCCGGACGATAAAGACAGGTCTTTATCCTCTTACATTTAAAAGTAAAGAAATTTAACAGGGTGCAAAAAAGGATCCACCACCAAAGCTACGGACCAATTACCCACAATCCCGTGGATGAGTAAGTGATTAAAGATGAACATTACAGAGAAATAGAAACATCAAAAGATGTTCGTTCGGAGTGTTATTTGTTGCAAATCTCAATTTTCTTCAAAATGACAAAAAAAATGTAAAATGCACAAGTGATAACAATATAATAGAAACTAATAGAGAAAACACCAGATCAAGGAACAATTCTAATAATTAAGCACCAGGTCTGCTGAAAACAACTAAAATTATTTTAACAGAAATATCTACATTATGAGCTCAAATGATGAAAATACAGAGAGGGATATATCACATACAAAAGCTAGTTGCAGAAATTACTGATTAAATTAGTTTTACCACATCTAACAATACCTCAACCAGAGATAGCATTAAATTTGAAATTTCAATTAAGGATAAAATATGAAAGAGGAATCAAAAGTCATGATTACTCACGATGGTGAGTATATTGGTTTCCCTGCTTCAAGCATCACTGTCACGTGGTTCTCCAATGATGAGAGAAGTGACCTGCTCTTTATCTCAGTATAACCCTGTATATCACGCAATCAATAAAGTGCATTCAACTCCTTGGGCAATCAGAGATCAAACTATATCATTAATCAACCAAAACTCTAAAGAATAGACAGTATTCTCACCGAAGCTTTTGCAAGAGCTTTAGCAAGCAGGTCTACTGCAGATAAACCAGAGGTGTTCAGTAACTCCTCAGCAGCAGTCTTGAAAGCAGGAATTACGCTGCATATTAAGAGAGTTAATATCTGAACTAGAGAACTCTGTACCAGTTAGAGGATCATAGCATACCTGTCAGAAATTTGAGCCACTAATTCTGCAGCCTCCAAACCAGCAGCTTTGGCAACATCAGCAGGTTGAGGAGCTGCTAGACGTTCAAATTTCACACCAGATTCTTTTTCAATTCTTGATATATTTGATCTTCTTGGATCACAAAGCATAACAGCAACTCCAGTATTGCCTTTGAAACAGGGAAAACAAGGTGACGTTCACCTCGATCATTAAAACAAGAACAAAAAGATATTTTGCTATATACCTGCTCTTCCAGTTCGTCCAGAGCGATGGATATAGGCTTCTACATCTCTTGGTGGCTCACACTAAAAATTCAACATAATGTAAATATATTGCATTAAAAGCTGTGAATAATCTTCATATCAAAAACAAGCAAACCTGAATAATTAGCTGCACATCATTGATATCTAATCCGCGGGCAGCAACGTTGGTGGCCACCAGTATCAGGAATTTTCCTGATCTGAACCCAGAAAGAGTGACCTGCAAATAAAACAAAACTAAATGCCAGAAAAATAAAAGGAAAAAAATAGGAAAAATAACAAATGTATTGGATCAGAAAAAAATTATGTTTCTAAATTTGTTTATGAAATCATCATTCCTTTCTTAATGAGACTGCCCAATGTAATAATGAATATCATTAATAATCGTTTCAGATTAACTGTAATAATAAACTTTATAAGAAATCTCTTGAGTACATGCCTCAATTTTTAAATTGTCTTGCACCTCCATCCTATACAAGGAAGAGTAAACAACGACAAAACAAAACTCCTATTTACAAAGAATAAACATATTTTGTTATCAGAAAATTAAAAACCAAAGGAAATGAAAAATACCTCGCGCTGTGCCTGCTGTATGTCTCCATGAAGAGCTCGTGCTCCTGGAAGCAAGCCAGCAAGTTGCGAAGCAGAATCCTTAGTTTCCGTGAAAATAATAGTACGACCTCCACTGAATAGCAACAGCAATTTAAAAAAATAAGCCAAAAACCTAATAAACAATGACTGACAAAGATGTGAAAATATTATTACATAAAGAAAAAAATCTCAGATAAAAATGCAAACCTGCTATAGCAACGAATGATATCGGGAATAAGCTGTGGTCTTGCTGTACTAGAACAAGGAATGACAATATGCCGAACGTTGGTACTTGCTTTCATTTTCTCATTACCGACAAGGTCTGCAGTTTTCTTGTTTGATTTCAGGAACCTAGAAGCAATCTGATGCATAAAAAATGGATGAAAGAAGGAAGTAAGACATAACAATACAACCTAGAGATTTAAAAACAAAAACATGTGTTAGTTATTACTAGCTCAAAACTAGAAAGAATTATAAATACTTATGCAAGTGACTAACATCTTTAACCCAGCTTGGTAAAGTAGCACTAAAGAGAAGTGTCTGGACTTTATTTACATCCTCGACCTTGCCTGTGGATTACAAATTAAAAACAAATGATGAAAGCAAATGGAAGAGAAGTCTAAGATAGATATGAGCGAGACTAGAATGAAATGAATGCCTGGCATTGCAGAAGTTAAGCAACTTCAAGATTGGTTAGAATGCATGTTTGATATTTTTTCCTCATAATAATGACTCAAAGCATACACAGAAAGAAAACAATGATTTAAATGTAAAATATCAAAACAATAGTTAATAAAGAGGAAAAATCTGATGCTTATATTGTTAAAGACATACCAAGAATCAGCTCAACATCGTCGACAAAACCCATCCTTAACATCTCGTCAGCTTCATCAAGAACCCTAAACTTTAAAGACCTCAAATCAATATTATTCCTCTCTATGTGATCCTGTGCCAAATATCAATGAAACTCAATAACTACTTCCTGAACATATAAAGCTTCACATCTATCATTATAATTGCATACCACAACAGAAAATATTTATAGCTACAAATACAAATAACCTATCTACCTTTACACGTCCAGGGGTTCCAACGACTATGTCAACCCCTTTCCTTAATTTCATTTCTTGAGGTGGGTAAGGGGCTCCTCCATATAAACAGCAAGACGTCAATCCCAACGCCCCACCATAAACTTCAAAATCAGAATGAACCTAATCAAATGAGAAAACTGTCAGGAACTGCATACATGCAAACAAAACTTACAAGAATTAGATCATTTCATGCGTGTTTTGCCAATTCCCTAGTTGAAAGGAGTACTATAATACTACATACGTGCAAACAAAACTTAAAATATTTAGAACATTTCATACCTGTTTTGCCAATTCCCTAGTCGGGAGGAGTACTATAACACTAGGAGCTCTTCCATATCCAGTCTTTCTTGACGATTTAGCATTCCCATTTATTAAAGACTCCAAGATGGGCAACACAAAGGCAAGTGTTTTCCCCTGAAAAATGAAGATTTAAATCATTCAATCAACCATCAAACTTCAGAAACACGAGGTACAAAAATGGGCTTCTGGGGTGTTCCAGGGCCAAATTCATTCCTTAAACAACTACAAAACCCAAATGTTGAAGTTATGTAGCATAAACCAAAAATAAGCTCTGCCCAATAGTTAGACACCACGATATAAACATTCCTAATAGTCGAGAAAGATAAAATATAACAAAAAACAGTAATACAACAGCAAGCATCATTAATGCAACAAAGCCTCTATACCTGACCAGTTCTCGCTCGACCCACCAAGTCATATCCATCCAATACGATATCAAAAGTCATAGCTTGAATCGGAAACAATGACTCTATTCCCTTTTCCTTCAGCTTCTCCCTCAGAGGCTGTGATATCCGAAACTTCGAAATTGCATTCGGATCCTCAACCTTTTCCTCTATATCTTCCCCCTCTTCCGCAACCTTCGCTTTCTTCTTCTTGTTCTTCTCCTCCTTCGCATCCTTTATCGTAGAATTTACAGCCTCCCCTAACTCCGAGCTCGTCTCACTCCTCTCCTCTTCGTCGTCCGAAGCCTTCCGCTTCTTGCTCTCCTTAATCTTCTTGCTCTTCTTCTTCTCAGAAAGACTTCCTTCCATCAAAACCGAATCCCCTGCACCTATGGCTTCGATCATGCTATTCTTCTTCAGCTTCTTCATCTCCTTCGTACTCACTGTAGCTTCGGCGAGAGCTAAAGACGGCATGGCTGGCGAATATTCGGCGCAGAATTTGCGAGAGAGACGCGTAGGGTTTAGGGGAGAGAGAAAGAGAAGGAATACTCTTTCTGCTCTAAGACGATGCCCGAAAAGAGTGTTTTATAGTAAGACGCACAGCCCAAGCCCAAACCCAATCCAAGCCCAAGCCCAAGCCCAAAACGGAAGCCCAACAAGACCAGACCTAACAGAACTCAAACAAAAAATAAAATAATTATTTTATTATTTAAAATAAAATAATCTCGGTTCGGTTTGATTTTAAAATACAAAAAACAGAATCTAAAACCGAATCACATATAACCGAAATCTTCGGTTCGGTTCTTGGTTTTAATGAAGAAAAACTGAGTAAAACCAAACCGAACTGAAATAAATCTAAACTAATTCATTTAACCTAATTTCAATAGTCAAATATTTATTACTCCACTTTACAATTTTTTTTATAATTTTTTCATAAATAATAAATTTATAATTTAATTATTTATATGATTATAATTTAATATAAATATTAAAAAAATAAATTATATAAATTAATAAATAAATGACACATAAACAACATATTAAATATTGTCTACACTATTTAAAAATTGAAAAAGATAAGAAAATCTAAATTTTTAGGTTTTTTCAAAAACCAAACAGAAAAAATCAAAAACTGAACCGAGAAAACCAAAAACCTAGGTTCGGTTTTTATCAGTTTTCTAATGAATTCAGTTCGGTTTTTGTTTTTTATTTTAAAAACTGAATCGAGTCGATTTAGTTTAAATTCACTATAAAACTGAACTGATTCCACCCATACTTCTTTTAACTTCTTTAAAGTTTATTTTCATTTAATCTTCGTATTTTTTATTTTTTTTCAATTAACTCATACTTTCAATTTGGTTTTAAAGCCAACTTTTAATTAATTTTTGTCAATAAAGTTAAGGACATATGTCAATTAATTTTAATTTTATTTACGTGAGCACGTTCATGTCAAATAAATTAGATCAACTTTATTAAAAAAATAATAATTAATTAGTCAACTAAACTCTGATTAGCAGCAATCGACAAGATCCTTACAAACAAATAAAAACTAGAAGAACTTATCATGAGAAAAATATATCAATTGAGTGACGAATCACATTTTTAGTTGATAATATAACGTATTAAAAAATAAAAATTTAGTCAAAATAAAATATATTATTTAACATATTACTGTATTATTTAAATTTAATAAATAGTAATTATTAATATTAACAGTGAAATATAAAAGTATTTTTAATTGATATATTGAATTTTTATTTTTATTATTTAATATCGAAGTATTAGGACAGACACTTTTATTATTAAAAGATATTTTCTAGAGATTATAAGAAATTACAAAAATAGGTCTACATTTTGTAACTATTTTCAGGACACGTGTCGGACCAAGAGAAGGGGGGTTTATCCTTCCGGATTCACCATCGGGGCCATCACGAGTGCAAGTATACCTTCCTTGACTTTGTCTGAGATGTCGAGTCAAACGACAGGTTAGAGACCAAAGCGGAGCTCAGCCCATCAAGAGGCGGGTCAGTCTATGCTGGTCGGGTGGGCGGTCCGACATATAGATTTGGCAGCTCTACCTAACCCGTTTACAAATTGGGATGAAACCTAAAACATCAAAAAAAATATTGAGAAAATGACAAATTAACTATCGTAGTTTATTAACAATGACAAGTCAATCACTATCATTTATTTTTTAACAAATTAATCCCTAATGTATAAAAAAATGACAAAGCCAATATTATTGTCATATTTCTTGTTAAGAAGCTGATGTGGAGTCGCGGCGGTTCGTAGACAAACCTTCGCTGCTCAGTGTTTTTTCAAGAAAATAAGGCAAAACGGCGGTGATGTCTGGAGACACCGCTGCGGTTTGTTCGGTCTCATGACTGAAAAAAGTTTTCATCTCAAATTTGAGGGTCCAAATGCTTGATTTTGGGGCCACAACGGTCTCCTAACAAATTGCGACTGCGTCTCAAGACACAGTTGCAATTTGGCCTTCTTTTCTTGAAAAAATACGGAGTCGCAGTGGTTTATCTACGAATCGCCACATCTTCACATCAGCTTCTTAATAGTAAATATAATAATAATGTTAATTTTATTATTTTTTTATACGTCAGTGGTTAATTTGTTAAAAAATAAAGGCTAGGGGATGACGGATGTTTAATTTGTCATTTTCCTAAAAATATATATATTAATTAATTAATTATTTTTTATTTTATTTATTTTCTACGCGCGTTGCAGGAAGTCCCGCCTGAAAGTTGCAATGTAACGAACCAACCAGCGAAAAACGAAGACATAATCCTATAAAATCCTTGATTTGTTTTTTGTTTCACTTGTTCGTTTGATTCGTCGAATCAAATCTCAGAAAAAATTTCTAATTTCCTGCTTCGCTTTTGATCTTTTCGTTTTGCATGTTCGGGAAGTGATTCGGGTTTCTCTATTTTTTTCCCCCGTTTGACAATGGCGAGGGCTTTTCGATTCTGGCTTTGTCTGATTGTGATCTTGTCTTGCGCGCGGATGTGTTTTCCGGCGAGATCTGATAAGGAAATGCGGGCGAGATTCTATGGGAATTTGATTAACTCGTCCTCGCCGAGGTCGGATGATGGTAGCATTGCGAAAATGTTCGATAGAGTTCTCGAGAAAGAGTTTTCTGAGAATGACCAGCCTGAAGGTCAGGGTTTAATCTTTTTGTTTTTTTTTTTTTGAGTTTCTGTTTGGTTGAGAGAACTTATGTCCGATTGATTTGTTCTCCTTAGTCATTGCTTCAATGAGGGTAGTTAGGTAGTATTTCTTTGAATGGAATAATTCCAAAATTTTTATATTTTTTATTTTTGACGTTGTAATGAACAAATGGAAGTACAAAATTTCAGCTTAACTTTATATTTCCTGCTCATTGTTATTGCAATTCTGCTGATTTGGGCTAGATTTTTATTGAAAAAATATGATGTATTGTATGTTGTAAGTTAAAGTTGAGGACTTTGTCCCCTTTGGTCTTGTTACAAAAAATAAAAAAAAAAGTTGAAAGTTTATTGTTGGAATAGATTTCTGCCATTGGTATCAAATTTCTACTTTTGTGTGGTTTGTTCTAATACGAGTAGGAACTTGATTATAAATCCATTGTCGTCTAAGTTACAGCTTCCAATCAAGGTGATAAAGTACTTAAATTGATCGTAGATATTGACATGAAGCTGGCATCCGTAATAAAGTTAGATTTCAAAACGTTCTTACTGCGTAAAAATTTGTATGAGTTTTCAGGGGCATGCTTGAAAAAATGGCAAAAAAACTGTTCCAATCTTTTTATAATCCTTAAAAAAAAAGTCGTAAATGCAAACTCCTTCAACTTCATAAAATTATATTATTGAAATAGTAGCTTGGCCTTTGAAGCAAGGTCTTTGATATTTCTGCTTCATATTATTTGCAACTTTTTTTTTTCGGTTTGAATTTCTTTTGTTATACCTCAATGTCAATTGTAACTTTTTCTACACAAATTCTGATATTTGCTTTTCTTATTCTTTTCCTAGGCTCTGATGGAAGCAGCTTTAACAGCAGTGTAGCTGGTCAACAAGTAGGTATTAAGTTGCATTAAAAGGAATATAGCAATAAAGCAAAAATTTGTACAAGCAAGCTTGATTCTTAGAATCTCAGACGTGCTTTCATTAAACTAGTTGTATTGGAAGTTCTGAGCGTTATAGATCTTGTTGGTTGTTAGGTGCAACTTGGGAAGTCATTTGGATGCCCATCTTCGTTATTCTAAGAACTTTAAGACAATAAGTTTTTCCGAAACATTCTTATAGAGAACAATATCAATATTATGTTCTGCAGGATATAAAAATGACTAATTTTGTTTATAAATCATTATAGATATTGGACTAAAGTTCCGTATTCTAGATGCCAATATTTTATCTATGTAAATATTTCGTTTACAATTTATATTCATTCAACTTGTCATACTCTATTTTTAGCCTTTCGGTATTTTACTATTTTGATGCTTACTGGTTAACATTACAGGCAGAACTGGAGACTGTAGCAAAAATAAGTCATGAAAAGGGCAAGAGAAATGACACACAAGAGACAAAGTATGAAAATTTGTAATTTGTTGATGTTGAGTTTCTGCTGAATGAATTAGATTATTCTAGTTGTTAAGTTACTAAATTCCCCTTTTTGGGTCAGTGGCACTAAACCATTCCAACTGCAAGATGTTTTCTCATTGGAGAATGAAGACTCTAATGATATGGACAAATTGATTGACCAAAAGGTGTGATCAAAGTCAGTAATGGAAGATCCCAACGAGATTGAGAATTTGATAGAATTTATTTACAATTTTTTTCTCTTTCCCTTTTAATCTTCTGTTCTTATTTATGGCAGGATAATGTGTTTGTGATGTCCAACAAGAAATCAAAATATCCAGTACTTCAAGTAGATTTGAGGTTTAGAATAATTTCTTTTCATTCATTGTAATGCATGGTTTGGATGCATGCATGTATCATTTACTTTACTGTTTTTAACCTATCCAGATTGATATCAGACTTGGTTGTTGTTATCGTTTCTGCTGCCATTGGAGGAATTACCTTTTCCTGTTTAGGACAACCAGTATGTATCATTTTGCTTCTTTCTCTTTTTCATTATTCTTTCTCAAAAGCTTAACCTATTGGTTTGGGGTTCTCTCCCTCCCGTGCAGGGTTATCTTGTTCTTGCACGTAGATATTTTTATTTTTAAATGGGGTAAAATGATGATTCAATGATTTGTCATTAAAGATCTATTATGTTGATAACATATTTAATTCCCACTAATCTAAATAGCTTAAGTTATTGGGTCAGGGTTAATTTTATTATCTAAATTTTTTCTTAACTTTTTACATCTCATCTTTGCTTAATGTCTGATAGTTAAACAAAATTACTATTTAAGTATTAAACTTATTGGTCGGTGCAGATTCCTAATCTTCCACCTTTCCTAGCGAAATTTTAAATTTCTTGTCTGATATGTTAAATAGGTTATTGTGGGATACCTTCTTGCCGGTGCAATCATAGGACCTGGTGGTCTGAAATTTATCAGCGAAATGGTGCAGGTACGCCGGTTTTTAAATCAATATTCTTTAAAGTCTAGAAGGCCATTGTTGTTATGGCTATGCTGTTTTACTGTCACGTGTCTTTGATATCCCAAGTGCATTCCCTTGGTCCATTTGAAAAGTTCTTAAA
Source organism: Begonia loranthoides (assembly GCA_022433065.1). NCBI lineage: Eukaryota > Viridiplantae > Streptophyta > Magnoliopsida > Cucurbitales > Begoniaceae > Begonia > Begonia loranthoides. The sequence goes on along the minus strand of CM039482.1, from coordinate 1,418,913 downwards.
TAAAATGGCTATAAGCTTAATAGTTGCTATTTGATTGGCCATATATATGGTTTTTGAATGTTTTAGAATAATAAATTTGTTATTTTTTTACTGATTATTTCCCTCATTATTCCAGGTTGAGACAGTTGCTCAGTTTGGTGTTGTGTTTCTTCTTTTTGCTCTAGGATTGGAATTTTCTATCACCAAGGTAACTTTCCACTTGAATTTAGCTTTCCTTCCTGTTGCATTCTTTTTTAGGAAGCTTTTGGCGGAATACTATTTATACCTTCATTTGGAGAAATATCTTTAACTTTGTCGATGCAGTTAAAAGTTGTGGGGCCTGTTGCTGTTTTTGGAGGGCTTGTTCAAATTTTAATTTTTATGTTGTTATGCGGTGCAACAGCAAGGGTATCTGTAGCAACTTATATTCTGTGTTTTGAAGTTACTTTTGATTTCAAGGTCAAATGTTGTCAATTTTTTCGTATCTATCATTTTTGCAGTTATGTGGAGCAAAGTTATCTGAAGGTGTATTTGTGGGTTCATTTTTGTCAATGTCATCAACAGCTGTGGTATTCTTCCTGACCATACCAACTATTTTTAGGTTGACTGCAAGCACTATTTTATTTCTATTGCTTGTCTTGGTCAGGTAGTAAAGTTTTTGATAGAGAAGAATAGTATTAATGCTCTTCACGGTCAGATTACAATTGGGACACTCATATTTCAGGTACCTTCTTTGCTCCATTATTTCAACTGCTCATATTTTACTTTCGTACGTGCTTATCTCCTTTTTTTTTTCTATTGTGTTTCTGCTCATTCTTTGACTATAAATTATGTTAGGACTGTGCTGTTGGTTTATTATTCGCTTTGCTTCCCGTTTTGGGTGGTAATAGTGGTCTTATTCAGGGAATGATTACCATTGGCAAGCTGTAAGTTTTAATCTTCAACTCACATCATTTTCCTTTGAGCATTCTTCAATATTTTTATCCTCATTTCACTTTCGGAATGTCTATTTTATTGATTATTTTGTGCTATATCTTCTGCCGCCTTGTTTCAACAGGGAAATGTTTTTTGGTGTTTATGCCATTTTTTGTTTCCAAAACTGTGAATTTATAATATTTTTGTCAACACCTCAATTTGTATGCTTTTATTGTATGTAATCCAACTGTTTGTAATGTACTGCAGGCTGCTGGTATTGTCTTTATACCTCACAGCGGCATCTTTATTGTCCTGGTCATTTGTTCCTCGCTTCTTGACGTTGATGATACGGCTATCTTCCCAAGTGAGTGACTATAATATATTTGGCACGATGATGCTAACTCTTGTCAACTAGTATGGACTATTCTCATTTGCCTCCCCTTTTTTTTTTGACTCAGACAAATGAACTCTACCAGCTTGCTGCAGTGGCCTTTTGCCTGTTATCTGCTTGGGTATGACAATAATTTGTAAATCTTAAATCACGAAATTTCGTTAGGAATTTTTGCTAACTGAACTATAAAGATAAAATCCATGACGAGAGATTAACTTGTCATTAAAAATTATATCTCAATGTAAGTTGTTAAAGGGCAGTTTTGTAGCACTTGTCTACCACACATTTTCTAACTTTTAATTCACTTGTTTTTAATACTTGTAAAGTTGGCACTATTTTCAGTGCAGCGATAAGCTGGGCCTTAGCCTTGAGTTAGGTTCATTCATGGCTGGAGTGATGATATCCACCTCTGACTTTGCACAACATACTTTGGACCAGGTACTAGAGATGTACCAATATTTTCCTGAATCATCACTGCTGTTATCTTTTTTATGTATTAATCTTGTATAAACATGAGTTTATGTTTGGAGTCTTTTCATCATAAATTATTGCCTTGCAGGATCATTGTTGGCACTCTTTTCTATTTAAGATCTTCAATATTTTTATTGCTGCGATTAAACCCTTCAATTTTCACAAGCAAGTTCCTTCTTGGTTGATATCTATGGAGGTGCTTACACTCATAAAGTGAACCAGTTTTTATAGTGTGGTGCTTAAACAAGATTTAGAAATAGTATTTGTGTAGTTTATTTGTTTAAATGGTTATGTTTAGTTTTGGGGATGCAAAATGTCTTTTTTGTAGCTCACCCCTTTTTTATAATTCTTTCTTACAAATTGTTATGTTCAAAGGTTAGAGTTGTTTCTTCTCCTTCATAACCACATCTAACGAAAAGCATGTTTCTACAGCCAATATTGTAGATTGCATTTTGAAAAACTTGTATATTTGATTCTTTCCTGATATGTGCTAAGGCTATAGCTGCTGTTTCTCCTTCATAACCATTTACTGATTGCCTTATAGAATCATGTTTCTGCAGCCAAATTCATAAATTATAGTTGGAAAAATTCATAATTTTATGCATTCTTGCATTGTAGGTGGAGCCCATTCGGAACCTATTTGCGGCCCTCTTTCTTTCTAGTATTGGAATGCTCATTCATGTGCATTTTCTTTGGAGTCATGTGGACATATTGCTGGCATCTGTTATTCTAGTAGTTTTCGTTAAGACAACAGTTGTTTCCATAGTTACAAAGGTTTTTGGATACAGCTTTAAGACTTCTTTCCTTGTAAGTTCTCCTCAGATAGTGGAAAACTTTGTTTTTTTCTTCTTTTTTGATTTCCGATTATAGTTCCCAGTTTGTATTTTATAGGTTGGTGTCTCTTTAGCTCAAATTGGAGAATTCGCTTTTGTTCTCCTAAGTCGTGCTTCAAATCTTCATCTTATCGAGGTACATCTCCCTCCCTCTCTTTCACGATGCAAGTTAGCTTTTTATCCAGAGTTATAATCTTTGTTGTCGTCTCTGGTGTTTTTGCTCTAGGTGTAGTTTGATTTTAAAACCGAGAAACAATAACAACATTATTATCTAATTCGGGTTGAAATTTTCCTTGAAATTGAATACTATGTTTGTCCCATATCCAAATATTTTGACTAAGCAGCAATATCATTCTTGTATTCGTATGTCTCCCTAACCATGATCATTATCTGCAATTTGGTAATATAGGGAAAGATGTATTTGCTTCTTCTTGGTACAACAGCACTTAGTCTGGTGAGGTCCTTTTTTTTTTTGAACAAGTGTAATATAGCTTATATTTTTTATTAATGTTAATTTGGTTTGAGTCTGAATTATTGTTTCTGTGTTCTTATATATTTTTAGGTTACAACTCCTCTATTATTTAAACTGCTACCAGCTGTTATGAATTTGGGTGTTCTCCTGCGTGTATTCCCCTCTGAAACCAGTACACAGAAGATTGAGGTCTCTCTCTCTCCCTCCCTCCAATTTCAATAATTTAGCACTATTTTTTTTAATAAAGTGTACTTTTTATTTTAAAGAAAAGAAAACTAGCCCTCCCTGGACATAAAAGTACTAAGTTATCCTTGAAGTCTTTGGTAAGTGCTCTAATTGAGTAACCTTTTTGACTTGGAAGTTTTGGTACTTGGAAAGTGGAGATGATCTACATTTGCAAGGACATCTGATTCTTCAATGAATTTTAATTGGCGGGAGTGATTTTGATAGAGTTATAATAAAATGCATAAATTTTAGTGTTTTTTATTAGTTCTTAACAGGTAATGTCTCTTAGTATTTCTAGAGATTTATATCTAAATCTTTTAGTATTCTATTAGTGTTTTTATTTAAGAAAACGAATATAATAGGTTGGATTATAAGATATATTGGGAAAATATTATAAGAGGAGAGCTAGCAGATCTCCCGAACGTCTGCAATCGTTTATAATTCCGTTTTGTATTTTATTAAAATATGCGAAGTTCATATCAAATTTATATGATAATGATTGCGGAACTAATTCTAAACCCATTACCGTTTGATGCAATCAACCATTTTTTCATAATCTATTACAATTATTAAGTGTTGAGATCTAGAATTGCTGAAAATCTTGATTGTCAAAAGCAGGACATGATTTATTTATTTTTTCTTTTAACTGGTGGTAAAAAGTTGTAGTTTTAAGAATCCATTTCATTTCTTTTCCAATCTCAAAAGAAATTCTGAAGGTTTTTGATATTTTCTGTCATAATACTGCAGACTAGAAAATTCAGAGCTTATTTTATGTCTGCCTTTCTGTGCTGTGTTTGCAGGATAAGACATCAATGCTTGTATCGCATAACCGAATGTTGTGATTGTGACTACGCTAGACGGTCTCGACACTCGCCATTCTCTCGACAAGTTTGTGAATATCCAGCCTCAATCTCAGTCCAAACTCGGGTATAGAATTTTGATAAGTTCATATTAATTTAGTTTAGCTTTGCAAGTTTTTAGTGTCTGGGATCTTTGTATATAGGTTTTTCAGGCTGTTTCTCATATTCATTCAAAATAATTTTACTCCCCATAATCATATTTTCTTAGACAATTTTAAATCTCATTGAAAACTACTTTGCTACCTTTCTTTGCATGTTGTCTTGATTCATTATTATTTGATCTCCAATGTGTCGACATTTATTTATGATGCAAGCAAAATGTCATTTTAACCATTTATATTTTATCGTAAATATTCTATCAACGAATGAATGACATGTCAAAGTAGTATATACAATACCCTTCAAAATATTGTATACGTATAAAAAATGTGGCAAGAAAACACTCAAAATATTTTTCCGGCTCACTTTTTTCCTATGTGGGAAAGCCCCAACTTGGTGGATGTATCAAGTTTGAACAAATCGTTGTTTTAGCTTCTTGCGGATGAATCGATTTGTTTTGTGCAACAAAACCAATTTTAAACTTTGATGCTCATTCGTTTATAATCTTTTGTTAATATTTGATGTGTTATATTGTCAAATTAAACCTTTTATCGAGCTTTGGAGACCGATTTGGTTGATTCAATCAATGAAATGAATTTTGGTTTCTAAAGGTTGTAAAAGAGGCAAAACAAACAATTGGGATGAAAACCAAAGCTCTCCCCAAGTAGAATTTGACTACTATCTTTCTCTTCCTCTCTCCTAATTAGCTAATGAGATAGAATGATTGAAAATAAAGAGAATTATGTAACATTGTGGTGTTGCAGATAGGGATGGACAAGAACTGTAAAGAATCGAGAACCGGCCTGGACAGACCTTTATCGGGTCTAAAATCACTCGTTTCGGCCCTCAAGTCTGCAATTGAAGATTTTATAATAGGAAATCACGTGTGACTCTTTCATTTTTTAGGCTAGATTAGGAATAGCCAAAAAAATGAAGTGCACATAGAGAAACCAATTCGAAGACAGAACAGAACCAGAATCGAGACTTGGGTCCAGTTCTTTGCGGATCCAGTTCTGATACCTCACTCTTGGAACCGAGAATCGAATGGTCGGTTCCAAGAGGTCCGGAACCGGAACCGAGAACCGGTTTGCCCACCAGTAGTTGCTGAGAGTTTATGTAATAAAAAAAATACAGGAAATATATGTTTTAATTTTATATTTTACAAGGTCTTGAATCTCATTAAAATGTACTGTTTAAATTGATAAACAATTCAGTTTTTGAAACATGGTATAGTCTTAGGTGGCAAAAAGCCGTCATCCAGCTACGAGAATTTTGTGTCTAGGTGTCATGTATTTATTGGTGTAAGAGATTTAGTGTCGAATAACATGTAAGTGAAACATTATAATATAATATAAGTAATGCTACATTTATTTTCTGCTCTTACATTCTCATATAACAAATATTAATCAGTGTAATTAATGTAATAAATTATAATTAAGTAAAATAAAAAATTAATTATACCAGTCAATATTTAGCACGTTATAATATAAGAATAGAGTGAAAAAGTACAGTGTAAATATAATATTATTATATTCGTATTTAAAAGCTAAAAGAAAAGTTTAATTACGTGTGATGAATTAATTGGGCCTAGGCCCATCGGATGAAGTAAAAAGAAAGCCCATTTAGAAAAAGCGAAAAGCTGGTGTGCGATGAACTTGATCATCCCGGGAGGTAAATCATAGCGTTGTTGTCTTCTTCGCAGAGAATGGATCAACAGGTTGGTAGGGTTCGATGCCAGAGAATTGGCTGCGACGCTGTTTTCTCTGAGGATGATAATCCTGAAGGTTCTTGTCAATATCACGATTCGGTACTACTCTTCCCTCTCGGCTGGTTTAATGTTTTATATCTTAATTAAGGCGTAGGACTTCCTTCGTTTCTTTTCTTTTGAAATGTTGCTGCGGATTTTTTTTGTGCATGAGAAAAGAGAGATGTTCTTGCTTGGATTTTGAGCTGATAGAAGAGTGACCGTTTTCTTTAATTTTTACTGTAAATAATGGAGCTTTGACCTTACTCACTATAAGCTTCAATTGTCTTTTTTGAGGACATTGTGATAAATGGCCTGCCTTTTTTCACTTAAAAATTACCGGAACTTTTCATTTTAAAGTCAATAATTCTTTCTCGATAATTATTGAGAAGCTTGACGATCGTTGAGATCATGTCATTTCAGTACTCGCCCCAAAAAAGTACTAGTTTTCTTTAAAGTAAAATCAGTGCTATTTTGTTTTTCGAAACACTGCTTTAATGAAACGAGCAGATAAGAGGAAAGTTAATGCTTAAAAAAGCAAGTGTTTGAATAATTTTCTTGGTCTTTTTAAAAGTGAATTGGGGTTTATTAGGTATTCTAGAATATCTTTAACTGTTGACTAATGTAAAGCTAATTTCAGTGTATAGGTTTATTTCCCCCCTAGTTTAGTTTTGAGGATGTCTTAACGTGTATAAATTTGTTATTGTGCCATTATATGGTATGAATTTTATTGGGTTGGTTAGGGGTGACTAAACTTGTTCGTCATTGTATTTTCTGGAGTATTTAGAACAAGGGGAATCGAGTGGTTTTTGAAGAGGAGGCCGTGGATATGGAGGAATTTCATCCTTCTTTTTCTATCTTTTTTGTTGGGGGAAGATTAGGTAGTTGGTTTTTTGTGTAGTCCCCGTGAGTGTCTTGAGAATTTTTTTTTGTATGGATAAAATAAATAAAATACACTTTCATTCTTAGAAATTCACTTTACAGCTGGAATAAATAAAAATCATTGATGGAAAATTCTTATTTTTGATCAGTCGAACTTAATTTAAGTAATTCACTTTCATTCTTGCATGGCTCGGAATAAATAAAATTCATTGATGGAAAATTCTTATTTTTGGTCTTTAAATATTGATTTTTTCATCAGTCGAACTTAATTTATGTTATACACTTTCATTCTTGCATGGTTCGGACCCTGGGCATGGAAATATTGCTTGGCGATATTCATTTCATTAGGGAGTAAGTTTTTTTTTGCCTATCAGTTTTGATAGTATAAAAGATATTTAATAATATTTTTGTTGCTATAAGCAAATTTCAAATATTTTTACAGCCTATATTTCATGATGGCATGAAGGAGTGGAGTTGTTGCAAAAAGAGGAGCTATGATTTCAGTTTATTTTTACAACTTCCTGGGTTAGAGTTTCTCCCTTTCTTCCTCCTCTGGTATTTTTGAATTGTTTTTAAAATCAATTTTTAATGTACTGACATAGAAAATAGTAATCAAAATTCAAATTCCAAGCCCTTCGTGCGTTCAGCTTTTTCTCCATCCATATATTCCCATGAAATGAGGTATATTAAATTCTGATTTTTAGTTCATTAGAATTTCAGGTGTCAGTTTATTAGAGCAACACTAAGATGAAATGTACTATTCCTGATTTAAATATCTCTTCTTTTTAGGATTCTTCTGTAATTATAGAACTTAATGTTAATTATATTTTATAATCTCCTGAGGAAATCTGAATGTGGAATCGTAATTAACAAACGCACATCGGTGGTATAGAAAGGGTCCGTGACAATAGAAAATCCATGATCCATGATCAACGAAATGCCACGTTTTAGTTTATTTTAGTTGTGATTTACTTAAGCTTTTCCGTTTGAAGGAGACCAAAGATGCATATCTGTGATGATTTTTTGTTATAAATATTCTTGCAATGAATTTGCATGGTGTGCTTCAATGAAAATTGTTCTTTACTACTGTTCAATATTTAGGTTTGGTTGAGGTAATTTGATCATTTAAATTATTTTATGACATTCTCCTTTGAGGTTTTAACTTTTATGGTCCTACATTGTCATGGGTGGAAATTTTAAGTTTTAAATCAGCACAAATTGAAGAAACCTCGAATTGAATCATGAATCTTCTTTTTTGATGCACCAATATTGTACAACTCATCAAAAGAAAAATAGCTGTAGAATTGAAGCTAATTTTTGACTGTCTAAATTTATTTCTTAACAAGCCATAAAGTTTAATTTCGTTAAAAGGTTTTTTTATATGAGTTAGTTTTGATTCTGGTTTCTGAAAGTTCTATTTTTTTATTTAGATGTAAGACAGGCAAACATACAGAAGAAAAGCCTGTTTTGAAAAAGGAAGTTGTTGCTCCGAAGCCTTCAGTTTGTGTTCCTACTGTCAGTACGAATGCCAATTTATCAGGGAAAGAATCATGTGCGAGATGTCGGCAGGGTTTCTTCTGCTCAGATCATGGTACTTATTGGTTGTTTTGATGATGAATAATTTCTAAATCAGTGAAGCTATTATTTTGGAGGTCTTTTGTGAAAAGAAACATTCTATCTCTACTCAAATTAAAAGAGTCACGTGATTATGAAAATATGAAGCATTTTCTATGGTATAACGAGCTTTAAAACATTTATGTCCATTCAAGTAGTTGACTTATTCATAATGCAAAGTGATGTTAGTATTTCAGCACACATTCTATTTCAACACTTGATCAGTGTTAAGCTAGAAGTAATGATACAAGTGACTGCTTAGTGTTTGCTATAGAGGTAGTGATAATGCATTTAAATGAAACGTATAATCTTCCATCATTTGTTTGTGTCAATTTGTATTCTTTGTGACTTAAATAAAGTTCTTTATTATTTGACTTTCACTTAAAAGAACCTCAAGATCTTCTTCATCTAAGGTATCTGTACATTTCCAGTTTAATCCATAGATGGGTTCTTCAGTTTTCTCACTCATTTATTCTTTAATGGTGTATGTTTTATTTAGTTTTTCAGGTTCTCTGAGTATTTTCATGGCTTTGTTTTTGGCATATAGCATCTCTGCATGAGCTTTAATTGTTTTTAATGATGTTTTGTTATTCATTGTTACAAATAATATATTGTTAATTTCCATCAAATACTTCTCCAAATGTCCTCTCTCTATACTAAAAGAAAAGTTATATTCTTAGGTTCACAAATTAAAGCAACAGAAACTGTGGCCACAGCTGCCGAAAGGAAGAGCGATGTAGAGGTAGCAAAGAAGATAGTTGATATAAACCAACCACAAATTTGCAAAAATCAGGGTTGTGGAAAAACTTTCAAAGAGAAGGACAATAATGAAGCTGCATGCTCTTATCATCCAGGCCCTCCGATATTTCACGACGGGAGGAGAGGGGTTTGTTTCTCATAACATACACGAATATGATAGCGCACTTGCAAGCATAGATGCACATACACATACATGCATGCTTCTATGCATATCTATGGATTGCACATATATTTATGCACATGCTTCCATGTATGAACTAATTTTTAGGATGATACAATAATTAAATTTTAAATGACAGGTGATAATATGGCAATATGTGATTATTCAGATTATCTTATTATTTCTTTTTTATTTTTTTTTTACACATTTATATGATGACACATGTAACACATACTTTCTAACTACAATTGTTCTGAAAGTATTCGATGTCTGATTCTGTTTCTTGGCAAAGAAGAATGCTTTCCCCACCTAATTTATGGCTGCCATTGATGCAGTGGAAGTGCTGTGATGTTCTTGTAAAAGAATTTGATGAATTCATGGAGATTCCGCCCTGCCAAAAGGGATGGCATAATGCAGATCCAGCATCATAGATCAGGTGCCATCCTTCTTAAATTTCAAAATGCTTATTGTAATGATATGCCAAAGGGCCCCTTGTTATTGTTCAATATCATTGGATTGCTTTCTAGATCACTGGATACAATATCATTGGATTGCTTTCTAGATCTCTGGATATTAACTTCATAATTTTTGGGTTCCGCTGGATTAATCAAAATACTCGGAAGTTGGTCGGAATACTTTCAGTTGTGACTCATGTTATAGAATCTGTTCCTTTGATCCTAGAATCTTAGTTAATAATCTGCTAATAATTTGGAATGTCCTTTTCAAATCAAACTTCATGGCAACACTTACATAGCTGCGGCTGGACCAGTTTTATGCTGACATTTAAATTTAAGAAGTTCCAATCATTATTCTGGTTTGTTATATATTTTTATTATAGAATTAATTATTATTTACAAAATGGATGCCTTAATCATTTGATGTGATCAAAGTTTAACGCCATTAAGGATTATATTTTATTTATTGAATTTAAATATATATGCAAATGTGTTTTTCAGTGGTTTTGATAGATTGAATAGGAATATGACTACATTTCTAGTAAGGTGGACAGGAAGAGCCCATGCAAACCAAAAAGACAATTTTATTGGAGAAGAATATCGATAAATGTACGTTTTAATTTTACATTCGGATGCATATTCGGTTGTTGATAACGCGATTATGATACATAATAATTAAAATAATAAGTCGTTTAAATTAATAAATTAGCTATGGCTAAAGATCTTCTCCTTTTATTATCTCTTCTCAAATAATTTTATTTTAATTTAAGTATTTATTTGATGATCCGAGAATATCTTTTAATTTCTTGTTCATCAATCATCCTGTGTGTCTTCTCATACACGTTTGTCTCTGGCCATAAAAACAAGAGCAAAAGATACTAAACGAAGGTTGAAGGATATCTTTGTCTACGTCTCTATTTGCAGTTTGCTTTTCAATCCGTCAATTCATGTTGAAGTCTTCCCATATGATTTATCCTCAGGCTGGGTGGGCACGGAACATTTTTGGGACAATTGTTTTCATCTAATATAATATTTTTGGACGTAAACGTTTGAGAGTAATTGGAGAGTTTCTTTTAATGAAGAATTTTAGATAATTGAATAAGAAAACGATGTCACGGTGATAGATCTATTGTTAGATCGACTTATTCTAGGAAAAAAAAATTAAGTAAAAATAAGGAAAAATGACAAATCAACCATCGTGGTTTGCGATCAATGACAAGTTAACCACTATGGAATATTTTCTAACAAGTTAACCACTAACGTTTGAGAAAATGACAAATTCAACATCGCACTCACGTTTTCTATTAACAAAAAGACGTGGACGCCGCGGCGTCCATGCAAAAATGGACCTGGACGCCGCATGCAAAAATGGCCTAGGTGCCGCAGGCAAAAAAGGCCTGGACGCCACGGCGTCCAGGTCTCTTTTGGCGTGATGTCTCTAGAACTCTCTATTTTTCATTCATGGCAACTTTACAGTCTGCAACGGTTTTCGATCAAATTGTGTTTCATGGTTACTTTGAATTCTTTATGTATATGTTTTACGAATGCAATGTTTTTATTGGTTTTTTGACCTCTGCACCTTCAAACGACCATAACTTTTGCTACGGATGTCGAAATTGGGCGCAGAAGGTATCAAATCGAAGCTCTCTCAGAGCTCTATCATTTGTCAGGGTAAACCCCATGACCCCCTTTCTCGGCCCCAAAATCAATCGTTTAAGCCCTCAAATTTGCGATCAAACAATGCTTGGTCTGGAAAAATGTTTGATCGCAAGTTTGAGGGCTTAAACGATTGATTTTGGGGCCGAGAAAGGGGGGTCATAGGGTTTCCTCGATGACAAATGATAAGAGCTCTGAGAGAGCTTCGATTTGATACCTTCTGCGCCCAATTCTGACATCCGTAGCAAAAGTTATGGTCGTTTGAAGGTACAGATGTCAAAAAACCAATAAAAACATTGCATTCGTAAAACATATACATAAAGAATTCGAAGTAACCATGAAACACAATTGATCGAGAACCGTTGCAAACTGTAAAGTTGCAATGAATGAAAAATAGAGAGTTCTAGAGACGCCACGCCAAAAGAGACTTGGACACCGAGGCGTCCAGGCCTTTTGTTTTGCCTGGACGCCGCAGCGCCCAGGCCTTTTTTGCCTGTGGCGTCCAGGCCATTTTGCTTGGACGCCGCGGTGTCCAGATCCATTTTTGCCTAGACGCCCTTTTTGTTAATGGAAAATGTGAGTGCGATGTTGGATTTGTCATTTTCTCATACGTTAGTGGTTAACTTGTTAGAAAATATATCACAGTGGTTGACTTGTCATTGACCGCAAACCACGATAGTTGATTTGTCATTTTCCCTAAAAATAAATAACTGCTATAACTGTTAAATGCAGTTATTAGGTTTGATATGACAATTTTTAAGGAAAAATACAAGGGAGAAAAATGTGTGCTTTTGCAAGTGTGTGTGATTTTGTGTTGAGAGTAAAGGGTCTCTCGAATATCTCTTTGTTGTGTGATTGTAGAAGAATTGTGTACTGTTGTAATAGTTTGTCTTCAAGAATTTAATAAAGCAGAATTTCTCCTATCACACGGTTTCTTTATTGTGGGTATAAAAAAAAAAAAGCAAAGAAAACCCACAAATTCTGATAAAAGGGAATCCATTCAAACTTTTTCCAGAAATTGAATTGGAATTTAAGCCTTGTCAACGAAAATTGTTTCCCACCAAAAAAGAAAACAAATTCCCAGCACCATCACTGCATTGGAATGAAAGGTCCAAACACACACAAAACTGGGAACATAAATGCTGTACACTTTCTTCTATTCTATCCAACAAAACAGGGAAACCAGTTTATTTAAAAATTTCAAATTAAAAAAAAAAAACCATCATAATCTGTCGGGTATAATTAAACAACATGGGAAACTATTTTACCTCCAAATGCAGGAGCAATTGTTGGGTATAGTTGGTCCGAAGAAGTATTAGCATAATCTTTTCAGTAATTATTTTTGTCCGTGCATATCCAAGCTCCCCTGTTACCTAAAAACAAACAAATCAATCTCATTTCATTAAACATTTTTAAGAAAAGAACTCCTAAGACTCGAGTTCTGCAGCAAGAGATTAAAACATTTGACATCAAGGTAAAAAAAGTGTAATCAATTAACAATTTTTCTCCAAGGTAAAAATGGGAAGTGTGAAGGCAAAAGGATGTTATTGTCATTTCCAAAAGATGCTATTTGACCAACATGACCAAATTGATGGTTTCCATTCTAGAATTTACTATCTAGCGTATGTAGCTAAATGAAAATTCATGGTAAATATATTTCCTTACAAAAATGCTTTCCAACTTATTGCATCACCTGTTATTGCAAATCTCCAGCATGCTCGTGCCACTTTGACACTGGATCTTGCTTTCAATTCAATCCAAAAAAATAAATGTTCTTCAATACACATTTACCACCTAAAGCTCAGATACGATACAACCGTGAGTGTAATATGTTCAGAACGAACCAACACAACGCTATTCAAAAAGTTAAATCATTGATGCTATTTTGCATTAAAATTTTCAGACTTGGGTGAGGGAATTTTATTGTGTTTCAAGGTAAAGATGAATAGTGGTGATATACCTCATGTATTGGACGTATTTTCTTTTAAGCCCTTAGGTGAAGAAATGGAAGGCCCGTATAAACTACAGCAAACGAACATGAAGTTTCGAGAAACTAACCTTATCTGGCATAGGCACGGAGCAGTGAGATTTCGTATTATGCTGAGAATCTGATCTCAAAGATAGCTGAAAATCATGCATGGTCAGCAAATAAAAAAGTTTAAACTATGCAAAATCCATTATTGCACCACTTAAAAAGATCAACCGTGGTAGCTAAATCTTTGTTATATGACTGGAAATGATGATGCTTCACATTTTGGAAAACATCCACGAAGAACAATTAATGAAAACTGCAATAATCGATTTATGAATACCTTGCTAAGTAACAATACTGGTGGCTCTTCTAGGCATGGCTTCTGAGTTTCAAAATTAATTTGCTGGCACAATACAAAAAAAATTAATTTAGCAAGAGGAAAAATGGGCAAAATATGTAAACATTTAACAACAAGATAAGGACTTTAGAGCATAAATTACCTTCGGGATAGTTTTTTCCCTTTGAGCACCTTGTAAGTCATATACATCTTGAGGAGATAGGATCTGCATGCAGCACAAGTTAATTCATTAAAATTTTCTATTGACTAGGAAGAACAAAGGCATTGTCATGCTAATAGTTGACTCACCTTCTTACAAAGAGAGACATTTTTGGATTTGTTTATTCTACTTTTCTCTCGCTTTGAAGCAGAAAGATAAATTGGTCTGAAAATAAGAGAAATATGAAATGTCAAAAGGCAGATATTTTTCAGATCTGACAGCCGACCATAAAAAGATAACAGGAACTGTTTTTAAATGACTACTTAGATATGACCCTAGCAAATAAAGCATAATAATTGTCAAAACAAATTTGCAATTATTTTAATGCTCGCCATTTCCAGCACAAGATAAAGACACTCAGACAGCATCATACCACTAGTAATCATGTTAAAAGAGTGGTTGTTACCTTTTAGTTTTATTATTTTCCGCTTGTGAAATAGATTTACTGCAACTAGCTTCCCGCTGAAATGAGAATAAATGTGTGGTAGCTAATAAAGTACGTGATGAAAACAAGGATCTTAACAAAATCATATGAAGTTGAATTTCAAATTATCTGCAATTGGGGACAAAAAAATGTTTTTCAACTTACATCATTAGATAAATGATGAGCTGCCTTTTCCAATGTCTTGAGACTAAACACCTAAAAAGACCATAAAATTGAGCTAATAAAAAGGTGTATTGTGAAGCTTATGATCTTGAGGCTGATGATGATATTAAGATATTCCATGTAGATAGTACTGTTAAAAGTGACGATTTTTCATGAAAACAGGATGTTCTAGGAGCACTTACCGGAAACTCAGGCATCTGAAGTACACTCTTTTTTGGCGAGGGCAACATAGGAGCCTCAAGAATCTGCCAGTTCGATGATATGCAAAAAAATACTTGTATAAAGTGTAATGCTCTCTTTCAAAATATGAAGGTTAAAGAAAACAATATCTAAGGTGGTTTGTACCAACTTTTTTATTCAAAGTCCGCGCTTTATAGACATGTGAACTTGCATTTGAATGTAGACTTGGCACTTCATCATTTCTAAACCTGAAAATTAAAAAGAAAACAATACTTCATTATCTCTTTACGCAGGGGCTGAATAACTAACGATTAACCCGACAAGAAGTTGATTTACCTACGTCTAAGTGCTCTATGAGCAGTTGCAAGATTGGGTTCTTGAGGGACAGTGACTTTGGCTTTTCTAATTGTGGCAATACTACCTAGTATTCCATCCTCCTGCAACAAGTAATATAAATTTATGCTTTCGTTGAATTGTTAATTTTTAGTTCAAATAAAAATTATTGACTAATTGAGTGTTACCAACATTGATGATATCTGTGCATTACAATGCATCATATGTTTACTTTTACAAAAGTTAATACGAACAATATACATTGGACAAATCTCACCTTTTGAGGTACCTTGTGTAACAAAAGAGTTTGATGTGTCAATTGAGCAGCCTGTTACACATATAAACAGAGTGCAAGGTTAAACATGGGAGATTAAACATAAGAATGACATATGCTTTCTTAATTAAATGTTGAAAATACATACCAAAATTACAAATTAACTAACCAAACGAATTTATAATTATAGTAAAGTGGCAAATCTATAAATAACATTACATGCATGTTCTTCATACTTATTGGGGTTTGTTTTTCTAGATTATATATCTTTATGCAGAATGGATCATCAGAAAATGTTACACACCTTGCGTACGAAACCAGCCTCCAACTTTTGTCTTTTGGTATATTGGCTATGATAAATTGAAGAATTTAGAGAATCTGTCCCCTTAGTACTGCTCAAATTCTTCTGATGCCTAAAATTATAGCATGATCAAAACAAAAGGTACATGAAGGAGTATCAAAACATACAATGAAAAAAGAAGTGTCCATAAGATCCCATAATTACCTCTACATTAACCATTATCAGCAGAAAAAACACCGTTTAATATTGTTGAAACAAATTTAAATAAATAATATCATTTAAAACTATTGTGAGAATCCTTCATCACCTTTGAATTAATCTATTTGTATATACTCCAGGAGATTGCTTTTGTTTTGCCAAATGACTCGCTGTAGGTTTCATTAAAGTTGAACTCCTTGATAGATTTGTCTTTGTCTTTACAGGAGACTTCACTTCAATTTCTTGAATATCTAAATAAATAAAAAAAATTCAATGCTCCTTTCAATTATCATTAACAGGTTTATGAAGATAATTAAACAAATGGCAACACATAAGCTACAAAGGATTCAGTTTTCTAACATTGTGAAAAGAACATATAGAATAAAGTACTAAATGACATGTATAATAGTCATTAAATAATTTCATTCAAGAAGCTCTCAAGGAAAAGAAATTCATTCCAATTCCAATTTGTTAAGACTGCAGTTGGGAATTTTTTGCTTCTGTTGTGACAATATTAAACATACTAAGCTCAGAGAAAAACTAATTGTTTTCCATTAAACAACATTGAACATGGTCCAAGATTCATCCACAATTAGCTAAGTTTGCTTCAACTATCAGCGTAAGGCAAAAGGCCCATTGTTTTCTGTTTTGAAAATCCTAGAACCCAGTGAGTCATGTTTTGCCCATCATTATGATCAAGCTAGGGACACTTATCAATATCCAAATACCAATTTTATTAGTCACAACCCATTGAATGTACAACATTTTTGTTCAACTTTCAATCTTGCCCTTTCTTGGCCTAATTTTCAAATAAAACATTGCAGGAATCTCTCTTTACCAGCGTCTTCAGTGGGAAATATTAAAATATTATAACTAAAATCATCGTTTCCAATATGCAAATATCACGTCGCATGAGCTATGTCAAATTGAGATTGATAAGCAAGAGAAAATTACCTAAGATATTCTCATCTTTTGCAGGAATTTCAGGCTCCATCAATTCAAAGCCAACATTATTAATCTTCTGGCCATCCTTGGATTCAGCAGCAGTACATTTCCTCAACATGATTCTTCTCCAATTCAATTTTATAACAAAGGCTAGAATATGGGGAGAAAATTGATCGTTAGACCTATGCGCAAGACAATCTGAAGGATCAATGTTGAGCCAATAATATGTGGTGCCCATTTCACTATCTAACAATGCAACATAAAGCTTTCATATTATAATACTTTATGAGCACATTTTAAAATGAAAAATTCAAAATCCTTGGACGAAAGATTATGCACCAACGAAAACTTATGAACATATTTCATTCATCTGAAACTTATTTATAAAAACAAACCGAAAAAGAAAGTGTCAAATCAAATAAAAAAAGATTAGTAATTGATAAAATGCTCACGAGAAGGCGGATAACTTCCAGCAGAATCGAACCAACATTCAGCTTCTCTAGCCTCCATTTCTGTCTCTAACCGAGTAAAATCATAGTATTGAGCCGCATCAAACTCGAAATCCAAATCAATTTCTTCAGCCACGAAAGGCTCCACGACAAACTCCTCCATTTTATCCATTACATCAACCGAAGAAGACATTAAGAAAACATTAAAATTCAAAAATATAACAGCATCGATTTCATCTCATTTTCTGCTTCTTTCCCCACAAAAATGAAAGCTCCAACCATTAGCATCATCGTTCCATTGAAAGACTCCTTCACCGAAGCCTTTACTCGGATAATCGCCGTAAACGAAGCCAGAAAACCCTAATTTTCTCGGATAATATTCCCGCCAGAAAGAGTGGAATTTCTTCGTAGTGAACGACGAGAGGCGAACGTTTTGTTTCGGTGCAAAACGAAGGAGACGATCGTAAGGCGGGCATTTTATAAAAACAGGAATTGAATTGGGTCCCACTTTTTGAATCCGTGGGGCCCTATTTGTGGTCCCCCACTGCCGGTCAACTGTAATTAATCTCTTTATTTTAATTTATTTAAAACAAATAAAATGGGAACTAGGAACAAACAAAACCCTAATTTAATCTTTATGTTTTTTTTAAAGGTAATTATCAATATTAATCTCAAGAAGTACGTGAGTCTTTTTAATTGACACATTGAACTTTTATTTTTATTATTTAATACCTTAAATTTTGAGTCATTAGCAACAAACACACTTATCAATCATCATTAAGGGTCAGTTAAATGAAGGATATTAATGCTTTCGCGGACAATAACGCTTTTGCGGTCACATGTCATTTTGAAATAAAATATTTACACTTCGACGATGAAACAGTGCCTTAAACTGTGGGAGAATTGAAGATGAAAAAATACTTATTTGAAGGTAAATTTTTTTCTGCAACGGATAGGTAGTAGTTGTAATTAATGACTTATTTTTCACAGCGGAAGGCAAGTATCCACTGCAGAAATAGTATTTTATTTAGCAGAAATGTGTCTTCTGCTGCAAAAATTAAGTCTTATTTCAAGGGCTTGCTTTTCTTTAGTGGAAGACAAATATCCTATGCGGAAATATTATTTTTTTGTAGTGGAAAAGATAATTTTTGCAGATAATATTTGTCATTTAACGAACTCCTAGTTAAAGTGTCTATTAGTAACACCTCAGATGATATTAGATAATAAATATATTATTAGTTGTCTTATGAGCTATGATCCAACATTTTATTGGAGAAAAATATATGAAAATATGGCATTATTTTATTTTATGATGATCGTTGAAGTTTTTTAATTAAATGAATATTAATTGAAGAAAATCTTTTAAATCACTCTGATATTCTAATTTCAAATTAGAAATTCAAACTATATGAAATAATTGTTGATTTCGTCTTAATTTCTAATACCTTGAAATTTTTCTCAATTAAAAAATTAAGATTTTTAGTTTATTATTTTTTTAAAGATCATCAAAATTAAAAAAAAAAAAAAAACCATTTATGTCACCTATTTGATGAGATAATAAAATTAAAATACATGGAGGCCAAATGGATTCTAACATTATACTAATGAGTTTTGTGTGAACGGAATTTTAATTGAGCTAGTCAAACTCGTATTTAATATTAAGATTTTTTACATTAGTCATTGTTGCTTAAGTCGCAACCACTCAATTGTACATTGATTTTGAGACAGTGAATTTCTCATTTGTCGGTATTTTTTTTTTGAAAGAGTTCTTCATGTAAATATTGTCTCATTTTTGCGCATTTTCTTTTTCTATTTTGTGTTCGATTTTCAACCATTGATATCATAGCGACGTTAAAGGTTTTTTGAAAATCAAATTGATGGTATCGAATTTTAATTTGGGAAAAAGAAAATATTAAAAAAAACTATTTTTTGCAAAACAATTTAGTTGCGTTGCTGTCTTCTTCAAGTGAAGGAAGAAGACAACCCTAGTTGCTTGCTGCTAGCGATCAAGAAGAAGGAAGACACCGTCCTACCGTCGTCGCTGGTGTGACCTAGAAATTGTTCGACTTGCGTCGCCGACGAGCTGTTGTGGTTGTACCACAACCTGAACAGATGACAGCAAAGGAGAGCAGAAACTGTCTTTGGTGAATCAATATTCCATCAAAATTGAAGATTACAGCAAGTGAAGAGAAATGACAGTGGAAGAAGACAAAGTATTGCAGAGAAAGTAGAAAAGAAACAGAAACAAAATAACAAACAGATTCACATCTTCTACCTTTTTTTTCCTTACTTGGCCCCTATTTATCTTAAGCATTTCTCTCCACTAATTGATAACGCATGGACGGTGGGATGAACTCCACATAATCAACAAATGAAAAAATTATGACTAGCAAGTTGCATTTGAAACAACAATTTTATTCTCATTAGTTGATGAAATATTATTCTATTGAAAAAACTTGACTGCATTCAAGGAAATAGTTTCAGACTGGGAGACTATAAGATGCAAATATGATGAGGAATATTTATGGTTGATACTATTATACTCATTGGCTGCTTCATATGGTACTTTGTATAGTCATGATACTTTAACTCTAGAAAAAATTTATGGTGTTTTGTTATCAAATGAGAAGATGCAGCAAATTGTTGTTGGATTCTAAGTCTTGAGGAGAGGGACTCGTTGTTCTGAGTAAAACAAAAGAGTCATACAACAATGGTAGTGATAATGTTTAGGATGTGAATGACATATCAAAGTCAATAAACCGTGATAAAACCTATTACTTTTGTTAGAAGAATGGACACATTAAAGCTAAGTGTCATAAATTGCAAAACAGAATTAAGAGAGATATTAAGAAGGGAAAACAACTGAAGACATCTAATGAAGTTGTCGTCACAGAAGAAGAAAACCATGGTGATCGAGATCCTCTAGTTGTATCCAAAGCAAACTCAAAACTAAACAAGTATCAAATTTTAGATTCAGCTTGTTCATTTCATATGTGTTTCAATCAGAATTGGTTTTCAACATATGAGACTGTTTCAGAAGGTGTTGTGTGTGTAGATGGAGTTGTGAATATTAGTAGAGGTGCTCTCGTCATGTTGAAGGGACACAAAAAATTTGCAAAATTGTAAATATTGTAAGGTTCTACATTTATGAGTAATAATGCTACTAAGTTTGTTAACTCACCTTCCAAATGATTGTTCGAGAAGACTCCAAAAAAGTTAAGTTCTTAGGTAAAGTTCAAGTTGAGATATGGATATACATCAGAGCTGATATGTTAGCGTAATATAGATGTTCAAGGTAATGTCGTCACCAGTTTTAGTTTTACGTCAGAGATTTATCTTTGCAGGCGAACCCATGAGGAATGTTAAACCTCCATGGCGTTATGATGAAACTAGTTCAATGGGTTATGATTTGAATATGTTTAAAGATATTAATTCCAATGGTGAGTCTTCAATAATTCACTTTTTAGAAGAAAAAAAACATTAAGTGAAATGCAAACTCCTACCTTAGATTATAATTTATATATTCTTAAAAAGTAATACTACATTTATATTTTAATATAAAACTTAAACATTTAGGTGTCATTTATTCAATATTCTACAATATCAAGTAATAGTCAATCAAAATATAAGATTTTAAAATAAGACTGAATTTCATCTGAAATTTTTTTTATTTTATTTAAATTTCTCATAAAATATATTATATTTTTTGTTTTTATCTTGTTCTCATCTTCTCATGGACTATACATGGTAATTTAGATAACACGTGTCAAGTTTTTTAGTAGAAAAACTAGGGTTTTGTTTTCATCTCTTTTGTTCAAATTTGAATGAGTTCAAATGAAATATTAAATGTGTTTATAAATTTGAATTTATATAATTTATATAAAACTCTCAACTCAAGTATACAAATTCTTCAACAATTTTTTTAACAATTTTGAGCCAATAATTTATTTGCATCCGATAATTGTTTCAAGCATCACAATTAGAACGAGAAAGTATATAATAAACAAAAAAAAATTACAATTCAAAATGGAAAATGGAGAAAAAACAACCTCACATGAATTCGATAATTAAAAATAAAATAAAAAATAAACTTGAAAGTTTTTATATCTGCTTAACTTAAATCTTGAATTTTTTTAAAAATAAAATAAACTTCAAACTTTATTTTCAAATAAAAGAAATGTCGAACTTTGTTTTTTAAATAAAATAAAGCTTAAAATTTAAAACTCGTTCAACTTTAACCCTAAAGTTTTTTTGAACAAAATAAACTTCAAACTTTATATTGTGAATAAATTAGACTCTATTAGATATTATTCCGATAGAAATCACCGATATTATAATATTTATATATTTTTTAATTTTAATTTTAAAAATAAATAAAAACTTTTTAAAAAAATGGGCCAAAATTTAGTATAAACCAACTCAAATCAAATCTAAAAAGAGAAATCAGTTGAGGTTTATTTTGTTCACAAAACAAAGTTTAAAGTTTATTTTGTTAAAAAAAAAAAGACTTTTAGTAGAAAAACTCGTAATTTCATAGACTTTTAGTAGAAAAGAGCTAATATCTATGGAGAATGAGTTTGAGAAAATATTGTATAAGTTGTAAGTTGTTTTTTTTTTTTATAATTTAGAAGATTTTGTAAAAGAATATATAATGTGTTTAGATGCCGGATGATTTAAAATTGTTTTATTGTCTATAAGAGAATCACAATTTGTCTGTGTTTTTCCACAATTTGTCTGCAGAGGAAAGTCCATTCGTTTGTGAAAAGTCATATTTTCTGAGTCTTATTTCAAGGATTCACTTTTCACAACAGAAAGATAACGTTTTGCAGATAAACGACAATGCTTTTTAATGAAAAATATAAGAGTAATATTTGCTCTGTTTATTTTTTATAATTCAAGGTTAAAATTGTAAATAAAAATTGTTTGATGGTTAGTTTGTGTCTTTTTTATTATGTCTTTTTTAATACGCCCAGTCATTTCCTTCTTTTCCAAGGCAACAATAAAATATTTAGAATCACTGCATTGAATAGGTCGCATTAGCAATTGACAAAAATACCCTTTTAATTTTCCAAAAATTTTTAAAAAAAGGTTTTGCTAAACCTTTATATTCGTTTCTACCCTCGAACTCTCTCCAGTTTCAGGCCAAATAGCTAAAACCAAGCCCACTATCGATCCATACAAGTTCCTTCAAGTAGTCATCAACTCCGACGGTTCGATCACCCGTAACTCCACCAGATTTCCCAACGCCTCACCCACACCCGATCCTGAATCCCCTAACGCCGTCCTCTCGAAAGACTTGCCCATCAACCAATCACACCAAACATGGGCTCGGCTGTATCTTCCCCGCGACGCACCTGAAATTTTCCCGGCGGAGAAGCTTCCTTTGGTCGTTTACTTCCATGGGGGAGGGTTCATTTACTGCAGTGCGGCCTCAACGATCTTTCATGAATTGTGTGAAAACACTGCGCTCGAATTGCGACTCGCCATCCTGTCCGTTGATTATGGTTTGAGTCCGGAGCATCGGATGCCTGCGGCTTACGATGATGCGGTGGAAGCGCTGCACTGGATCAGAACCTGTGAGGATGACTGGCTAAAAATGTACGTTGATTTTTCCAACTGTTACATCGTGGGGTCCAGCTCCGGTGGGGCCATCGCGTACCACGCAGGCCTGCGTGTATCTGATGGAGTTGACCATCTTGACCCGATCAGAATCAAAGGCCTGATATTGCATCACCCGTTCTTCGGTGGGGTCAAGCGATCTGGGTCAGAGTTGAGGTTAATAAACGACAACGTTTTCCCCCCGCGTGTTGCTGATCTGATGTGGGAGTTATCACTGCCGATCGGCGTTGACCGTGATCACGAGTACTCCAATCCAACGGCTGGAGGTGGGTCTAAACAGCTGGAGAAGATCAAACGGCTATGATGGAAAGTGTTGGTAATTGGGTGTGACGGGGACCCACTGATCGACCGTCAGATTGAGGTGGTGAGATTGATGGAGGAAAATGGCATAAAAGATGTAGTGGGCCAGTTTGGGGTCGGAGGCTATCATGCGGTGGAAATAAGGGACCCATCCAACTCTATGGTTAAAGATCTACATGTAATTATTAAAAATTTTATATTTAATTATAATAATAATAATAATAATAATTTATGCTAATTATAACCTGGATTTATTATTTTATTAAAATATATATTGAAGATATTTTATGGGCCTCCCGCAATAATGGGCTTGTTCTAGTCATCTGGACTTTTCTATATAAATTTATAAGCAAACATATCAATTCCTCGTCATCTAAACTCCGAAGTTTAAGGGCCTTTCCGACTTAAACCTTCAACTTTGTTTTTGAACAAAATGAATCTCGGGCTTTACGATTCATTCAACTTAAACTCTTAATTTTTTTTAAACAAAATAAACTTCAAACTTTATACTGTGAACAAATTCGATTTTAGTTCGATTGAAACCAAACAAAAATGATCTTGTAATATTTACATATTTTAATTTTAAAAATTAATAAAAGCTGGGTAAAAAAGAAACAAAACCAACCAAAATCGAGTTTCAGCCAACTAAAACTAACCCGAAATCAAGTATAAACTTATTAAAACCGAGTCTAAACCCAAAAAAAAATCATTTCGATGTTTATTTTGTTCCTAATACAAAGTTTAAACTTCATTTTGTTAAAAAAAAAAAAGAGTTTAAAGTTTACGCTGAAAAAAGAGGTTTAGAGTTTAAATTGAACAGATTCAGATATTTTATATGACATTCGACAATTATTTTGGCCGAATTTTCGAGATTTTGGAGTCCTTTTGTTGTCTAGAAAGTTCAGTTCAATGTAAAGAGAGAGAATGATTAATTGTTTTAATTAGAATACAAATTAAGGGGAATATTTTCATGTGGTAGGAGAACAACTATAAATCATACAAAATATAACATCTATGAGTCGTAGATTTCCTATAAACCACTAATATATAGTTTTATTATATTGATTCTTAGCCCACATCAAGATCTGAATCTAATCATCTCTACTTAATTTAAGTTAATCTCAATCAAGTGACTTATTTAAAAAAATCCAACAACAAAATATGATCGGTGTTGCGGCAGTCCACCCTGTGAAAACAAAGACGACCCAAGAAGCTGTTGACTATAATGATCCCACTCGTACCAGTGGAGGTGCACAATCTCACATCACTTGGAAGAGTGAAAAATAAATGATTTATAAGTAGAGTTCTCCTCCCTACCTAATACAATTCGTTTTAAGTTAATTCCAAAGATAAAATCGTGTGAAACAAACAATATTGTACCGACAATTTCTCGGGTGTTGCTTATTTACCCAACTTTTTTAAGGTACTGAGAAATCAATTATATAATTATATAAATATATTTAACTAATTACCATAAAATAACTCTCAAAAGAATGTTTGACTTAAGTACACTACACTCTAATTTACCATCTCTCTTATTGGTTTATTGACTGCATATTTTTATATATAATAATTGTAATATTCCAATAGGGTAAACTTATAAGGACTATTAACCTTATCTTCTAAAAATATAAATAGTTATAATAATAAATTATTTTAATGATTTATATTTATTCTTGAGTAGTAAATTATTTTAATAATAAATTTTTAACGCAGTTCATTTTTTATAATTAAATATTTTATTTATTAGTAAAAATTGTTTAATGACTAATTTATATCGTTGAACATTTTGATAATTTTGAAGTTATAATTAGAAATTTGATCTTTTGACTACTAGAGAGTTCAATTACATATGATTTTAAGATGCACGGTACATCCAGATGAAGATTGGAAGATCTAGAACAAATCCTTCAAAGATCTTAATTGCATTGAATCTCAATTAACCCCCCAAAAAAACCCATAAAAATAGATCACAAATATATATATTAAAAAAAAAAAAAAAAAAGGGAAATGAAGAGTGTGAAAAATACCCATTAACATTGAGATGGAAAACTCTGAAAATTGAGCAAACAACTGAAATTATTACACTCAAACAAAGCTTTAGCAGTCATCTCCCTCTCAAATCTCCAGATATAATTCAAACCCACAAGCAACTCAGTAATGGCCGCCTCAGTCTTCTCTTTGTTAGCGAAAAAGAGAGTCTGCAAAAGCATGACATTGGTCTTCTCCACCGTGTTTTGCTGCTCAAAGCTTCTTTCACTTTGCCATTTTATCATGTTATGAGCTAAAGGGGATAACCACCCCAATATTCTTCCTAAAGCTTCTCTCCATTCTCCCGCTAATCCCGGATCGCTGGCTGTAAATCCGACTCCTTTTAATCTTGATCGCAGAGAAAATCTAATGCTGTTTGGTAACATGTTGTACAGATCATCTCTCGCGTCTACTCCGATTAAATTTGGGGTTTTGATCATCTTCTCGATTACGATGATCAGATTTGAATAGTGGAGAGCGAGAGCTGAAGCTCCTAAGGTTGTCAATGGCGGTTTGAGGAGCTTTGAGTTTGATTCAAAGAAGCCGTTTGTGGAATTTTTGGTTTCTTTCAAGCTCTTTAATGGTACTAAAAAACTAGGGTTTTGGGTATCGGAGGGGTGAACTGCTGCGGAAGCTGAGAGACTGCGAGGGAGAAAAGATGGGTTTTTTGATAATCCGAAAACTTTTTTTACTGTAGAAAGAGTTGTGAAAATCGATTTGATCAGAATTGAAATGACTAAATCGAAGGTTTGTGCCCATAAACAATTTTTTTTCAGGCTCTTTACCTCGTGCTTTTGCCACAAAATCTTCTGTTTCAGATCGAGGAGCTTTTGGTCTTTAATGGTGGATTCTTCCTTTTTCATCTTGTGTTCCATTAACGAAAGCTGGTCTATTTCCTTGTAAAGAATTGCTGTAGAAGTGATGAACCGATCCATTTTCTTTACCATAATCTCCATTGATTTGGTGCTCAAGACCCAGTTATGAGAATCTCTTCCGGAGTTGGCAAACTCGTCGAAAAAACTCTCAAAATTCCGGTAATCGCCATTTTGGCAGTGTTTGCTCAACTGGGTTATGGAGTTGGAGAGGATTCTGAGATTTTCAGCCATTTCGGCGCAGGCGAGGCCGAGGAGGAAAGCTTCGTCGTTGGAAATGATTTTGTGGATGCCTTCAAGGGAAATGGATTCTTGCCGGAGGCGAATCAGGTGCTTGTCGGAGAGGGAGCGCCATAGATGGAGGAGCTTCGACATTAGGTTGGCGATTTCGAAGGACAAGACTCCGACCAGGTTGGATTTTTTTGGGAATTTCGGAGTGGTGGCCAGGCCGTTCGATATTGCAGACTTGAGTTTGGTTGCCCATACTTCGATGGCCATGAAGAAGAAGAAATGAAGAGTGAGAGAGAAGAGAGGAGGAGGAGAGAGTTTCAATGGCTGTTTTTGGAACAGAGCTAGAGAGATGGGGCGTAGCTTTCTTTTGGTTGGTGGGTTTGATGAGAGTGATATGAGAATTAGAGGAGAGAAGAGAGAGAGGTGGAGAGAGTGAAAATGGCGGAGTTTTCTTTGGTTAAAACTAGAGAGACGGGAACAAGAGAAGAAGCGGAGAGAGAGAGAGAGAGAGAGAGAGAAATAATTGAAGTGTGGGAAATGCAGAGAGATAAGGTTAAAGAAATGAGTTTGAGAAGAAAAAAAAAAAGAGAAATGTAGCAAGACTCGTGGGGTGTTTGAGAGCTTTAAGACTAAAAATAGTCTGACGAGAAAAACAAGAGAGAGAGAGAGAGGGTAGAGAGAGAGTGTGTGTGTGTGAGAGAGAGAGTGTAGGGAGGGAGAGAGAGTCTGTGGAGGGAGAGAGAGAGAGAGAGACATTGTGTGTGTAGAGAGAGAGAGAGTGTGAGAGATTAGGCGTATGGTCACAATCACATGGCACATGCAAGTTATAGAGCGTGATTAGTGTTAGTGAGTCTCGTTTCACAATTACTCGTCATCCTTTTTTCATTACTTGTTTGTTTGTTTTTTTTGTGCATATCTTACTTAATTTTTTAACACCAGTTAATTTATGGGAGATTAACAATTGTATAATAGATACATCGATCAGTTAATCTTAAAATAATTTAAATACTAAATTATAAAATATAAAAAATAAAAAAATAAAGATCTTCGTTAACTTAAGAGAAACGACTCGATCATATCGTTTAAGAGAACTCGCAGTGAAAAAGAACTACTACCTAAAGAAAAACTACAAGAATTCGTGATTTCTCACTACATATATGGAAAAAACTGTTCAACTGTATAAGTTGATTTTTTTTTGTTTTATAATTTAGAAAATTTTGTAAAAGAATATATAATATTTTAGATATCAGGTAGGGTGTGCAAACCAAACCGGAACCGGCGGTTTTGAAATGGTTCAGTTCAATTTTGCCCATAGAAGAACTGAATTTCGGTTGTGTTTATGCAAAACCGAAATTGTCAGTCCAGTTTTCAGTTCCAGCTTCTCATAACCGAAGAACCGGAACCGAACCGAGAGGCTTAATTAGGGCTTCAGCGCCTTTTTTGAATTCTGTTATGCAGACTGAACTCTCCCCCTCCCGAGTCCCGATCTCGAACCTGAACACTCCCCGAACGGCGAACGCTCCTGAACGGCGAACGCTCACGTCTTCGTCTGCGTCGAGAGAGCTCGATTCGTCTTCTGTCTTCATCTGTGTCAAGAGAGCTCGGTTCGTCTACGTCTGCGTCTTTGGTTCGTCTCCCGAACGGCGAACAGTCCCGACTCACTCTCACAGGTTGTTCAGTCGTTGGCTCACTGCTCCATTCGCAGTTCGCAAACTCACACTCACACTCACAGGTTAGTAATCTCACTGCTCCGTTTTGTTATGCCGATTGCCAAACCTTGCATATCATATAAATGTAATGTTTGATATTTCTGTTAAACAGGTCGAGCTACATATAAATTGTTCTCAAATTATTGCTGCTGCCGAGTGCGGAAGCCTTCAACTGTCAACTATACATGTTTAAATGCGAGGGTAAGTATTAAGTAAGATCAACTTCAAAATCTAGCTTATCGAGTTTCTCTGATTTTTCAAATGATTTTGTTGTGTTTACTTACTGTTAATGAAGCTGATGAAGTGAATTAGTCGGATTTTAATAATGATAACAATGTATAACAAGATATTTTTATTTTTATTTATTTTAAACCATATTATCATGTCAATATCATTTTTATTTACTTGTGATGTTGTAGCATTCCAATATTTAATTGATTAATGTTTTTAAGATGCAGAGACTTGAAAATAACTAACTCAGTTGAGTATTTATATTTTAATTCTTTTAATTTTTTTATAATTATTGTTTTCAACTAATTACTTCAAACTTGTATTGTATTTATTCTTTTGCAGTTTATAATCCGAAATCTGAAGATACTGGACATCAGACTTGGACAATGGAATTGAAAATTACGAAATGCAAGGATAATTTTTTTTTTTGTTGATAAATCTGAAGTTTTATAATTTTATTATTTCTAAATTTTTATTTTTGTTTTATAACTTTACTTTTTGTGTTTTTATACTTGTTTTTCCATTTTATATATTTATTATTTTATTTATGGTTATTTTATTTATAAGGTAATGTGTGGATAGTAGACGTGCCAGCCTGCCCGCTAGGCTCGTTACTGTAGCAGTCCGAGCTCGGCTCGGACCGCTACAGTAACCGAGCGGGCTCAGTCCGGGCCCGGTAGACGGGCCGAGCCGAGCCCGAGCACCCGGGCTCGTGAGCTCGCTGAGCCTGGGCTCGCGAGCCTGCCTGGCGGGCTGGCCCGGCTAGCCAGCCCGCGAGCCAGCACTCTACCGACTACCAGAGCTCGAGCTCGCGACGACGGGGAGTCGAGGAGACGGGGACAGCCGGACAGGGGACTGAGTCCCCCTTGCGACGACGGGGACAGAGCTCGCGTGAAGGTGAAGCTCTCTGAGCAGGACCGGGCTCGCGACGACGAGGACTGAGTCCGATTCCCAGCCCGGGCTCGCGACAACGGCGACTGAGGCTACAGGCCGCGATCTCTCGACTCGGCACCTGCTCACGTCAATGGTGATCGCCGGCAAGACAGAGCTCGCCGACTCGTGTGGAGGCGAACTCCCGAAGTCCACCAACGTTCGTGGTGAGAGGCGAACTCCCGAACTGAAGCAACGTTGCTTCAGTGTGAGGCGAACTCCCGAACTCGCCGACTCGTGTGGAGGCGAACTCCTGTCTCCCGAACTGAAGCAACGGTCTTCAGACCGTTTCTTGCAACGGTCTGAAGACCGTTGGCGAGGTTGCTCGTCTGAGGGCTCGTGTGGACTCCATGGAGCCTTCAGCTGTTGGTTGCCAATTTGCCATGTTGGGCAACGGTCTTCAGACCGTTGCCCAACGTTCCCAACACAGCAACGGTCTTCAGACCGTTGCTGTGTATTCAGTTCAGCTTGAAGCTGAACTCCAGCAGCTGAAGCAACGTGATCAAGCAACGGTCTTGATCCAACGGTTGGCAAATTTTTCTCTATATATACTCCTCATTATCTCTCAAATTTTTCATCCCAACTTTCTCACATTCTCTCAATCTTTTCACAAATTTTCTCTTTTTCTCTCAATATCTCATTCTCAATTGCTTAATCTCTCCCTCCTTCTCCCAATTTCAAAGGTATATTTTATTTTTTTAATTTTAATTTTTTTAATTTAATGTGTATTACAAAACAACTAATTTTTTTTTGCAATTTTTGTAGGACTCGTATTCGGGGAGGAGGTGATCACAATTCACAACAATTGCATACTATTGTTGCGTAATTGGTGTGCGGTATCATTTTATTTATTAATTGTTTCGTAGTAGTCAATTTTTTTAATCATGGATCCTCGTGATTTTTTGCTTGACACTTTTAATGACACTAACGATGATATTGAGGAAATTAGGGAAGATAATCTCACAATTGCAATTGATCAATCATCGGCACATACATCCACATCGTCACCTAGAAAAAAAAGAAGTAAAACATCGAAGGTATGGAATAATTTTGAAATAAAAGATATTAAAATTGGTGGAAAAATAGAAAGTAGAGCACAATGTAAATATTGTATTAAACATTATGCATACGTATCCGGTAGTTCTACTAGCACACTTGGTAGGCATTATGAAAAATATCACGCTAACAAGCAAGTGAAAGACCCTACACAAACACTCATAAATGCTAGTGGCAGTGGCAATTTTATGTATTCACATAATAAAATGAGAGAAGGAGTAGCAAAATATATATCACAATGTAAAGCACCTTTATCTATGTTTGATAGCGAGTTATTTGAAAATTTTATGAAAGAGTATATTAATCCTAGTTTTAGAGGAGTCCCTAGAAGTACGACGCGAAGTGATATTATTAAAATGTATAATCATATGAAAAATGAATTAATTGAGTTTTTTTCAAATGCTCCGTCTATGTCTATTTGTATTACTTCTGATTTATGGAGTGCACCTAATGCTTTAGGATATATTGTCGTAACTTCTCATTTTATTGATGACTCTTGGCAATTAAATAAAAGAATATTAGGATTTCGTAGTTGTGAATATCCACATAGTGGCGTTACCATTTATAGATATATTGTTAGAATTTTGCAAGAATATGCTATTAGAGATAGAATTTTTAGTATTACGCTAGATAATGCTGCTGCTAACGATGTTGCAATTTTTGAATTTAAAAGGTTATTTCAATTAGATACGGCTCATAATACACTTTTTCATATGAGATGTGTTTGTCATATTTTAAATTTAGTTGTTCGAGATGGCATGTCACATATTTCGCTACATATTGAATCTATTCGATCTGCAATTTCTTTTATTACTTCATCTAATGCGCGACAACAAGAATATAAAGAATATTGTAAAGTTGCTCAACTTAAACCAAGAAAATTAAAAACCGATGTAGATACAAGGTGGAATTCGACTTATTTAATGTTAGAAAATGCTAAGCCATATTGGTTAGTTATTTGTGCTTATATTAGTGAAAAAACAAAATTTATTACTCTTGATCATAATAGTTGCGATATTGCTAATTTATTTCTTGATTTTTTAAAACCATTTTATGAAGCTACAAATAAATGTTCGGGAATTTATTATCCCACTACTCATCTTGTTCTCCCAATTTTTATAAAATTAACGGGTACTTTTCAAATATTTAAACAAAGAAACGAATTTTGTGCATTAATTGAAAAAATGGAAAAAAAATTTAAAAAATATTGGCTTAACATACCTCATATTTTTTGTTTTGCATGCATAATGCATCCTAGATTTAAATTAGATGGAGTGTGTATAATGCTTGATAGAATTTCTTCTAATTTAGGTATTTCTTCTTCAATTAATGGTGCTCAATTAAGAAATGAAATTGATAATTTATTTTCTTCTTATGAAATTAAATATTCTAATAATCGTTCAATTCCTTCATATGATATGCATGCTAGTTCTAGTAGTGGTGC
Organism: Begonia loranthoides; assembly: GCA_022433065.1. Lineage (NCBI taxonomy): Eukaryota > Viridiplantae > Streptophyta > Magnoliopsida > Cucurbitales > Begoniaceae > Begonia > Begonia loranthoides. Next base: position 1,387,159 of record CM039482.1, on the reverse strand, counting down.
TTGTGGTGGAGATCCACAAGATTTTATGTATGATATATTTAAGCAAATAGATACCAATGTTCATTCTTATAATTCACAAAGAAATGAACTCGATATTTATCTTAACACCTACCATAATATTTCTTGCCCCGAGGATTTTGATATTTTGGCTTGGTGGAAAGTCAACTCTATTTCATTTCCTATTCTTTCTAGAATGGCACGTGATCTACTAACACCTCCGGTCTCTACAGTAGCATCGGAGTCTGCTTTTAGTGCAGGTGGACGTGTGTACGATGATAAACGAGGAAGACTTGCACCAGAAATCGTTGAGGCACTCATTTGCATGAAGGATTGGAACGACGCTGTGACGAGAGATCAACAACGAGAAGATGACATAGTTGAAGAATTCAAAAATTTGGATGTCGAAGACTAAATTTTTATTTAAATTTGAAATTGTAATTTTCATTTTCATATATTTTCTTTATCTTGTAAGTTGTGCTTTGAAATTGTAATTTATATTTGAAATTGTAATTTTCATTTTCATTTTGAAATTGTAATAAAAATATTTATTCAATTCAATAAAAATATTTATTCAATTAAATTATTAATTATAGTATTTTTACATTATAATAATAAATGTTTATTATAATTTTAAATTGTATAATATTGAAAATAATTTATAATATATTTATATAATATATTATTATTTGTGTATATTTGGCTCGTTAGGCTCGGCTCGTTAAGGCTCGTTAGGCTCGCTCGGCTCGTTAATGCTCGGCTCGTTAGGCTTGACTGGCTCGTTAGGCTCAGCTCGTTAGGCTCGGCTCGTTAGGCTCAGCTCGTTAGGCTCGGCAGGCTCGTTAGGCTCGGCTCGTTAAGCTCGGCAGGCTCGACGAGCCAGACTTTTTCAGGCTCGGCCGGCTCGGCTCGGCTCGTTAGCCACCTCTAGTGGATAGTGTAATTAATTAGGATTTTTTTTTTTGCATTTTTAATTTTTATAAAATTTTATTATAATATTTTTTAAAAAAACATTAAATTTGGTTCCAAACCAGTACTGAACCGGAATCGGAACAGAAATCGAAATCGAAACCGAATTTCCGGTTCGGTACTAGTTTCCCATATGAGTGGTTCCAATTTTGGAAATTCAAAACCAAAACCAACTGATTTGGTTCGGTTCCACTCCGGAACCGAACCGAACCATGAACATCCATAATATCAGATGATTTAGAATTGTTTTACAATACATAGGAGAATCACAACTTGTCTATGTTTTTTTACAAAGAAGACAATGAATTTGTTCCTTATTTGCAGAGAAAAGTCAACTTTCCTATGCTGAACGTTGTCTTTCCCACAACAGAAAGTCGTATTTTTTGAGTTATATTTCAAAGACTCACTTTCCGCAGCGGAAAGATAACATTCCGCAGATGAACAACAACGTTCTTTAACAGAAACATAACATCGATATTTGCTCCGTTTATTTATCATAATTCAGTGTTTAAGTTGTTAGCAAAAATTATTCAATGGTTGACTTGTCATTGTGTAACGACCCAATTTATACTTTACTTTAAACGTAACTCTTTTTTATAAAACGCATGGTGGAAGACTTTTCTTAATAAAAGCATTTGAGAAGAAATGTAATAAAATACCATAAATAAAATTCCCTCTTTAAAATCTTTACATTATACAAAACATTTCTTAACTTAAAAATAATTTATATTTTTCCTTTTTTCTTTAGCTCGGTCAGCACAATATCTCATCGCGTAAATTCTTCAACAATTGCTCATTTCTTTCTTTCTCTACCATGCATACCTACATCATAAGACATCAATTATGAGCCTAACGCTCAGTAAGAGATATAAATATGTTATGTTCATGCTATGCAACTTTATAAAATATATGCAGTTTCTGTTTTCACTTTCCTTTAGCTTTATCATTATCTTTACATTTACCTTTACTTTCACTTACCCATCCAGGCGTTGGAAGTATAACTGTACCATACAAGGGAGAGTGACCCACATAATCCACTTAGGATCGCCATCTCGAGCCTCATACCTCACAACGTCTATTTACATTTATTTCTGTTTTATTTCATTTTTCATTAGTTCCACTTACCTATTCAGGCACTAGAGGTATAACTGTACAAGGGAGAGTGACATCTCTTGACCCACACAGGACAACCATCTCAAGAACCCATACCTCGCAGCATCTATTTACGTTTATTTTCGTTCATTGTCAGTTTCCTTTTCAAAACATATGCATAAAATATTTTCGTACATTTTCATCAAAACCATTATGCATGAAAATGCATATGATCAATACAATGCACCATATCATCTACACATAACATAGCAACATATTACATTTCTCCATTTATCTTATCATTAACAATCAACAATTTTAGTCTTTTAAATAAATCAATATTAACATCGTATATTTCCTACAGGCTAATCACATATGAACATACAAGTAATCATATCATATCATAATATACACAACATATCAAAGAATTTTTTTATTTTCTAGTGATGTAGGTCAATAGGCCAAGAACACATAAAATCTCTTAACTTAAGACCTTAACATAGTATCCTGCAAATTTCCTCAAATATCCCCTTGATCTTTAACATCTTAAGCATACCAATCTCCATATTAATATGAGTGAATGCTAAACATTAATCATCTGTAACTTAAATTATCTAACTTTAACTAATTCCATAAAACCATAAAGAAAACTCAACCTACCTTGAGAGAGAAGTGTAGCTTTCTTCCTGTACAAAGTTTCCTCCTCTCCTCCCTTAATCTCTCACGGTTCCCTCCTTCTTTTCTCCTTTGGTTTTCCTTCTCTTTTCTCTCACAGTTCCTCCTTCTTTTCTCACTTTGGTTTTTCCTTCCATTTCATAACAAAGGGTGTTAAATAATTTATCTATAGCCTGCTAAGCATGAGGTGTCAATCTTTCTCAACATTCCAATGTTGAGCAACCACTCATTCTCCAATTAAAACATGATATGAAATTCAAATTCAAACGACTCTTTACATTCTCGGTCGACTACAAATCCAATTCTGGTCAACTGCAAACTTACCCAAGACTCAACTATCTTATTCTACCACAATTTCGGTTGACCACAAAACAAACTGAGAGCAACAAATTACAATCTGTTCTATATCCAGTCGATTGCCAACCTAATTATGGTTGACCGCGAGTCTACCTGAGAGCAAATCAACTTAATCCTTCACATCTAACCTCTATCTCTATTTCATCATCAATTCATCTTTAATATCCACCATTCCTTTTTAACTATAATTCAACCTCTATCATTACAACTCAACCAAATTAGTGCACAATCACCAAATATCATTATTACATAATCTTATATTTAACATGATAAAATTCGAGATTTTGATTTCAAATTAGAAATTGAATTGAAACAGTCTCAAGCTAAAAATTTGATTTTGATTTGTTTTTATCCTCTCTAACAACAATATTAATTTGGGTTTCCAATTTCATTGCAAATCAATTAAGGTTCTTGTGAAGACTGAGTCATTTTTCCTTCCAGTACAATTATTTCCACTTTGAGTCAAATCTCACATAATTTTGTTATTGAGTTTTACCAAAAAAACATTCTACTAGACGGAGAAAAAAACTTTACTTTATAAACTAGTCACTTTCAGATCTCCTAAAAAATGTAGGTTTGTGCATTTTTCCTAAAAAATATAGGTTTGTGCATCTTTCCCTCACAATTACCAGAGTTTTAGGTCGTCTTTGTTTTCGCGACTACTATAGTTTCTATAAATTCTCATTTTTAAATTGTGGCTAATTTGAGCTCTAAAAACCTTTTTTTAATTTAAAAATCTACTATTTAAATTTGAAGTGATATAATGATGTGTCGAAATTTTATTTGGCATGGATACCACATCACTACGCCCTTACAATTTTTTTAGTTAAAATATCATTACTCTTTTTAATTATCAAAATCATGATACGATGGATCCAAAAGCAATATCTTCTCATTTTATTATTCGAATTATAATTATTATTATTATTTAAAAAAAAACAACCCTTAATTAATAGATAATTTCAACTTGTAATGGGGCATAACTTTTATAAAAGTAATTGCTACTAGATCCATGTCTCTCAAGAACAATAGCCACCCATAATTAAATTATATTGCGAATTTTAAAACATATATTATGTGACAAGAAAAGGTTCAACTTGGTTTAAATTAAGGTATTAATTTATATCATAATTTATAAAAGATTCAAGTGGGAGAAAGGAAGGTGGAGAATGCTATTTCAATTATTCTTCAAATCTTATTTATTTATTTCAAGTTTAAACTTATATGCATGATCTAATATATTCTACAATATTTTTTTCTAAAAGGAAATTAAAAAAAAAAGTAAAGTGAAAATTAATTATTAAATAATTCTTCCAAAAAAAAAAAGAACACTAAGGTTTTGATAATGATTCTATGGCGCCTCTCATTGGTAATTAATTAAAATAAGCAAAGTATTGCATTGTAGTGAAATTAATTATGCTATACAATATTAGATTAAGGTTGCATGTTTATACATCTAATATTATAAGTACATAAATCATATTTCTAAATATGTTAATTTGTTTGACATGTGGTATTATTAGTAAGCAAAACACAAGTATTAAAATTAAGGATAAAGTATAATTTAGACCATAACGTTTAAGGTCATTTATAGATTAGATTTTAAACTTTTTTTTTTACAAATCAAACATTCACCTTTCATCTATCAGTAATTTAGATCATATCTTCAATTTATTCGTTAAATTTAGCAAGTGTATACAGTTTTTTTCCCATATAATAAGGTGTTTAAACCAAATTTGTAACCCCTCAGGCACTTTTTAAATCAATTTGGAACTCTGACGTGCAACTAACTGAATTCGAAATCACCGGATTAGAAATCAATAGAGTTCAAAATTGGGTTAGAAATCTTATACGGGTTAAAATCAAGTTAAAACATCTAATTAAATAGAATATATAATGCAGACGTATTATCGATAAATTGAATACAATGTTCAATTGTTGATAGCTTAAAGGCAGATGTTCGATTTTCACAAAAAAAAAAATAATTCTTTAATCTATAAATGATTTTAAACATTAAGTCAAAATTACATTATATCTTATAATTAATCATGACAATGAAAAAATATTGAATCTAAAATCCACTCAAAAAAAGGGTATTTGTCTTCTCCTATTTTCTCCTCGTAAATAATAACTAATGAAAAATTATACATAAATCCTTACAATTTTTTTTTACAAAATATGTTTTTTTTATCTTTATGATTTAAGGGATATTTCAATTTAGCCCTTGCAATTTTATTTTTTCTCATAGTCGTCATGGTTTAGATTTTGTTTTCAAAGAGTTCTCTAATTTATTTTTGTCATTAATTTAACATAAAGAAAATTACACTATAAATTATTAGTCATGTTATTTATTTATTTATGTAAACTAAAATTGTAATGCCTAGTAGCATACATCTTTTTGTACATATGTTATTATATTGTGGTTTAAAGAAATATAAGCGTAGCACAAGACTTTTCATAGAAAATTATTTTGAAATATGTGTTAACGACCTAATAATAATTTTTCTTGTTAAACTTTTCATTTTTGTATTTTATGCTTATACTTCAGTTTATTTGAACAAAATATACATATTATGTGAAAATTATTTTTCATCGAGTCAAAATTGTCATGTTAGCACAAGCTTCCACCCATAGAGATAGTTCATTAATTGCTCATTTCTTTCACTAGGATGATTGCAACAAAGAATCTCACCTACATCACAAGATTAAATTATTTGTCTAACGTTTAGTAAGTAAAACATCAACAATAAAAACGTTTGTGGTTTTGTTCTTTCTTTTTCTTTCTCTTTCTTTCTTCTTCTTTCTTTTCTTTATAGTTTAGGGAAAAGTAGGCACGACTATAAGACACACACCACTTACATCTCACACCTTAGGGAGACAATCCCGACATCAATCGTAACTTCACGTTTATCATGCATATTGACCTTGTGACCTTTGTCGAAGTCATGGTTGATGATAACCTTGTGACCTAGACAAAGATCGTAAGGTAGATGATAACCTCAGGAACCTTTGTTGAGGTCCTCACATTACCATACTAATGGGCTTATCCCCCATATGTCCAGCCATTGGGATAGTCAGTCCTTCACCTCTCGTACATTAAGTTTTATTTTTATTTTTCTTACATAAAAATATATGCATGAAAATCATTTTCGTTCGTTTCTTAAAAACACGATGCATGAAAATAAATGCAACATTAGTACATTACACATATCTCAACATATCATCTAGCAGCATATTATTAATCAAACATCATTGCAAATAACATAGCACATCCTAACTTCTTGTGATGTAGGTCAAAAGGTCAAACACATACAACATTACTTACTAGGAAACTTTAACACACTGTCATAGTTTTTCTCAGTTTTACTTCTGCCAACCTTTTTAAAAGTAGAAAGAAGATGACTACTGCTATCATATTATTTCTTCAGTCTTCATAGCAATTAGATATAATTTCATTAAGTATGAAGTGAAACTATTATAAGTTGTCTATTAAGTTGAGATGTCAAATCCCCAGTAGATTATCTCATCCCAATCAATAAAGAAAGTGCGTAGTAATTCCACAAAATTATGTAATCTTACCATTAAAAGTTGACGACCTTTCAACTTCTCTATCACCAACACTTTTGTTACAGAAACCTACGTATCTGCTGTGGATATTTGTCTCACACTCATTTCCTAAATGTTTGATGAGTGTTTCACATGATGAAATAAAAGTCCAAATGCCCACTTCTTAAAAGGATTTAAACCCCGAATGTCCGCAAACTTGTGGAAACCTATGTGTCCGCCGTGGATAGCTATGTGTCTGCTGCAGATATTTTCTGTGGATATCCACTTTACACATAATTTTCTACAAAGACCCACTCATCCGCGGTCACGTGTCCTTCATGAATCCAATTTTTTGTGAAAACACACCATTCCACGAATACCAACACTTTCGCTGTAGATATCCACTCACGTTATCCGACCATATCTTTTTTCAGACAAATTTAATTCCATGGATTTCATCTTACATCTGCTGACACTAACACTTCCACTGCTGATACCAACACTTCTGTTGTGGATATCCACTCATATTCGCCACGTTTGCATTCCTTTACGCAGATATTCTTCATTCCATGGATATCAAACTTTATAAAATAAACATATGAAATCTTATCATCACAAACTTAATATCATTAATAACGTAGTATATCATACAATGTGACGCCTTGAATGGAGTTGTGAGGTTGGAGGGAGACACCCAACGCTTTGGCTATAACTCCCCCATCCCCACAATAGTAATTTCACTCCCCACCTCTATCCTTAAATGGATGTTCTCCTCCTCTTTGTTGCGAAGAAAATTCAAAGAAAAGAAACACTTCCTACCATTTCTCTGCAAAATTTGTGAGGAAAGGAAAAACTCCCTGCAAACATTTTAGAGAGGAACACTCTCTACAAGAAAAGAAAGGTTGAGATTTTCATTCAACAATTTGTTAAGACAATGGGTGAAGTTTCAAACGTCTCAACGAGGTAATCGTAGTTTATAGTTGAATTCATTAAAGAATTTTGGAATTTCCATTGAGTTTGAAAATTAAACTTATTTTTGTTATTGAGACGAATTGGTTCATGCAGCGGGTAAAATCTTTCGGACTTCAAGTGGTCATCGTACGTCTAGAAGGTGATATTCTTGGATACCACAGTTAGGTAAACTTCAAGTTCAAAGTTCCATTCATTGTGTAAATTAGAGTACTCAGTTGGATTTAAAATTTCGATAATTGGATGGAGAAAAAAAACTGTAATTTTGTAAGTAAACAAGTTGGGTTTAATCTCTGGAATGTTTTAATAAATCAAAGTTGAAGTTTTGCCCGAAAAACAAAAATTTTGATGAAAATTTTGAAATTCCACGTTATGGGTTCCAAGGCATTTTAAAGAGTATTTTGAGAAGAAAAATTAATTGGTAATCCATATATTTTGATAGGTCCGTTAGATTAACATGAAATTCGAACTGATTATTTTCCCATTTGATTGAGCATTTCCCGGCTATTGGTAGGCCATTTGAGGTGGGAGTTTTATTTTCTATCTGGCATTGCATCATTTTTCAAACGATTATTTTGATACATGATCTCATATAAAATGATGAGTTCGTTATAACCGTCTATTTTTACAGTGTTATATGTACGATTTTTGCTGAACATGTTTTATTTCGAGTATGTATATAATTTGACTGACCCGTGACGGGATCTTGTTTTATATATGCACATTCGATCGTTCGAAAATGTGTTTGTTGTGTTAAATAAAGTAATGGAGTAGCTGATTGTGCCGTGTCCTCGGGCGTTAACCCTAAACCTGATCAAGATATTATTATTGTGACTTTAGCGATCATCAAGTATCGCCTTGTTCAATGTGTCTATGACACTGTGAGCCCGGAGCCCTGGGTGACTCCATTTTCACTGAGATTCTATGAGGCCTAATTTACGTACATACCACGCTATAGTGGACGTTTTCCATATTTTGTCTCACTAGTCGATTTTACTCAGTTTTAATTGAATGTTTTAATCATGGGATGCTCCCTCATTAAATTTATATAATTCTAATTATTGAATATAAAATACTTCCCCTATTGATTTTAGTCGACTCACTCCAACGACATACATTCAGGTATTAATTTAGACGATCACTGGTTGTCGTCGTAGGATTGAGCCGACATTTCCTTTATTATTATAGTATTTTATTTCAAGTGATTTGTGAGATTAAATTCCCATATATAAACTTGTAATAATATTCGTATTAATTTTCAAACATTGTTGACACTTTTATTTCAGATATATATTATCACTCTATTTTATTGCCACTATTAGATATTCGGTGTAGCTCATTTGGTCGAGCCCTGACAAATATTATATTTCACTAAAGCCTTCCACTGCATAAATAAATAAAAAGTTAAAAGGTAATGCGGTTGGGTCCAGTTTCGGGCCGGGTCGCTTTCCGTTTTGTCTCGGATATTACAAAATCCATAGGTATTACAAAAGTAATTAATTATAGCGAAATGAATTAAATATGTTTACTTATTTTTAAGTTAAATCAAATTTATTTGGTTAGTTTAGTGTAAAAATAATGCAAAACACAATGCACAAATTAAAATAACTTGCAAATTAGAAGGACTAAAATCATATTTTATCTATTTTTTTTAATGTAATTAAAGTTATCTCCAAGCCTTTATGTGATCCAAGAGCTTTCCCTCTCGGGTTAAAAGTTTTTTTTGTAATTTAAAGTCTTATCAGATAAATTCTCCGAACAAGTAAATCGTCAGACTCATAATCTAATCTTTCTATTTTAATTTTTTTTGAAAAAAAGAAAGATCATTAAAACATGAGGGGTTGAAGGAGGGGTAGAGCCTAGAGGTAGTGCAGAAAGACCTAAAAAAATGGTGGGAATATGATGACTTTCGGTCGTGGGAGAGGAGGAGAGATTGATGATGGTGGGAAGAAAAAGAAATGATAATCCACCCGCTAAATTAACTCTTTCAAACCACATGATTAGTGGGAAACACACTGTGCTTTTTGAATTGAGCTGGGTGGATTTTAGAGAGAGAATGACTGTGGAGAGAGAAAGAGATGACATTTTGCAGGAAGCAGATGGAGGGTTTGGTTTCGCTAAAATGATGATGGTTTTCATTTCAAAGCCACTTTAAGCTTCTTCTTTTTCTTTTGTTTTTTTATTTAAACCTTTTGTCTTTACTTTTGCCTACCATTGAAGGGCATGGAAGACGCCATTGTTTACTTGTCTCAATGTAAACACAGCTTTTTACTCTCTCTCTCTCTCTCTCTGGAAGACGCCATTGTTTACTTGTCTCAATGTAAACACAGCTTTTTACTCTCTCCCTCTATCTCTCCATCTCCCTCCCTCTCTATCTCTCTCTCTCTCTCTCTAACTTAAAATAAATCATGTTCTTGTTTTCATCTCTTTGCTTTTCTTTAGCTAAATCTATATCATCAATTTTCAATTTTCATAGCATGTATTCTCGACTAACAACCCAAAAAACCAGGGACTAAATCTTTGTCAATTAATTTACAAATCTCCCAGTAATAATATATTAATCGAGATCATGTGTATCAAACGAGAAAAGGGTATTATCCGTAATAAGTGACACTTAAATTATTATTGCTATATTAATCAATATTATGTCGAGCAAAATTCGAAAAAGGTGATTTTTGTGCTCTTGTTTTTGGGTATAAATTAAATTAATTATGACCAAATAATCAATTGGTAATTTAGAAACGAAACCTTTGGAATTAAGCATTGAATTTATTTGGGATATTTCTTTTTTTAATTTTATAATTTTCTTTTTCTATTTTTATTTAAGTATCATGATAATACATTTTTTATTTCGGATAATTATCAATATTAACCTTGAAGTACAAAATTTTTTAACTGACACCTTAAATTTTTATTTTTCTTATTTTAACACTTCAAAGTTTGAGACGTTAGCAACAGACACCCTTATCGTTAGGAGGTTCGTTAAATGACAGATATTATCTTGAAAAATTATTCTTCCTGTTGCGAAAAAATACCATTTCCGCAATAGATACTTACCTTCGAGGAAAGTAAGTCCTTGAAATAAAACTTACTCTCCACAACGGAAGACATGTTTCTGTTGTAGAAACTGGAAAGAAAGTGCAGATATTTAATTTCAGAAGGACACATGGCCGCAGAAGTATTGGTGTTACGTTGGTATCTACCATTTAACGGACCCCCTAACGATTAGAATATTTGTTGTTAACGCCTCAAAGTTTGATGTATTATTTAAGAAAAATAAAAATTTAATATATCAATTAAAAAAATTTTATAATTCAAAATTAATATTGATAATTATCCTTTTATTTACATTTAAAATATATTTTACTGTAAAAAAACTCAATGGGCTTTAAATCATTTTAATAAAATTAATTATTTTTTCAATAAATAGAAAAAAGTTGACTGAGTGTGATGCACCAGGCCGATTGATATGATTGGTGGGTGCTGTGGCATTTGAGCATGCTTGCTAGGACTTGAAAGAAATTACTGGATTTTGACCGAAGCGTGCATATTTTTAAGTGGAAAATGATAACAATAATAAATAATAAATAAAATACAATTTTATTAAAATTATTGATTGAAAAATCATTTATAAAAGTAAACTAGCATCGATTGATTTTTTAGGAATAGAACTAAATTTATAATATAATTTACTAAAATAAAAATATATACAACGAAAAATTAAACTTTAAACTAAATTTACTAACAACTAAAACTCTGAACTACAAAAAATAAATGACGTAAATTTTGCAGTCACATCTTCCATTAAAAGACGTCTCTCAGGCGTACCTCAGCGTTGGAGGACGTCCAATGATCATCATATGGCATTAGATATTCCTCCTATTTATGTTCACATATTAAAGAACGTCTTTTTTGGGGAGCAGACGTTTGCGTCTATGTAAATGCGAAGACACAGACGTCATTCATTTTAACTTTCATAGATTAACGAACGTACTTCCTAAGAAGCGGAAGTCCTTCATAAGAAGAGGACATTCTCCTCTATGTAAATGCGAAGACGCGAACGCCCTTCCTATCAACGTTAACAAATTAATGGACATCATTTCTAGGAAACGGTCGTCCGCATCTATGTAAATGCGAAGACGAGAATATCCTTCCTATTAACGTTCATGAATTAACAGATGTCCTTCCTAGATAGCTGACGTCATGCAACGCCATATGACGTCCTGCAACGCCATATGACGTCCAAGGATCAACCTTGGACAACCTCCAACATTGAGGGACCTCCAAGGATCAGCCTGAGACATCCTCTAATGCCGAGGGATGTCAAAGGCTAATCTTGGGACATCCCTTAGACGTCCATGTGCTAGCCTCAGACGTCCTTGTTTTATCTTTTAAACCGATGTGAAATTATGCAATTCTCTTGATATTGGATAGACTTAATGGTTTATTCAAACCCTCCGAAGAACTATATTTAGGTCAAGACAATATTTATTCTATTAATAAAAGAACGACACATAAAAACACACAAGTTCACCTCCCCAGTGTACATAACCAAAGGTTTATTTATTTTCAAAAGAATTTTAAATTAGGTTAAAACATCATTAAAAAAATGACAACCCTCTTAAAACAAGGAGGTGTGTCCTACTTTTGAGTGACACAAACTTATTAAAAACAAAGGAAAGTTTGCAGAAACATTGTCCAAGACATTATTGAAGCTTTCTTCATCTCTTTCTTTATTGCTTGCATTAGTTTGGACATTATATGCACGTCCATCCTCCTCCATCCTCATCATTTGTTCTTGCTATCTGTACCATTTTATTGGATCATGCACGTGCATGGCCTCATGATCATTGTTCATCTTCCTGTCTTCTAATATCATAATATCAAATAATCACCATATTATTTGATAAATATATTCACATTCCACGCTCAGATCAACATTTCTACCCTATTTCTTGGATTTGAAGGTTTTTATTACGTTTATTTGAGTCAACCAGACTCTATAAAGTAGAATCATACGTAAATTCTCTGTCAAATAGTATAATATTAAGAAAAAACATATTTACTTTTTTTTTTATCAGCTATTTCTTGATTAAATTAAACTATTATTAATCTATAAGGATTCGTTGATTAGTTTAAATTGAGAGATAATCTATTAAAACTTTTTTTTTATTATTGAGAATAAAATTATCCAAAGAGTAGGATATTTTGGATAAACATAAACATTCAATGAACCCAAATAAATTAATAAATATAAAATAAATTGACTTATAAATTTTAAATGTGGAAGAAGAGGAAGGGGAGGGACCCATGAGGCAATAGATGGGTTTGACTTTAAGATTGTACAAAACCCATGATGATGATGACATGGTTCATAAAAGACACACACTTAAGTTGTAACATGAGAGAATGAGTGCTGCCCAAATAATTCCAAAACACTACAATCCAACTACCACTGCTACACTACATATACACTATTGACAGCAAAAATTTGCTATTTTTCCCCCTTTTTTTATTTTATTTATTTTTTAATTATCTTTTATTTTTTTTTAATTTCAAGACTAAAATCTAGAATATTCTATGTTACTTTCTAAATAAAGAATAATGTTGCAAATTCATCCATTTGTCAACAAGTAGGAGAGAGAGAGAGAGAGAGAGAGAGAGAGAGAGAGAGAGAGAG